>VXAX01007704.1:920378-997415 GCA_013399835.1 Leptocoma aspasia
GACCCGCCGGAGCCCTACCGGCCGGAGGTGAGCGCCCTGAGGCTTCTCCGCTTGTCTCCGAGTCGGAACTATCGCCCTCCGCGCGGCCGTGAGGAGGCTGAGGCTGCCCCTTCCCCCCCGCTCCCGGCCTGCCGGCGTGGGGTGCCTCTTCTGCCCGTTTCCTTCCTCCCCGGGGTGAGTATCGCGCCTGTCGCGACAGAGCCCCGCTATCGAAGGGGTGGGGGGCCTGCCTCCTTCCTGCCTTCTTCCTCGGGCTCCTTCCTCCCCTCCCGCCGCCCTGCGCGCTTTGTGCTGCGCCTCGCAGCGCTCCCTTGTTGTGCTTCTTTCTAAAATAATTCTCTATTCTTTTTTTTTTTTTTTCCCCACCGGGGTTTGGGTAGTTTTTTGTCTTCTTTTATTTTATCTAGTCTTCCTTTTTTTTTTTTTTTTTTGGTTAATTTGCTCTTTGCTTCTGGCCCCGCTCTGGGGCTGGCTGTGCCGGGGAAGCTCTTTGTCATGGAGCGGCTGCCGAGCCGACTGCCCTCGGGAAAAACATCACTTAAACAAAAAAAAAAAAATAGGGAAAAAAATCGCTCGATGCTTAAACACCACGGTGCTGTTGAATTCGGGGGTGGATTTATTTTTTTTTGGCGGCGGTGGTGGTGGTATATGTATATTTTTGGGGGTAAGAAGGAGTTCTCCCCTCGCCAAGTCCATTGATCGCAGCCTCCCGTGCCGGAGCGGGTGACAACAAAACAAAGGGCGATTTTGTTTGGCTCTTGTTAACCTGAAAGATCTTGGTGGGAAAGCTTGCTTCTTTTTCTTTGGATTTTTTTTTAAATCCCTAGCTCTTCCAAATTTGATGTTGTTTTACTCTGGAAAAAGCTGGCTGGGCGGTGGGTAAGTTGTGGCTTTAATTTGAAGCTTTTTGGAGGAATTGCAGGGTTTCTCTCCCATCTCTTCAGACTCTTTTGTGAGCAGCCCGCCGTCCAGCGCAACTTGTGTCCGGTTTTTCTTTTCACTCTTCTTTCCACCTAGTTAAATAAATACGTTTTCAGGACGAGCTAGTACGAGGGGGACATTTCTGCCTGCAATAGCTGTAGAGAAGATATCCAAAAGGCAGGGGAGAGGAGGAGCAGTTGTGTTTTTAGCTGAATAATTTTCGTCTGATAAAAGGTATATTTTAAAGCAGTTACGTTTTTATACCGGAAGAATTTTTCTTCCCCCCCATTTGTTTTTGTTTTAACTGCCACCTCAAAAACTGCAGCTACTTCACGTCTGCAAAATGCAGCTTCTGGAATACATGCGAGCAAAAAGCAGCCTGGCTGTAATGCTGGTGTTTCTGGCCTTAAAGGCCACCCTTTTTTTTTGCTTTTTGTCTGGGACTCCTCTGCCTTGAAAAAACACTGCTTGGTAAGGAAAATTACAAAGCCTTTCAGCTAGCTGGAAGCTGGCGCTTTTGCATCTGAAGGACGATAGGTTTATATTGTTTTGTTTTTTTTTTTTTTTCATTTTGAACGCGGATGGGAGGCGGGGGGAGACCCGGGGGAAAAAAAAAAAAAGGCCGTTTCCGGTTTCTGTTCAGCAGCGTTTCGAATTTTTTTTTTCCCCACAAAGAAGCAGCCAGATGACCTGTTGATGATGCATCTTCAGTTGCTTTTTGTTCCAGAAGGCGCCTGTAGGTTAGTGGAGATGAGCAGGCTGCCCAGATCTTCGTTTGAATGCATTGTTGTGTGGTCTGTGTGGCTCTGTAATGTTTTAGGCCGACAATTTTGGAGTGAGTAACGCAGAGCCAAATTTCAGATGTCTGCCCGCGACAGTTCCCCCTTTCCTTTCCCCCAAGAAAAAGCACGGTTTGTTGAAAATTGAGCATTGGTAGTTGGAAAATTAGACTCTCTCGGTGCTGTGCAAGAGAAGTGTCCTAACTCTTTGAAGTCGTGTGAATGGCCTGGCAGGAAGCTTTAGGAATGCATTTTGGTTGTATGTAGGTTGCTACTGGGTACTTTAAGCTTCAACATCTCCTATTTCAAATGAATTAAACATGTAGGAGCACCTACTGTTAACGCTGAGTAAAGTCGTGTAACCGTGTGCCTCGTGAATGTTTCCATTCTTACCAAACACTGGAATGTATTTCTCAACACAGCAGGTCACCGTGCCAGTGTTCATCTTAGAAATTAACATTTCGAGTAACTACTAGTATTTCAGTTAAAGAACTTCATGTACTGCCTTTGCTACAACCATTTTGTGTTTTGGTAGCAGTGTTGGTTTCTATTAGGAAACCAGGCGTGGAAAACAGGATACTTTCACTTCAGCATTTATAGCTAGTGACTGTGTTTGTAGTTACAAAATAGAGGATCATGTGCTTGGAGCCAGTGGTATTTAAAACTCGTATTCATTTGTAAGGAGCTAATTACAAGTACTTTTTGATATAAAATGTCTTTTCAGACAGGAACTCTGGAATACATGAAAGCAGAAAACCCAAAGCTGTTTGTAGATGCTAATCCATGTCCTGAGCTAAAAAAGGGAGAAAAGGGTGTTTCATGAGAAATCAGTCACCTTTAAGTGCACACTTGTGAGCAAAATTACCCAGTTGATTAGCAATTCCTGCTGGATGCCAGTAATTGGAGGTACTTGTTGCTGGCTGGCCACTGTGTGCCTTGCTGGTTAGATTGTGAAAGTTTTGACTGAACATCAGGATGAAAAAGTCCAGCTCTTTTGCCTCCTAGACATTCATTCCTTAATCTCCAGACTCACAAGCATGCTGACAAGCTGTCAGAGGAAGTGACAGCAAAGACATGGGGTAGGAAGTAGGTCGAGCACTGCTGAATGCTGCTGAGTTTTCAGTGGAAAAAAAAGTGAGCACGTTTCCATCTGATCTTCTTTCTGTTTCCTTTCAATCTACCCGTTTGCAGGATGCACCAGGAAGTATCACACTGCTGCTGTAGTTCCCCAGTCCCACTGAAATTAATATTGCATCTCCAGTCAGGCCCTGTTAGTCTACCTGGGTGGAAGGATGCACAGGGAAGAAGGTAAAACAGCAATTTAGTTGTGAAAAATCGTGTCAGCTGGGCAAAACTTAAGTGGCTCTGTGCCTCTCAGGGGGTGGTGGGCAGCTCATGGGATGCATTTCCCTGTCCCTGTGCTGCTGTAGGCTCTCCTGGTGCAATAAGGTAGCATCGTGGCATGTTTTTGTGGCCTTTATGTTTTGTAATGGCAATTAGTAGTTACAAGTGATCGTGTTTCTTGTTTAGAATGTTTCAATGTATGTATTTGAAAGCCTGCCTTTCAAGTTAAAGATGGAAGCTCTTTGTCCTGCTAGAAAATCCTCCTGAAACTTAAAAAAAGCAAAGCAAGCTCTACCTTATTTCTGCCTTCTGCTAAAAGCAGTAAAAACTCTTTGACAAAAACTTGATTTGCAGAAAAATGAGGGTCTTGCACACTGTGAGTATGTTCTTTTACAAGTATCCTGTATTTATATTGGTTTGAAAAGAAGCTTTTTCTTCAGGTAGGCAGAGGTTCTAGGGTGCTTTGCACGGGTGAGTGCACAGCTTTTGGGCTACCTGGGTGAGCCCTATGCCATGGCCTTCTTTTGCTGACCCATGTGACATGATTTGGAGCACCAAATGCCCCTGGCTGCTCAAAGTGACCTTTCTGGAATAACCCTGTAGTGATGAGTGATTGTGAAACAGTTGACTGGAAAGGACAGGCTTTGCAGGAAAAAGCTCTTGTCCTCTGCTGGCACCCTGTGCTGGAGGTGGGTGCTCATCCATACCAGTCCTGCTCCAGCAATGTCTCCTGCCTGCTGTGTGAGGTGGCATTTGGGGACGTGGGCTCAAGTGTGAAGGAGTCGGCAGCTGGTTTGGTTGAGGCTGAATGCAGTGCCTGGGTGGGAGGGTTTGGTTAAGGATTGATGATATCCCCTGGAGCCTGCCATGCAGGAGCAGGGCTCAGTTCATGAACAGGTAATAAAAGTTAATCTGCTGACCCTGCTTTTAATCCATGCTGCTGGATTTAATCACAGTGACTTGAATGCCACCCGTGGTATTTATGTAAATGCTGAATTCTGAGCTGGAATCTTGTACTTGAGGGCAGAGTGGACTAAACCTTGCAGTGAATTTCTGCCTGTGGTTTCAGCATTGGGAGTATCCTATAATTTTACTCTTCTAATTAAAGCTATATTGCAGTTTTTAGATTAGGAGCAGGCAAAACCTCTTACTCTGGTCCAGTAATTATATTCCTGTCAGGAAGAGGGTTTGTTGAATTCACTCTCACTTTCCTTGTTCACCTGCATACGTTGTAGAAGACTTGGGATATGTGTCAATGTTGGCTCAAAACCCTCTTGCTCTGCCTTGGTGTTGGACAGCTATGCCAACCAGATGTTTTTCTGTGCCAGCCTTGTTTGTAGAAGTTAATTGCATAGATGTGCTTTTAGAAGGGAGAAAAGCATTCCTTGTGAGAAGTTTTTTTTTTAATAGTACAGAGATATTTGGGGCAGGGAGATGCTGCTCTGGCTACATCAGGGTGTGTATATATGTGTGAACAGCAAGGGGGTATTGAAAGGCTGCAGTTAAAAAGGCCTAGAAATGATCTCTGGAATATTTTTTTGTTATTATTAAGGGTAGTTGATAATATTAATATCTACTAGATAATGATATTTTGTGGATTGATTGAGATTTTGAGTGAATGGGATAAATAAATGTGTAGGTACTTGCAGATTATGGGTTTGGAGTTAGTCAAGTAGGATTCTCTGGGGGATAGTTTGTTGGAGCTAGGGCTTGGAGGTAGAAAACAGCAAACAAACACAACCAAAAAGAAAAACCCAAAGCAACCAAAACCCTGAAAAATAATAAAACACAAATCCCTGCCTAGCCAGAATTTTTTAAGTAGACCACCATCCATGTTTTTTTTCCTTCCATTGCCAATTGATTCATCTGTCTGGATGTACTTAGGTGCTTGTATTTCAAGTTTGTAATGTTTCTGTAACTATATAACCCTTTGGGTTTCGTTACAAATGCTTAAAAATACACTTTTCTGAGCTGGGGTACCTATTTTCCTTACTTTATGGACAATGTAGGGAATGGAGATTGGATTTGAGGGCACTGATTTGGTTTTTGTTGAGAAGGCTGTTAAGATTTGACATTGGTGCAGCTCAAGGCCTGCAAAAACTTGTGAAGGCACAGTGAAAAGAAACCTGGTGATGGGATTTGTACATCTCACACTGTCCTGCTTGTCTCTTCAGTGTTTCTGCTTAAATATCTGAACCATGTAGTGAGCAACTGGAGAGTTGCAGCTGTTGGGTTAGTTTGTCCTTGCCAGCTTATCCCCAGGGATAGTGACCCCTTGATCTGGGCCAAAACCACTAATGGCTTCATTGTTCTTTGGGTCAGGGCGGTCAAACTGGCATCTCTGGGTTAGACCTAGCTCGAAACATTTCACCCAGCTGGTGGTGTTTGCCCAGGAGTTGATCAGTGGTGTCTGGAGCAGCTTGCAAGGCACCTGTGGGCTTTAGGGAAGGGAGCTGGTGTGCCTGTGCAGCCTGCACACAGGGCCCCCTTAAACACCACATCCTTTGGGGTGAGACAAGGTTTAACTAGTCACAAAGCTAGGCTTGGGGTTCCACATGTTTGTAGTTTGTTCCCTCGTGTCAGGATCATGCCTTTCCAAAGTGCCCACTTGCTCTGTTCCCAGATCCATCTGCTTTTAATAGTCTAGCAGTATTAAACAGTAAGGACTTGATTTTTGAAATCATACAGGCTTGAGTACTGCATCTGTATTTTCTTTGTCCTAAGACAAATTGTTTGTGTTAAATGATAAAAGGGGTCCCTGAAGAATTTCTGCTAGGAAATCTCAAGGCTCCTCTTCAAGTGTTAATATGTATACTGGGATTTTTCTTTCATGCTACCTTGATATCCTTTTCACTTATCTGAAGTTGTAGTTCCATACAGTATTTTTACAAGATTAATTATGGTCTTAATCATGATTTAACACAAGTTTCAACAGGGAAAGTAAGTAATGATCATTATGTCAGACCATGGGGCATGTTTATTTGGTGTGAGGTTGGGGTAAAAATGCACAATTCATTGTATATGGAGGCCTACTATAAGTAATTTACCTTTAAAGAACTTGTTGCTCATTTTGCTTTTTTAATGCACCACTTGGGATAAACTGCTATATTCTAAAAATGTCAGTTCTGTCATTTCCCACAAATTTTTTTTCTTTGTTTGGATTGGTTTACTTTTTTCCTGAGCCACTTCAAAAACTCTGAGGAGTGCTCAACGTGGAAGAAAATAAGTGCAGGTAGATATTTGAGTTGCTGTGTTTAGATTGCTGCTGTACTTTAAGTTTAGCAGAAGATGACTTTGAACTTCTGTGCTGCAGGGCAAGGGAGTAAAGTGGCTTCAAGCCTTACTAATATTGGAGGTAGGGTATTTGCTCCCTCTTGGGTTTGGATCTGGCTCCTTTTTGCTGGACAACTGCCATCTTTTGAATTTAGGAGCATACTACAAAGTCTTCTGATACAAACTGGGAGAGTTCCTCCTTGTGTAGGAAACCAGAGTAGTTGATATTGTTTTCATGTTCATGATCAAGCTTCATGGTAATTAGGTTTCTGATTTCTGCTGCTTTCAGAAGTCCACAAAAAACTGTATCCTGCCCACAAGTGGCATGAGCACACTGTCTGTGCAGTTGAGCAGTTACAAGGGGAGAAGATCATAGTCCAGCTGTAAAACAAGTCATTGTGGTAACACCTCATTTCAGCACCCTCTACTTGTGGGGTATTTATTTAATGTACTTTCAATAAAGAGCTGGAGACAACCAGCTTGAATGGCCTGAAACAGGGACAGTCAGTTAAAAACTGTTTTTTAACAGGGCAGAGGTGTCACAGTTCTTCAGGAGGTAGTGCAGAGAACCAGAAGGCCCAAGAGCAGACAATGTTTCATTTGTTCTTTTTCTCATGTGATAATGTTGGGGCAGATTTGTGGTGGTAGTGCTGACACTTCAGATATACACTGCTGTCCTTGTGCCTCTTAAAGTTAAAAGATTGTGTTTTAATATACATACATATATACATATAATATATTTTTATAACTGCACTTTGTACCCTGGGATTAGCAGACCAAGCCTTAGACAAATTACATTGTAATGCATATGAGTCTGAAGACAGGTGATCACCCCTTTGTGCTTAGATGACTTCCATGGCCAAGTCATCATCTCTTGATTCCTGTGGTAGGTGGATCCATCATACTGGATCTTTGTTCTTTTCCTGTAATTGCTATGCTGCTGGTGGCCCACATCAATTGTTTTAGTATTTATTAGGTGCTGCATTTGGTGGATGTGAAATATCATTCCAGTTGAGCTTTCCCTTTTGGTGCAGAATGAGCTGTTGCTTGTTGGGAGAGGTTTCTGTAAACTGCTCGAGGTTGTTCCTGAGGGCTGGAGTGTACCACAGTGAGGGAAACAGCTTGGTGGGATTTTTTCTCTTGTCTTTTTTAAAAGAAGTGCTGTATTACTGTATTAAGGCTGTCAGCCACCTGCTGAAATTGAGGAACTCAGCTTGGTCATGCAGGCAAATAAATGCACAAATAGCTTTTATTTTTATCAGTTTTTTTTCTTGCACGTGTGCATATTTATGCAATCAGTACTGTGGCCAGTATTTTAGCTTTGTCACTGGGTTTTTGAGCAGCAGATGTGAAAATAGAGTAGGTTCTTGTGCCTCCCACTGCTGGCTGAGAAGGGTCAGGGTGCTCTAGTAGAAAGTGTGGGCTTATAAACCATTTGTGACTTAGATACAGCAACTACTTTTGAATTCCTATGCTGGTTTATATATGGGCTATTTAATTTTTTCCTCACTGAAATAAGCATTCATATATCAGTCTTCTGAGATATGCATAGACAGCAAGAGGAACCTCTGCCTCAAGAGGAGAAGTGTTACAAGAATTTTTGCTGCCTTTCCCTTACTCCCCCAACTTTGGGGAGGGACTTGTTCAAGTTGCCAGTGTATAAACAGGAGCAGAGAGGAGCCTGATCCAAAAGGTGAGGGAAGAGTTAATGCTTACTTTAAAGCCAGGAGAGACCAATCATAGGGAGAAGTGAACATTATCACATTAATAATCATGTGTCTGGTGTCTTTCAGTCTCTTCAGTCCACAATAGCAAGTATTGTAGACATTCTGCTATTATTTTACAGCTATTAATGAGGAGGAGTAACAGATTTATCTGGCTGCTTTATATATTCCAAAACCTCCATCACGAAGAAATAACAGCTTTAAAGATTCAGAGAGTGCTTGGCTGATATGTAGAGTGAGATGGCAAGAGAAGTTTCTTGCTTCACTTTGGGCTGGTGTCAAGTGTATTATTGCCTATTTCTTCTTCTCTTGCTGCTCCAGTTTCCCAAGGCAGGGAAGAGACATAAAAAGAGACAAAACAAAGCTGGAATTGTGCTCCACTCTCCTGTTCAACCAGGAAAGAGCATAGGATATAGGAGATGGCAGGGAGAGGATCCTGTGTGCTGAGATGGTGCATGATGTCTCCAAAGCCCCAGATGGATGTCAGGCTTGTCTCTTGGTTTTTTGTCCTTATTTTAAGAAAGGTAAGGAACTCACAGGTCTGTTGATGCTTAATTTGTTAATGTTTAGAGGCTGCTACAGAAATGCAAATAAGTATTCAGTTACTAATCAAACCTTGTTCTGCTATGAGGCATGTAAACTAATGAAGTACCAACAAATGTGAAGGTGGGTGAAAAAAATGATAGTGCAGCACGAGTTCCCTGAGTTCAGGCTTCCCGTTTTTCTTCTGCTTTCACTGTGTCAGATGTTTAGAAGTGTCAGCTTGACTGGGGACCAGGTAGAGAGCTTATGTGAGGCACAGACCTGATGCTGAGCAGGAAAGCACGGTGATGGAATGTGGGGAGGTCTAACATCTGTTTGTAACCTTTTGTCACAAGGGGAAGGGATTATAGAATGACAAACAGTGATTCTTTGCCAATGGGCATGGGTTCCATTCAGCTTTGCACAAAGCATGCCAATTAGGTTTAATACAAATGTTCCCCCAGAAAGATCACCTTGATTTAATTTTTTTTCAGATGCATAAAGTAGAAATGAACTGAGGCTCTCTGTTTGTTCTTTAAAGACCAAGTACTGTATTTCTAGCTCTTGGCAGACATTGTCCACAAGTACTTCATGTTCCATTGGGCTTATGCCAAATTTAATGTACCGTGTGTACTGAAAGCATCAAAACCAGACTTACTTTAATTTTAGATTTTACAGTTACTGTTATTGATTTTTCTTAGAGCTGTTCCATCCAATCTGCTATCATCTTAATTTTTTTCTCTGCAGGAGTTTGGGGAAGAGCCATGACAGTCTTTATTTATGTGGCTAGGGACTGTTGATGTCAGTGAGAGCTGTAGATCAGACATCTTTGCAGTGGCCAGACTCTCCATTTGTAGAAGCTAAATCAGCACACTGCATTATTTGTGAACTATTTTCTTCAATACTGACTGACATGTTGTGACTGAGGACAGTGTTAAAAGCAGAGTCTGACAACTGTCTTTCAAGAAACTTGATTTTTATAAAATCCTGAGACAGGAAGCTGAACATACCAAAAATTGTGAACTTTGATTTTTCAGCACTTCCATGCTGTATGAATAGAAAGAAGCCTGACAGAAAGACCTTGGACTCTGAAGAGACAAAAAAGGGAAGAGGCAGGGGAGAGAAGCAGAGCACAAGTAGGAATTATGGTAGGTAGACAAAGAAAGGAAGGAAGTAACTGAGGGAAAGAATAGGATACAGTGCAAAACTGCCAACCAATATGGGCTGGAGCATTTGTAATGCTACAGTTCTCAGGTCTGCTGATCTCTGCCTGACAGCTGTGTCTGCTGGCCTCAAATTTTGGCTGTTCATCTCTTTATTTTCAACCCTCAAGGCCCAGTAGCTGTGCACAAGCATGGCTTCTGGCCAGGTGGCTCACAGCACTCAGAGTGGAACAGGATTCCCCTCCATTGTGTTGATGTGGAGCAGCATGGCATTTGGTGAAGCCTGGGCTTTCCCTTTCACTCCTCCTGCTGAGGCTGCTTTTGTTAAATGGCAGTCTGTTCTGGTTTCTGCTTTGCAATTTTAATAACTCTAGCAGAGGGTAAAGTTGCTCAGAGCTTCAGAGACCTACATCTAAGTGGGGGGGTCTGTCTTGATAGACTTAAAATCACAATGAGTTCTACATTCCCTGTTAATAATAATCCTTGTAGTTAAAGTATGTGGGAATTCCAAGTTAGTTTGTATTGTAAGCTTAACCTTGGCAGCTGGTGGTTTTTATTAGGCCTCACTCTTGTGCTGAGGTACTAAGCTTGGTTTTATGTCAGCTGTCTAGTTCTCAGCCACAGTTTATATTTCAGAATTTACTTCATCTCAGAGATGCTGATTAGTCTTTGGGAATGTTACTTAATTTCTGAGGATTGTCAAAGCTTATTTCACAATTTTCAGAGACTATTTTGTGACCTACACCTGTCTTCACATTCCACTCTGTGTACTGGAGTCTCTGTTGGGGGCTGTTGAGTTTCTGCAGGTTATCTTTGCCAGGCAGTGTCAGAAGATGCTTTCCCAGCATGTGCAACCAAGTGACCAGTTCAGAAGAATGGTTGGTGAAAGAGTTTTCCAAGCAATCATAACCTGTTGGTGTATCCCAGGTTTTATTGTAGCAACTGATTATGGAGGTACCTCACATTAATGTGAGCAGACAAAACACTGCCCTGTGAAGAAATGTACAGGAAATGACTAAGCCTTGATGAAGACAGAGCTATAGGTTGTTCCAAGTGTGTTTTTGTAACTGAGACAGAATTGTAACTTTTTCATTTGTTACTGTTAGTACTTGTTTTCAAGCTTAATTTTACAACATCCTTCATATAAGCTTTGTTTTAACTCCCAGTCCATGCTAATAAGGTTATTGCTGTACTAAGCAGTCTTTTACTGATGAATATAGCTTCTGTTATCTAAAAGAAGAAAATAAGTTGAATAGAAGAGTGAGTATACAGAAAACAAAATTAACTCTAGTTAAAAATGCGAGTAAAGTTTCCTTGTTTTTCAAGATTTAAGATAGCTTTTAAGTAGTGCTCAGCAATAAATTCTTATTTCCTGTTGTCTCACTATTAATTAGTCCATGCATTTAAAAGCACACAATTTTACTGGAAATAAACACAATCATGTGCAAGGTGGTCCCAGCTCTTTGTTCCTGTTGTCTATTCATCACTGAGTAAATCCAGTTGAGAAACAGTTTGGAGTGTGGGTCTGTGGAAATCAGAATTTTGTGCAGATACGCAGAATCTTGTGCCATGTAGCTGCCAGGCCACAGGCAGGCAGTGCTTTATACCACCTTAAAGTTGTTTAAGTGCAGAATGTGTTCCTGCTGTATGTTAGCAACTAAGTTCAGGCATTCCTGCAGTCGTGCAGATAGGTGATAAATAACAGCTCTGTGATGCAGGGCTTCTGTCTTTGCATGCAAGGCTCATGCCTCTGTGCTAGTGGCCAGAAGAGAATTTGGAAGGGAACTCTGGAGTTCATCTGGTCCAACTCCCCTTACTCTAAGTAGTTTGAAATGAAAGCCAGCCCTTTCATCCCTTTATTTTGAATAACACACAGCCAGGGTGTCTGCTGACAGTGCTTGTCTGATGCTTACCTGCAACTGGCAGTCTTCTGTAAATGGAAATTATGACTTACACAGTGTAATTCCAGAACATATTCCTGAATTTCAGTAAATCCTGAACTGAATTCCCTGAGTAATGCTGAAGAGCTGAGCGTTTGAGTTGCTTTGCTCCAGGAGTAGTGAGTGGAGAGAAGGGTGTGTGCTGTGTTCAAAGGCACGTTTATTCCAGGAGACACTGAGCCAACCCCTGCAAAACCATTCTCTCCAGTGGCTGTGAGTGCCAGGTGGATCTCCCACCTGTGCCTCTGCCAGCTGACAGTTCTCAATTGCTGATGTGGATGGGGCTTAACCATCTGGTCTCACTCTGGCTTTCTCTCACAGTGTTGAAAATCGTTGTCCTGTCTGCACTAGCAGCTAAGTGCTCTCAGCTCATTGTTGGCAGCCAGCAGCAGCACCAGGTCCCTTTCCCTCTGCACGGGAGCCTTTTGTTATGTACCGTAAATCCAAGTGGAAGCACGGGTACAATCTCCAGGGGCTTGCACACGGTGAGTTGGCATCTGCACAGTTGTTCTGCAAGAACAAACTTCTTTACTTGCACATCAGCTTCTTCTCACGTTTTTCACCTAGAGGATTTGGTAACTCCCTCTAGAGTTCCTTTCAAATAGAGCTTTTATTTACCTCTGGGAGATTTTGATGGAGATAAGCTGCTAAACCTACAGGTGTAGAACAATACTAACTACTTCTATTGTCTTGCTGTAACTATCTGTAAAGGTATTTGTTCCCTAATCACCATATTTTTAAAAATAAGTGGAAGAGAATGCTTTAAGTAGTTCATTGGATAGTATCTCTCTACAGCAACCACAGCTTTTATAAAATGCAGATTATTATATTAGTGACATGCCTTCTGAACTGTGCCAAATTTACTTTCTCATGCCCTAATGTTGCATTTCTACCTAAGGTTATTTCCAGAGGCTCTGGTACAATATTTACTGCCTGATGAGAGTGATGCCTTCTCCATCTCATCTCCCTGGACTGTGCACAGACACAGCTCCCCCTCCCCACATCTCAGCTGTGCAGTCCTCAGCCTGTCTTTACCCCAGACCTGCTGACCAGAGTTTTTCCATGAGCTGAGTTTTCTCACTAACTCAAGAGACACAAATTAATTGTGGGAGTTTCCTTAGAGGTTCAGGGAGCTATGCCTTAAGTTTTGTTATTAGACTGACTATATATCCTTCTGATGTGGTAGGCTTAAAATTCTTGCATTGCTTTCTGTAGCTTTGCCTGTGAGTGTCTCTGTGGCTTGTTCTTTTTCCTTAGCCATCTGGTTTGAGATTTGCTGCCTCCTCTCAGTATTGCTTGAACCAAAGTAGTAATGTGGTGTTGTGAGAACATCAACTCTACCTTGCTTAGACCAGTTTTCAAGTGGAGTTAATGTTAGTGAAATTGAGAGTACAACCTCAAGTACAAAGGGTGTGATTAATAGTGAGAGGACTTCTGGCATATAACTTTGAAAAATGTTTATAGTTTTATTTTACATCTCAGGGGATTGGAGCAAATAGGCATGAGATGCTAATCATAATAATGTTTTTCATGATCAAAGCTATCAGTACTTCAATGGCTGCTATTTCTGTTTCAACTGCCAAAGTCCTGAAACCAGTTATGAGCAGTCAGTATTGGTGGTTAACAGCCTGAAACATTTTAGGTATGGGAAACACCACTTCATTATTCAACATGAGATTGCTGATTTGAATTCATGCTGCATATTTATTTTAGTTTCTGATCAGCCCTGTATTTCACAATGCCTCTGGATTTCCTGTCAAGTTTCTATCATGAGCGAATTCTTAGTCCAGAATTCCTTAACTCTGCAGGTGTGTTTCAAGGGGAAGCTCAGGAGGTAGTGCAGTATGGTCTAGGCCTTTAAAAGTAATGCAGGTGTCCCAGCTTTGTTTTATAAACTTGAGTCTCACTGGAAAATGCATTAGGAAGAAGTTTCTATGTAATGAAACACAGTGGTCAGAGAGGACTTGCTGTGTTCAAGTGCTTATACATAGGCCAAAAACACTTGGAAAAACTCTAGGAAGAGCTGTGAAACAGTGTTGAAGCTGGAGGTTACCTGACATTTAAGTGCTTCACCTCTTCAGAGAAACAGTTCACAACTTAAATACTATACCTGACAGTGAACATTGTCTCTGATGGCAGTGTAATTATTTTGAAGGTCTGGGGCTTATCCAGAATCAGAGTGGTGAATTAAATTACATGTCCAGCCAAGATTTGCTCTAGTACAGTCTTGCATAGGTGGGCTGATAGTGATCTTGCTTATGCTGCTGAATTCAGCTGCCTTCAGTGCAGCTGAATCCTTCCCTACCTGCATAATTGGGCTCAGGTATCAGGTTTGTGAAGTGACCTGGTAGATGATAAAAAACAGAATATGGGCTTCAATTTCAAATTTTTTTTTTAAACAGCATGCTTAGAAACAAAGTCAGTCCTGCTGCTCAGTACAACTGATCATCTGCTAATCAGATGAGCCACAAAATCTCAGTTTTATTTTTGTGACACATTGGAAGGTTTAATGTAGTATTAAAAAGAGAGAAGTAACTGCTGCTTTGTTACTGTGCCAGGAAATAATCCTTCCTCACTGACCAGTACCTTAGCTGTTCCAGCCATGACATGATGTAGTTTTATTTTTTTAACAATGGCTTTATTTAGATTATCCTTTTAACTAATAGTTTTGGCACGCTTTAAAAAGACACTTTAAGGAAGAGTATCTTGTTGCAGAATTCCAATCTGGGCTGAACTTACAGGCTGCAAGTATTTTTACTTTTTAAAATTTAATTAGAGAATCTTCATTTGTGACACTAAAAACCATCTTTGGAGCATGTTGGGTTTGCAGGCAGTTACCTGAAAGGCTGAAGTTCTGTCAAAGGATTCAGTCTTCTGTATGCTGGAGCTGGTTTAGATTACTCTGTGCATTTGTGGTCAAAAAGAGATTTTTAGGTTGCTTTCAATTAGCAAGAAAGCTTTTCTTATGATCTTTGATTTCAGTTGGCTGCCACTTCACTGGGAGTTTTGACTTTAATATTTCAATGCCCCTTTGTTAGGCCTTCTGTTATCTTTGCTTAACTTTTGTATTCTGGACTTTTTTTTTGCCAGTAAAGATAAATCTTGCTGCTTCAGTGTGTACAATCAGTGATACTGTTTTGGGGGTGAGAATTGCAGCCTTTTTTTTCCTTACACAATTTTTATGGTTTAGGTAGACTTCTGTCTTAAAAGCTAAGGAATAAGCCCCATGCTATGTCTTTGGGAAACAAAGACATTTAAATAAAATGTATTAATAAAATAACTAGTAAGTAATGTGTGAGGATTTTCATATTGCTGAATGAGGGAGGATGACTGGAAGAGACAGGACTAGCTATGAAAAGAAATCCAGTAATTCCTAAACTTCTTCTCTTCATGTTGGGCCCAGTTCTCTTTTTAAAAAGAAGGACCTAGAACAAGTAAATCATATAGTTAGTCCTGCAGCTGCACTTTGGCAAATCCCAGCCCAGCTTTCCCACCACAATATTGAACTATACTTTCAAAATGAAGAGCTTAGGCCACAAATTGATCTTAAAGTGAAGACTTTTATAGCAAATAGGTTTATTGTGCTTACCTGTTTTTATTGTTGTTGGGTTTTTTTTAAATTTTTCTGCAATTTAAATGAAGAGCCTGCCTACTAATAAGAAGCCTCAGCTTGGAAGTGATTACTAAAAGAAAAATGCTTCACCTCAGAAACTAATAAAATTATTGGAGCTGATATACTTCTCTTGTTGGTTTTGTATCATTGTATAGTGTTGATAACATTTCAGAGTGGCTGACCTTGCATCTTTTTGTCCTAGCAGTCATGTTTGCATGCAAGGCATACCCATTATAAAATTGAGGAGAGCAAGCTTCTGACAGTGCTCTAGTTATTTGTGTGGTTCAAGGTTTATTTTGGGGACATGTAATCCACACACTTCCATCAGTGAAATGCTGAAAGTGCAGAATGACTTCAGTGTTTTAAAAAGTTTAGGTGCAACAGTGGCTGCAAGGCCAGAGAAATTGTTTTCTTTCTTTTTTTTTTTTTTTGTTCCTCAAGAGTATCTGTTCTACAGCTGGGGTTGATGTTGCTGGAGTGAGACTGAGCATGCTTGAAAATTTATTCTGCCACTAAGTTGCATTGAGGCAACACACAGAGAGTGCTAAAGGCAGCTCTGGTGATCAGCCTGACAAACCTGTGGTTTTCATCAAAACTCACCTGGCACTTGATAAAGTCATACTGGGTGTCTGGTGTCAAATTGGCTCCAATGACTATGCCATATTTGAAGTTCTTAAGGTTTTTGTAGTATTTCTGTTGAATAGCTAATTACGTAGATGGTATTCCTTAAATGTTTGAGGGTTTTTTTGATTGTTTTGTTTTGCTTTGATTTTGCATTACTCCAGAAGCTTGAATGTATCAGACATCTCTGCCCAATTTGAGCAGTGACTTCTTAGCTTGTGTCGAGGTTGCCCATGACAGTTCATTACCTCAGAGCCTTCTGCTCCACCCAGGGATGGCAGGAGGCATCACTAAGCACAGAGTAACTGGTGACAAGCAGCAAGCTGGCTGTGAGCAGGGTTTCTACAAACCTCCAGGTGTGAAGAGGCACCGCTGAGCTGTGAGTAGCTGTTAGCAATTCGAAACAATGTTCACAAACAGCATCAGTCCGGAGAGGAGCAATCCACCCCGAAAAGCTTGTGAAGTTCACTTCTGAAGAGCCAGATTCCTTGGGATGAGTCGGTCTGCTCTGAAAGGGGATAAGTGAAATGGCTCCTCCGGGTTAGATTGTTACTGCTAATTTGCCAGAAATTAGCTGAAACTAGAAAAACAGGGCTGGTACCCACACAGGCTGTGTTTGGGTATCTGCAGGGCACACCATGGGTTAAAGTGGAGGCTTCTCTTAATCTCTTTCCCAAGGTTCAGAAGGGAAGAAATCTGTATTCTATTAACCAGTCAATGTGGTTAATAAATAAGTGATGCTGTAAATCATGTGAAATTTATTTCCCAGCTCTCTAAGGTACTGCTGCATTCTGAATCGTCTGGTACTGTTCAAAAAGCACGTGGTTGTGGTGCTGTCAAAGCTGCTGGGTTTTGTGCCTGTGTTCTCTTTTCAATGTATTTGCCCAACAGTGTTTCCTATTTCCTGAGTGGAAAAATTCTTCTTTGAGAGAAAACAAGTAATTCTTTGCACAAAGCCTGCCTCTCAAGGCATACAGGTACAAAGGGCAAAGCAGAGGTCATTACTAGAAGGTGAGTTTGCAGTGTGAAGATACTTCTGCATGTCAGAAAAATGCCTGAATGAGAAAGAAATGTAGGTTTTATTTCATGCTTGTGTTAGTTCAAATCCAGCTCCATCTTTAACTGTTCAACTTTTTTCTTTTTTTTTTTTTTGCTTTGGAGACTTCTCCAGGTAGCTTTGAAATATGAGCTGGTAAGTTCAGAGGGCCAGAGTCCTGGCCAAGATAGAGCTTTAAACATGGGTTTTTGTTTAGTGTTTTGTGGGTTTTTTGGGTTTTTCTTTTTCAGAAGAAATTGTTGAGCAAATTGTCCAAGCAAAAAAAAAAAAAATCCAAGAAGAAATTGTCCAAGCAAAACTGTTTTGATGGAACATTTTATGTCAAGTAAATAAACTAGCATTAGTTAATGAGAAATAATGCTGAACTTGTGTTCTCAAACCTCAGTTTTAAGAGTCTTAGTTTCTAGGCCAAAATTTGAAGGTTTATATTCACACAGAATTCTGCTGTGGGATTCTTGTGGATCAAGGAAGAATATTTTTTGTCTTCAGGAACACTTTCTTTGCTGGTAGAATTACAAAGAGTCAAAGTGCTGCCTTGCTAATGTAATTGCATTAGAGTTTGTAATGTGATGTAGCATCATTGAAAGTGCTGGGGCAGTCCATGAAGCTACAGCTTTTAACTTTTTAACACTGCCTCACAATGGGTACATCACTTTGGCAGTTGCTGGAAAAATGTTCTGCCACAGTGCCTGTCACTCTCCCTGTACTCAACCAACCTAAAATTACTTTTGTCTTCATCTGCTAAATTTTGTCTGACATGTGCTGAGTGGACAAGTAGCAATACAGATTTCAAATGGCTGGCTCTTTTGAAAACAGACCACTCCCTTAGTACCAAAATGCCTTTGATTATCTTTTATGACTCACACTCCTGGGAATATTTCTTCTTCCAGTTGTAAATGAAGGCTGTACTAACTTGAAGTTGCCATGTTGAGCTAGATACCTTCCCTTATTTAAAGGTAATATTTTTCTTTGGACATAGAAAATTGAAAATTTGAAACTGGTGATAACTTTGAAAACCTGCAACTGTAAGTCAAATGTGAAACCTAATAATTTCCTTAGCTGTTAGTTAAAACCTGACCATATGGTCAGACCAAAGTCCTTTGGGTCCCTGTAGAATTAGTACAGCTCCATCTCCATGGTTGAGGTATTGTGTCCTGGGCTTTTTTTGCTGGGAATATATCTGGCACAATAATAGCAAACATTGCATGTGACAAGAGCCAAGAGTAGCTACCAGTTCTCCCTTGTACCTCTAAAGAAGTAACTATTTCTGTCTCAGCCAAGGAGTAGAATTTAGGGATGGCATCTCTAGCACTGAACTGCTACTATTTGGGAATGATATTTTTTTTTTGTTAGGTGTTAGTGCCTGCAGAGAGGTAAAGTGCAACTGCCTGTTTATTTTTATAAGCAGTAAACCTCTTACCCAAATTGGATTAGAAGTGTAGGAAGTAAAGAATTGTGCCTGTATATGCTAAATCATGCATTGCCTGTGAGATTAGTAAGGAAAGACTGATCAACTGTCATGGGAATTTTTTTCTCTGAGCAGTAACAAACTGTGAATAGGCAGGTGGTCCAACATGAGAGGGTATTGGAACTGTCCTGTTTGAATTGCTGGCTGCAGGAGGTGATGCACATGAGAGCTAAAGTGTGCAAAAAGCTAGTTTTGTGTTCATGTATGAATGCAAGTTGTATTAGCATAAAAGCTGGTTCACCTCAGTTTTTAAGGGGCAGCTTTTAATGTATCTGAACATATTTCAGTATACCTCTATTAGAAACCTATCACATGTGACAAGTAATCAATTCTTGTTCTCTTGGGTTAGTGCCTAAAGTAACATTTGTTCTGTACCCAAGCTCATAAAGCAGTGTTTAAAGTATTCTTGAAGAGATGTCAGGAGTAGAGGAGACAGAGGTGCTGACCCCTGTGTGTTTGCACGGAGCTCTGACATCTCCTGGCAGGCCCCTGTGCAAACCTGACCCTTGGCTTGCAGGAGGAGGCAGCCCTGGCAGCTCTCCAGAGAAACAGAGCTCCTTGCTTTCATGTGCAAATGCTGCAGGTGGTGTGTCCACAAAGGACCAAGTTTGCTACCTGCTGTAAAGGCTGCCTGAAGTTCCAAGTGAGGAGGAAGAATATAGGAAGATGGTTGTGTTTAATAGCAGTGATTTGCAAAATATTCAGGTATGAGCTGGGACTTGGGGCTTGGGACACTGACATGCAGAAGTCAAGGGAGCTGTTTTGAGCTTATCCAGCACTTTTTAAACCAGAATCACAGAGGGACTACAGTCAAAATGGTGAGTGTCAAGAGTTCAGTAAATGTGGTTAGGAATTTAGGATAAAGCAGAGGGCTGTTGGATAGACTTGAATTTTTGCTTCACAATCTCTTTCAGGGTAAATATATTTGCCTTCTTGTAAGAGGTCCATTTGTGTAATGTGGGAGTTGATTAGAAACTATACTGAATAGTTTTTGAACTTTGTCCCTTTTAACATAATTTTTCCCTAGAATGTGAGTGTGGGGAGACAGCCAGCTACAGCTGAATTTTTAAAACTTCTTAAAACTTTTTTTTTAAACTTTTAAATACTTTTCCTATCTTTATTGCTAATCTGAATGAATAATCTAATATGAAATGTTTTTCATCACTGAAATAAAGATGTTTTTCAGAACTGAAAGTGTTACTACTTCTAGCAACTGTCTTAGGATTCTCTGTACAAGTCCATGGTCAAATGATCTGGTTTTGTGGGAATGAAAAATTTCAGGTAATGCAGGTTCAGCTAGTTCTGCTATAATCTTAAAGGCTTTGCAAGTACAAAAATTGTGTCTTGGAAATGAATTCCAATTTGGCCTCTTTATTTAAGGGAAACAGTAATACCTGAAGCTCAGTGAATCTGTGTTCTGATGCTGCAAGATTGCTGAATAACATCTAAAAAACTCTTTAAGGAAGTACTTGTGCATAGCCAAGATTAATTGAACCAGAAATGATTCTAGAGAACTTAAAAAGAAATCTTTTACAATAGCTTTTTCCAGGTACCTGGGAAATTAAAGTTTACTGTCTTGGAAAGAAGCCTGGTGCAACTACATCTGTATGGCTCTGACTTGGCAGATGACTTGGATCAATTTGACCTTTTTGGAAACAAATGTGCTTTCTTCAGAATGAGGCTTTGCCTATCGTTCTTTCAGTCTTGAATTTTTAGGAATTCAGCACATCTGATGCTTCAGGTGGTACTTGAAGCCAGATGAAGAACCATCTGTCCTGGTTTCAGCTGGAATAGAGTTAATTTTTGTAGCAGCTGGTATAGTGCTGTGTTTTGTGTTTGGTTTAAGAATAGTGTTAATGCACTGATGTTTTGCTGAGCAGTGCTTACTCTGAATCAAGGACTTTACATGTTCTGCCAGCCAGGAGCTGCACAAGAAGCTGGGGGGGAGCATGGCCAAGACAGGTGAGCCAGACTGGCCAGAGGGATTCCCATACCTCAGGACATCATGGCTAGTGTGACAAGCTGGGGGAAGCATGGCCAAGACAGGTGAGCCAGACTGGCCAGAGGGATTCCCATACCTCAGGACATCATGGCTAGTGTGACAAGCTGGGGGAAGCATGGCCAAGACAGGTGAGCCAGACTGGCCAGAGGGATTCCCATACCTCAGGACATCATGGCTAGTGTGACAAGCTGGGGGAAGCATGGCCAAGACAGGTGAGCCAGACTGGCCAGAGGGATTCCCATACCTCAGGACATCATGGCTAGTGTGACAAGCTGGGGGAAGCATGGCCAAGACAGGTGAGCCAGACTGGCCAGAGGGATTCCCATACCTCAGGANCAATCATGGCCAGTGTGACAAACTGGGGGGAGCATGGCCAAGACAGGTGAGCCAGACTGGCCAGAGGGATTCCCATACCTCAGGACATCATGGCTAGTGTGACAAGCTGGGGGAAGCATGGCCAAGACAGGTGAGCCAGACTGGCCAGAGGGATTCCCATACCACAGGACATCGTGGCCAGTGTTACAAACTGGGGGGAGTTGGCTGGGAGGGGCTGCCTGCTGCTCATGGATGGTCTGGGCATCAGTCAGTGGGGTGGTGAGCTGTTGTGCATCATTTTCTTGTGTTTCCTTTCTCCTTTTATGTTGTCTCTCTTTTCCTTATTATGTTTCATTTTAGTTTATTTCAATTATTTGTCGTTATTTCAACCTGAGGGTTTTACCTTTTTTTCCCTGACCCTCCTGCCTTTCTCCTGGGCCAGGGGAGGTGTGAGCCAGCTGCATGGTCCTTGGTGCCTGGCTGGGGTTGGTTAAACCACAATGTTGTTTTAAGAGCAGCTTAATTCCCAAATGTCTTACTTGGGGAACATTTTCTGTGTTGGGGTGCTCATTGGGCCCCATTTCTCCTGTGAAGGACTTCCCTGGTGTAGCTGAGGAACAGGCACACAGAGAGGTAAGGGTGGAACAGGACTTGATAAGAAATGCTCATTAGGTTTGTCTGATGGCAAAGTGTGACTCCTGTGATGGGAAATGCCTCTGTGCAGTGTTGATGCCCTGTTGCCACTCTGTAACTTGGCTGCTTCAGTGACAAATTGCTCCACAGTTGCTTAAGGATCACCATGGCTGGATAAGCAACACTTTAGAGCTGGCAAATCTGTTTGAAGGAGCATTTGTTGTGCCTTAAGAATTTGAGATTCTATTTAGGTCTTTTACTCAGCTGTCCTGCAAATCTAATTAACCTCTCCTACCCCTTCCAGAAGTGGTCAGTGTAGAAGAGTTCATAAAGTACCATCTACCCTTCATGTCACAGAAACTTGAGATGCAGAAAAGGGTTCTTATCTGGAAGCAGGAGCTATAACAATGGACCTTTGTTTGGCCCTTGTAAGAACTTTCTTACTTCTTGCCATAAACCACCACACAGTAGTGCAGGGGATTAGGTCATTTCCTTCCCTTCTCCTCTTCCTGCAGATTATTTGATTAGCATTTCTATTGTATACTCTAAATAGCATGTTCTTGGCTTCAGGCTGGTCCCCCCCTCTATAATCTCTTTAAAACACTGTAGTATGACTTTTTATTAGCAGCGTGACATGGGAACTCCTTGCCCAGAGATTACATGTGACGTAACACAATAAAAGATTAATGAGGCTGGCAAGTCAGTAATCTTCCCTTCTTTCTTCTTCCCTCATGCACCTGAGATTAGGCTTCTGGGAACCCCCTGACAGAGTTAATGCCTTACAGTACATGACATATTTTTCTTATTTGGGTATCATTGGCTTTGATCAGAGTTTTTCATGGGAAGCAGAGTTCAGGTCATGTATAGTGTGTGTTCAACATTCAGCATTGAGGGTTCAAATATACCTCCCCCGTGGGATCATTACACATCCTGGTCTTCCACCAGGAGTTTTGCTCCCTTTTCTCAGTGTTTCCTCTCCTTCAGTCTCTGTTTTTATATACCCTGTGTGCAGTAATTTCAAACTCTTACACTGCATGGAGTTTTTATGCCACTCCTTGCCTGTTTTGAATAAAATTATCAACAGGTTGTTTAGAATGTCACTCTTGAAATGTAGTGGTAATATACTCCAGCATGAAGAGATAAGGTTAAGGTTAGGTAATAACTCCAGCATGAAGAGTTTGCTATTCAGGCTTCTTGCCATTCTGGGCACTGGAGGCCATAGTGTTGCCTGTTGCCCCTGTCTGTAAAACTGTCTTTTTAGCTGGAACAGCTAGAAATGCATTCCTCTTCAGAGCTCATGTTGAATGTCATGTGAAATCACATAATTGTATCAAACTGTACAGCATCTGTTTGTGAGTCAGATAGAGGAACATGACGATAGAGCCTTTTATTTCTTTAACAGCTTCAAAGAAAGAACCTCCCCTGCAGTTCAGCATCACTTCATGAAATTAGCAGTGATATCTTGGGCTACAGATTGCATTGTTTTAGTCTGGCATGCTATCTGTACTCCAGGAGAAATCAGATAGCTTGCCTAGCGACAGCATCCTGGAGGCATTTGCTTCCAGTCCTCAAGGCATGGCATAGCCCTTGTGATTCCATGAAAATCATTAAACCCTCCTCATCATAAAAGTGGGGGGCAATGTTGGTACAAGAACAGCTGAGCAGAGCACGGCTGTGAGTAAACACAGGCAGGGAGACAAAGTGGTTCAAACTCTGTTGGGTGAGATTCGGAGGCAGCCACATAAAGTGTGCCTAGGGGCAAAATAAACCCTCAAAAAACCTGGATTAAGGTGGGGCATGATTAGCTATAAAAAAGACATTTTGTGGTGTTGCCTGATAGTTCCAGAGGGTCACTAATACGAAGGCAGGTAAGGATTGTTTGTCTGCAGGAGGCTGGTTGGGGTGGTGAAAGCAAATCCACCTGCAGCTGCTTCTTAGGTGGCTGCAGCATAAAGCAATTTACAGGCTTACTAACCTAAATGCTGAACAGCTACATCTGTAAAATAAAGCATGTCTGGAAATAAAGGAGTTCTAGAAGCAAATTAGTCTTCTAAGTTCTGCTTTTCAGGTTGTTTTGAAACAGTACAACCCAAGTTTTACAACTTGTGTGAGCAAAGTAATCCAACCTAGAAATGGTCATACCAATGTAACTAATCACTGTGGTTAAATACCTGAATACAGAGCACCTTTTGTACTCTTAGTGCCATATCTGTGTGTTAAGTGATACTAATGCAGTCCTGATGTGGTTTTCTTTTTTATTTTTTTCCCCTTTTAAAACAAAATCACAAAAGCAACCCTTAGCCCTGATTAAAACAGCATTCAAGCTGCCAACTTAAAGGCTGGGATGAAACAGAAAATACTTGAAAGGGATGGGGGAGGTGGGGTGGTGTGACTCCTCCAGCCCAGTAAAAATGGCCATTTTAAGGATCTACATGTTACCAGTGAAAAAGCTGGGTTTGTGTGCCAGTGGCATGAGGCTGTTGATTTTTGGCAGGGAGGAGGATTCAACCTAAATCTCAAGATCAGGCTTGATGAGTCTCTGGTGTTTCTGTTGAGATGGATGCAGAAGGTCCCTATCCCCTCATTTGCATTGGTATAATGGGATTACAGAATAAACACACAAATAGATAAGCAAAATTGTTTGGGTTGAAATAGTTGGAGATTTGTGTGTGGTTTTGGTTTTTCCCTTAGACCTTTGCCATTTTAGTACTCTGGTAGCTGTGATAATGACCATACCATTTCAGAGCAGTGTTCAGTCCTGTGTTTTTTTTGGCAAGCAGAAGGGTGGAAACAAGGGAGCACCTGTACATCAGTGTTTCTGCAGGCACTTTCCAGTGTTCAGCAGCTGTGGCTCAACCACTTCTGTGGAGCAGAGTGGTATCTTTGTGCTTAGTAATGTATGGTTGGAGAAAAAGAAGTGTCTTTGAGCCTATGTATAGTTTTATTATCCAGAATAACAAGGTTCTGCAGCTAAATTTTTGGGTAGGTGACAAGATCCTGTAACAGGAGAGCTGTACTGTATTACTTAGGGGAAAGTTTGCTGTGGAGTACAGGTAGAGAAGAGAAAACACAGATGCATTCACCTTGTTCTCAGCAGTGAAGCTGACCTGCAGAGCTGCAACTTATGCTGTGTTATGGCATTATGAACAGAAAAGCTGCTTTGACAGTTCTTAGGTTTGAATGTTACCCAGTGGCTATAATGTAAGATGAACTGGGGAAGACATCCAGCTAAAAATAACAGAGCAGATAAACCAACTTTTTAAAACGTTGACAGATCAGTCCGTAAAATTGTCTTTAGAAGATTGAGGTGGCAAGCCAAGGAGGGAGCAGCAGGAACAGGAGCACCAGTCACAGGTACAACATGGAGATGTGAAGTGTCAGGCTGTATCTACATTGCTTGAGCCAGGGTAACCACGTAGCCCTTCTTCACCCACTACAGCTGTGATGGAAAACTGGGTGTAAAGGTGAAGCTGCTGTGTCATATCGTGATTGCTGCAGCCTTGCAGCATTTGCATGATCAATTCCATGAGGTAACTTGGAAGCTCTGCTAACTTGATCACCACTTTATGGCTCAGACATTTAAATTATCCCACCCACTGGCTTGATGCAGTGATTTTCATGTTGGTGGAATGAGAAATGAGCTCATAACCTGGTCTGGCACATGCAGATTTGCCTTTTTAAATGTGTATCCTACGGGATTGAGCTGTTTTAGAATCATTGGCCATGACAGTCCAGCACACACTGGTGGTGGCATCTGCAGGTGTGTCATGTGTCCAGTCCTACAGTATTGGTAAAAACAGAGATAGCAATACCTGAAGAGTTTCTGCTGGTATAATTCTCAGTGTATTAAGAAATTACTCTTTGTGTGGGAGGTGAGGAAAGCTAGCTGAGCTAATAAATTATGGCTAAAAAAAAAAAAAAAGAAGAAAAGGTATAGCATGCATGGGTACAGTTATGTAAGAGAAGGAAATAAATCAGTGTTTCTCTGAGAACCTCATCCACAGAGCTGCCAGGCAATTGGGCTGCAGTATTGTTCTCAGCACACCCTCTGCTTCCTTTTTTCCTTTTTGGGGCCAGGGAGGGATGAGTCGGTGGAGCAGGAGCGGGTGCCGGCTGTGCCTGCCGCCAATGCCGCGGTGTTTGCCCGGCTTACGCAAGGCAGGGCCAGCCCCTCTCCAGGCAGGAGCCGCTTCCCACGGCTCAAGTAAAAGCACACGGAGCACTCACTCAGTCTGGCAGTTGCCGGGGGTTTAAAGGAGTTGGTGGATTTCGGCTGATTTTTAACAAGATCCAAGGGTTGGGTGTTTTTTTCTTCTCCTCTGTGTAGGAATACTGCAAGGACACAAATATCCTGGTAAGTGCTCTGCGTGCTGTCACTTTTCCCTTTGAGTGTGGGATCGTTTCAGTGTCTCTTCTGAAAGTCTGCTCACTTGCAGTGGTTTTCAGTGGAAAGGAAATCTGAGAGCAGGCAGCGTGTCTGCAGGCTCCCCTTCCACCTCAGAGAGGCAGAGACATTCCAAGTGCACGGCATAGTAAGTGCTCTTTGATCATAGGAAGTGTCAGTCACTTCTCATTTTTAGGGTGCAGAGCAAGGTGCCTTAAAACTGCCATGACCTAACAAAATTGTACCAAGGGTGATTTCTTATGGAGCTGTTGAATATTTCTGTCCTGTAAACCAAGAAAAAGGCTTTAAATGTAGCTGTAACACCTATTTTTGTAAGATGATATAGTATGCTGTGTGAAAAGGCTTTAGAGTAACACAACCAGCTATTTAGCTGATACTTTGGTACATGAACTGCTTTATCAGGAAGTCAGAGGCTCATAAAAAGCAAAACTGTAGCATTCGGGCATGTAGAATAAGAAGTCATTGTGGGTTTTTGCAAGCCCAGGCTCCTCAGCCATACATTCCAGTACAGGTGCATCAGCAAGTAGATTTTCCTGGACTTGAAAAGCTCCATAGCTTTGTGTAAGAATAAGATGCCTCTGCTTTGGTCTAAACTCTTAGGAAGTTTTACTCTTGTGGCTGACTCTAAGTGAAAGTTGGGACTGCCGTTTTTTTTCCCCCTCAAGGTAGTACTGTGTAGTTTGTCTGAGAGGATAAAGTTAAAGGTTCCTAACTGTAGAGTTCTCTGCAGCAGAACTATACTTCTGTACTACTGTGTGAATTTTTTTTCTTTTCTGTTTGTACTTTAGCAAGGCACTCTTGGAAGATACAAGTAGGTATGCTGTGGTTAATGAACACCTGATGTTCTCCCAGCATGCCTCTATGTGGTATTATTTTGTGGCTTTTTCATACAGGTTACAGGTTACAAATAAACTTCATTCGATAATCTGAATGAAATGAAAATAAAATCAAAACTATACTTTTTTCAGCATACTTGGTACTAACAGTCAAAGTGTAAGTGCAGCCAGAACTTGAAAGAGAAAGCTGCAAATGAATCTCGTGAAGCAGCTTGTGTGAGTAACTGTGACAGGAGTTGAGGTGATGGAGCAAGGACAAGCTGTGGGGCTGAGCCGCTGCGTGTTGTCACCGCTGCATCCAAAGGCTGACGTGGAGGAGATGGGGGCAAGGAGGTTCAGACTGCCTGTAAATGGAGCAGGCTAAGTGGTGAAGAACCTTCTCAGCTAATTAAGGATACAGATAATATTGCAGTGACAGCTTTAAAGTAGACACCTTGTGCTAAAAGACAAATGTTTTTGGCTTCCCACACGCAGTCTGAATTACATCATTTATAAGCCGTAGGAGGTTATCGTGGTTTCCTCAGGGGAGGATCAGCTGTTACTTTTCATAACTGAAAAAAAAATTCTGGATTATTTCTTTTTCCAAGGGAATATTTTCAGAATTTATTTTTGTCAGTCTGTTGGAGTGGATCATTATTGATTACATAAATCTTTCAGGTTTAATACACCCAGCCACATTCTTATGTCATCAATGGCAGTTCAGAATAAGGGAACTGAAGTTAGCAGAGGTCTGACTGAAATCTGGCCCCTGGGCTTAGATGGGGTTTTTTTCAGTCTTCTGAAGAGGAATGCTCTTTTTGAGTACTATCATAAAGTACAGATTTTCATATAGGTGCCTATAATAGAAGTCCTATTCTAAAACTTCCCTTGTTCATTGAGCAAGGTTGCTTGTCCTCAAGGTGCTGTTCCTGTCTTTCCTGAAATTGCTGTGAACTTCTCGGACTTGCTTCTGAGGCTGGAACAGAACTTGAAGCAGAATGCTAGGTGCCAATACAACCACAACTGCTGTTTCTTAGACTGGGCAAAATTAGCTGTGGCCTTAGAGCAAAACAGTAGATTTTCTCTTGTCTGTCAAGTTAATGCCCCTTTCAAAGTCCACAGACAATGAGTTTTTGTGTGTGTATGTGCTCTGACTCTTGCATGACTTGTTTCCAGGATGACCAGCCCACTAATGGCAGGTGTCCATGGTAAAAAGATGTTTTCATTCTGTTTGTGACAATGAAAAACTCCTTTATTGAGATTTTACAGATGTTCTCAAGGCACAGTAGTAGACAGCATTGGTTTATGCTTGATGTCCTGTGCAGTATCAGCTGCTTGCTCATTTCAGAGCTTGGCCTCGTTATCTTGTTTTTGAAAGCATGTTTTTTTGTCTTGCTTTCATACCATAAGACACTTGTGTGTGTATAGTGGATGACTAAGCTTGTTCTGAGTTACAAAAGAAAAGGTGTACAGTAGAGACTAGGGAAATAATAACCCATACTAAAGCAAAAGGCTGGGCTGATACTCCACGCTCCCAAGGCTTACTCTTGAGGATTTTTGATGCTGAAAAGCTCCCTTTCCTAGAAAACGAAATAATAAAATAAGAATATGAATAAATAAAATAAGAAAATTAATTTTCCTTCCTTAGAAAGGTAGTGTATGGCTTTTAATTGATGTAAAGTGATAGGCATTTAAATTGCACTAACAGGTGCATCACTATACCTTCCCTGTGCATCTGTAATGAGGGAATCAAGCTGTACACAGAATGTGGCTCATCTCAAAAGTGGAGTCTAAAACTTGCTGATGTTAAAATTGCAGGTGTGTGTGGGAAGGAAACGTGAGCTTGTTTTTAACTGGAAACTGGGAGAAGTGTTAAAACTATGGTTGGTAAACACATGCTCTTTTTACTTCAGTAAAAACTATTTTAATACAAGCTTACAAAATGATTTATAGGAAAAAAACAGTTAAAGAAGAATAACTTTCCGGTGGTGAACATTACTTCACCATCACATAGAAGAAAGTGATTTCTCAACCTTTGTCTCAGCTTTCAGAAACAGTGATGCAAGGACCTGATTCCTTGTTGCTTGCAGCAGTGGAGATCAGTAACATTATTGATATTTGTGAAACCTGGCAAGCTGGGCTTGGTGGGAACACATACTCAAACAAGCAGTCAGTCTGCTGGGAATTGCTGTGGGATTTTGGGTTGGTTTTTTGGGGGGTTTTTTTGGTTGCTGCTTTGGGGTTTTTTGGTGTGCATTTTTTTGTTGGTTTTAGGCTTTTTTGGGTTTTTTTTGGTTGGTTGGGTTTGTTTCTTTGTTTCTTTCTTTTTTCTTTTTTTTTCCCTTCTCTCTGATTACTTATTGCCTCCTTCTCCTTCCATGCTTGCAAATACATTCATCTTGAGAGACTGGTATTCAGTACAGCTTGTTTGTCTCTCACAGTGACTTTTAACTTTAGCATTCTGGTTGTTTAAATCTGGAAATCAAGGTTTTTCCTTTGAAGTGGTGAGATGTAACCATAGAAGAGAATATGCAGTGCTGAAATACTGTACGTGTATTCAGAGGATTTTGCTTTCTGAGCTTGCAGTCACAGGAGACTTGCCTAGTGAAAACCAGAGTGATAAAGAGCTTAAATGTGTAAGTGGATGTTGGCAAACTTGGGTCCTACTTGTGTATTGTCAGGTATTGTCACATTATTCAATGTGAATTGTTTGTTTGCAGTGTGGGGTTTTAAATCCAAATAAAGCTGTAGACACTAACGTGTAAATCTTGAGGGATAAGGACAAAATCTTGTTTCATTGGTAATGGAGTTACTTAAAATTTATATCTAACTGGTTGAAAGTGCACCTAAAGTGCGTATTTCAGTTGCTTGATAGAATTGTGTGGACTTCCAAAAATTAATTGTATTCCTGGAATAATTTAGGTTGGGAGGTTGTCTGGTTCAGTCCCTGGACTCAAAATGGGACTGGACTGCCTTTGGTCAGGCTGTTCAGGGCCACATGCAGCTGGTCTCCAAGGCTGGAGATCTCACAGCCTGTGTGGATTGAGGGTTTTTCCCTCCCATAATAGCTAATCAGGATGTTCTGTGGTGTAGCTTGTCTGTTGGCTCTTGTTCTGTCACTGCAGGCCTGTCAAAAGGACTAGATTCCATTTTGTCCCTATTCCCTCTGGTTTAGCACAGAATTGCTCAGGGAAGAGCTGTATGTGGGAATTGCAAGGGTAGTCAGTGCAGAACTGCAAATAGTAAAAAAACCCCAAAAACATCAATAGATAAAATGTCTTGTGCTTTATTTCTAAAAGCAAAGAAAAAAAATCCAAACCTTAAAATATGTAGATATAAAACATAAATATAACATTATAAAAAGGGAGGGGAAAATTCCTATTTTTTGCATCTGAATCAGCATATTTTTATTTTAATATATTCGTTGACAGAGGACTTCTTTCTATACTGTGAAAGTGGTTTTCTATGCAGTATTTTAGAAAAGGGCTAGTCTGGCACTAGCTACAGTTGCTAGCAGCCTATAATGCTGGCTCTGTGTTCAGAAAATGATGGTAATTTATTACAAAGAGACTTTTATTCTAGTATTTTTAGCTTTCAGCCGAGTGTTTAATGAATCTCTGCCTGGGCTCATTGAATTTATGTTCTCCCCTCCCTGGCCCCATTTTAACCATTAAGATACTGCTAATCTTGCTGCAATTCCAGAAGCTGTACTTGGTCTACAAAATAGCAGTTAATTCACGAGGTGCTGTGCCTTACTGCAAACAAAATCTGAAGGCTTGCTGAAGCAACTAAAGCCTAGTTGTGAGTGAGTCTCCTGGCCAGGAAAGGCAGCTGAATGGTTGGCAATGACTGCTTAAGCCAACTGAAATTCAAAGTTTAAATTCAAAACCAAGCGAAATTCATCCGTCTCTGTCCCCCATGGAAAATGATGTGCTCAGTGAAAGTGAGCTCTTCACCTCACAGGCTCTGAAGCATCTCTGGGAGGTTTTCCCAGAGGATAGCCTGGATCCAGGGATCAGTGTTTGCATGAGACAGCAGAGACTATGATAGGACTTTTCCTTCTACTGCAGTGGAGCCAGAAATCTGTGGCTTGCTCTCTCAGCTATAGCAGTCTTTGCCTTCTGTGGCTTCAGTGAGTACTAGACAGCAGGAAGGCTTGTAAGAAACCAGACTTACATTCCTCAAACAAATTTTAAATGCTTTTCTCTGTTCAGTTGTTGTTACTTTCCAGTCCTTCAAAACAGTTGCATGGGATGGTATTGAGCACTGAACTTTCTGCTGCCCCCAGAGGAACCAGTGTTAAGAATAAAAAGGTATTACCTGCTCATGAGTTCTTCCTGTTCCAGTTTCCTATTTTTGATACTGAAGGATTTTAACTGGTACCCATTGTGGTTTGGGGCTAGCTGCAAACAGCTGTGCTTGACTTTAGCTGTTGGATTAGAGACTAAGTATCTTTATGAGGTTTTGTAGGTTGGATAGTTAAAAGAGCTCTTTGGGTTGTCTTTTAAATATTTTTAAGTACAGCTTGAGGTAAAGTTTAGTTTGGTTTTTGGATTTGTTATTTGGAGTATTGTAAGAAATAGCTTCTGATTGTGATAGAGTGAATTATAACATCTGTATTATCTCACCCTTCATCTGAGACTGAAAATAGAATAAAAGTTTTCAAAACACCTCTCAGTTGCCCCATCTCTGGGTCAGAAAAAGGCTTAATCCAACATTTAGCTATGCAAGTTGCTTTACTCTGAAAATCTTTTCAAACCCATAGCACAGGACTGTGCAAAGGTAAGCATTTTCAGGCTTCAGTCTCTTCTCTTTGGCAGAAGCAGAGATCTTGACATGAAATGTTTGCTGCTGCCAGTTCTATGATTTTTGGAAGAACATTGGATGAGATGGGATCTTGTAATTGACATCTTACTCCTTATCAGTGTTGAATGTTCTTGGAGGAGTTTAGAAGAGTCTGTTGTTCAGAGCTTGCTCCAATGAAGCCTGTTCCACTGATGTCTGGAAATGCTGGTGCAAAAAGCAGCAAAAATGTAATTTGTGTGTATTGTGTTCAAACTGTTGGTTCCTTAGCTATATACTGGTCCTTCAGAGCCAAGTTGTCTTTTTAATTAGCCTTTCCTAACTTGTTGAAGAGAAGTAGTACTCCAGGAATAAAAACTGGTCAGGTTATACTACAAGAGAAGGCCCATTATATATTTTGGTGGATCCTTTTCTTCTACTCAACAGTGTTCCTTCAAGTAAGTTCTTCACTCAGCTTTAAATGATTTCATAAGCCTGCTCTGTTTCAAGAGTGGAGATGTTATCCCCTGGCAGATTAGACTCATCTCCAGTGGGACAGCACTTGAGTTTTATTCACAGACATGACATTTCCCTTGGACTGATCTTCAGGACCTCACTGGAAGGATAGAATTGATCTTTGTTATTTCTGGGAACAAAAATATTTTCCTTTTGGGTACAGTGCACCAGGCCAATCACACTGGATGACAAGTAGTGTGTATGTTGGACTGATGGGTTTTTTAGGAGTGCTGAATCTTGTGTGTGCTTGAGTTGAAGCAATCTGGGGCTGTAGTAGTTGTAAAAGTGGTGTGTGAAGCTCATAAAGATTCTGAGATGTATTTGAAAAAAAATGAAGTCCAAACATTCCAGCCAGACTTCTGAAAGTGGATGAGCAAGTTGTGTTATTAATGATGGCTCCAAATTTCTAACACTCAAACCTTCCTTATGTCTAATAAGAAGTGGATTTCCTACACGTGCACAATAAACTTGAGTGGATTTCTTTAAATGTAAAGCACAAGAAAATGTTTTAAAGCAGAACTGAGCAATAGATGTGGGGCATCTTTCCTTATACTGAGTTTTCTCTGTAACTCCTTGTATTGCTGAAGTCTCCCTGGGAACTGCTGACCCCTTCTATTGTTCCTGCACAGTTCTCTGGTCACTTGTGCAGGTAAGGCATTAGAGTCTCCTTTAACTGTTATTTTCATGAGGCTTTGAAGTTGGCTCTGACTGAGAGATGTATTTTTTTTAGTTTTCCTGTTAAATTGTTCCCTTGGATGAACAGAGGAAGAAGCAGAGAAGCTGCAGCAAACCTGTTCTTGTACTAATGGCTGAAGTTATTTAGAATATTTGCCTTCCCACTTTCCCTAAGTGAAAGGATTAGCTCTTTTAAGTCTGTAATTTGGGGTTATACTATTTAAATCTTTAGTTACTGTGGCGTGGTGTTTCCTAGCCCTATGCTGTTTCCTTATAGGCACTGCTGTAGTTTCATGGCAGTATATATATTTTTTGTGAGTTGTTAAATGTAAAGGCAGAGGACAACTGTTGGCCAAGATGAAATTAGTTGCATGTGAAGAAGACTGAACTGCAGGGGAGAGGCTGTTGAGGAGATCAATATTCAAGCAGAAAATAGGTTAATCATGTGGGGAGGAGATAAGGTGAGCTCTTTCAGAAGACAACTGTACAAGCAAGTATAATGCAAGAAGGTCGTAAAATAAAGCAAGAAATGCTGAAGTTGACTGTAAAAATACTTCATAGAAAATACATCCTTATTTTTATATACAGATAAATTGTGAAAATTTATACTCTCTTCATAAGTAGAAATATTTCACAAGGGAAATGTGTCTAAAGAACTGAGCACTAATAAACACTGGGATCTATATAGTTCAGTATTAATGTCAGAAGAACAGCCCTGAGGAGTGTTCACAGGGACATAGTTTGTGTGGTGCTCCGAAGAGGAGGGTGTGATGCCAGGAGGCAAGGAGGGCCCTGGAACACATGAAAATTGTGAACACAGTTCATGTTGTGGGGCTCTTTTTACCAAATGGGGCAATCTCCACTTCACTGTGTTGTGACTACTGGCATCACTTAAGGTCACATTTTTATGTGGTAAGTTTGCTTTAACGTCTTCATTCTAGAATTCTAAAGGCAAAACCTACAACAGTGAGTAACCTCACAATCCTAGGGGAGTTACTGCCACACTTGGGTCAGCATTCCAGAAAGGCTTTGGAGCAAACTGTATTCCTTGACTCTCTCCTGTGCCACTGCCACTGTTCCTGTGTGACAGAGGGAGAGTGCTGGATCAGTAAAATGCACTTTCAGCACCAGCTGAGTGCTGAGTGCCCTAAGGCTTGAGCCAGGACAGCTGCCAAGTGCAAGTGCTCACTGCTTCCCAGGCAGCAGAAATTGCTCGGTGTCACTGCTGTGGAGATGGGACACAGACACCTCACAGCAGTGCTGTGCAAATCAGGTTTATTGCAATGCACTCAGCTCTCAGTGGGTCAGGGCACTATGAAATCTACAGTACCCAGACTTGAAAAAAAGAAGGGATTTGGAAAATTATTAGAAATGAAAGGAGAAACTAAAAGATTTCTATTTGCCCTCCTGGTTGTGTTCTGCTGGCATCACAGCAAATGCTTTGAGGGACAGTGTGATGTCTTTGCCTGTATTAGTGAGAATCCCTCCTAAATATGTGGAATAGCATGAAGGAGCAAATTTGAGGTTTTAGAGAGCACTGTGAGCTGATTGCAGATGGCAATCAACATATGCATGCTGAATATGAACTTGTGGATTTGAGAAAACATGTTGAAGGCCAAGCTTCTCTGTGAAGGAGCAAAGACTGGGAGAGGGTGTAGAGATAAGGTCAGTAAAGGGATCTTTGCATCAACTTGTGAACAAATGTGAGCAGGCTGTCAAGCACTGCCACATCCTTTTCTCTGTTCTTACAACGGGCATAGATAAAATCTGCATGATGACATCTTCTCTGCTAATAACCATGGTCTAGTCAAGGTAGAAGAAAGTGGAGATACAGCACTGTAGTTGTGATCAAAGTTGATGACAGGATTCAGAAAGTGCTGTGTGGGTCAAAAAGTGCATTTGCACAGAAGGCAGAATGTTAACCATCAGTACTAAAAAAGATTAGCAGCTCTTTGAGCTGGTCTGAAAACTCACCTGAAAGGACCAAGGGAATGTTCTTCTTTCTGTTAAAGAAAGCCTCAAACAGGCTCTCACCAGCTTTAATCTTCGTCAAGCAAGTGCTCTGCTGGGTAGGCTTTTTCTAGAGGAAGGTCAGAGATGAGCTGCATAGGTCAAAAGTGTCTGGAAATGCTACTAATGAGAAGCTGTAAAAAATACAATATGAACTGTTCATCAAAGCAGAAGTCTGAGGTAAAAATGCACTTCAGGACTGTTTTCATTAGGAGTTAGATGGAATTCTCTCAGGAATCTCCTTCTAACAGATGTTTATATCACTTCTGTCTCTGGCTAAACGTGAGAGATCACATTGCACACCCTAAACTTTTATGGTAGGCTTGATATCAAATTGTCATACAGCTTCCTTCCATCTGCAAATGCAGAAACTTCTTAGAAAGCTCTGAATTAGACACTTCCCATGAAAACTTCTGCCTCTCTAGCTAATGGGCTGGTCTTGCTTTGTGGTTTTTTTTGGTTTTTTTTTTAAATTTAATGCATATCTGGCTCTAATTCTCAATAGCTGAACAAAATATAATAAATGAAGCTATCTATCATTTATTCTAAAAACTAGCATGGAGGAAAACAAGTGTGGATGTTTTAAGGTCATAGTGGAATTTTTTCTAAATGCTTTTTTTTTGGTGATCTGGTAGTTCTTCAAGGCAATTTTCAACCTTAATTCATGTGGTTTTATATATATGTTTTTAAAAATTATTTCAGGCAAAACCAAAACATGGAAAACACAAAATACTGTACCTAGGTATCAGATTGGTGTGCAAGTTGGTGTAATTGGAGTATTTTCTCTTACACTTAATTTGGGTTTTATTTTTACAGGAAATAATGAAAAAAGTGTGCCACAACTCTTGATCAGAGACCTGAAGTTTGAGAAGCAGCCATTAGCTAAGCTCATGTTTTCTCCTGATCAAGAAAATCATCCATCAAAAGCACCAGTCAAATATGGTGAATTGATTGTATTGGGGTAAGTGTTTGTGTGTAAGAATCTGAAGGTTTTCTATGCTGGAATTCTGTGGGCATATTTCAGTACTGTGTTAAGCAAATCTTGGATTTAAATGTGATTAATTGAAAATTAGTAACACTATACTAATTGGTGCTTAGAATGGAAGTTCTTGTGGGTCTGTATCTCATGAGAAACTAAATAATACAGGAATGATGGACTTTGTTGTTTTTCTGTGGTTTTTTTGATAGGTACAATGGGTCTCTCCCAAATGGAGATAGAGGAAGAAGGAAAAGTAGGTTTGCTTTATTTAAAAGGCCCAAGGCAAATGGGGTGAAACCCAGCACTGTGCACATTGCCTGTACCCCTCAAGCAGCAAAGGTAAGCTCCATTTCTCCCTTCAAGTTTCTGATTTCTTTCTCCTTGTGCCATATAAAGAGCTGTTAGGAAATGGTTTAAACAGCATCAATATCTGACTGTGAAAAGAATGGCTTGTGTTTATCTGAAGTTTTTTAGTCAGGGTTAGCAAGAAACAATTCAGCAAAGAAGATTCAGTATGTAGTCCTTGCCAGAAAAAGAAAATTAGTTTTGCAACATGAATGTTCTGGGCACAGGCTAGTCATATAAAAAACTTTCTATTTGGTTTTCCTTCCAAACTCACTACAGACATCTGTTCTAGACTTTGTGGTTTTGCACTCACTCAGCTTTAGGACTGACTTTGCTTCACGTGCTGCTGACTTTTAAATGATCCTTTGCCAAAGCTCCACGTGCACTTGGTGCTCCATCCAGTGGGTAGGAGTTCCCCAGGGATCAGGACAGGTGGGTTTTGCAGGGCATGTTTCATTAAGAAACATTAAGAAGCAGAAAGGGAAGGGCTTAGGCCCTGAAGTTGAACTGTATTTCATGTCAAAACTAATACATCATAGCTAAGGTGTTACCATGAAATATTGTGGCTATTCAAGTGTGTGTGCAATTGTGTTCAATAACTAATGGAGCATTTCTACTAAAACAAAAGAATTTGAGGATGCTTAGTGGTTGTTTAGAAACAGCCAGTGACAAGATCAGGCCTTTGAACAAACACAGTAATGTTAAGTGTTTGGCTCCCAGAATACTTTGACACTTAAGGAGCTTGACCCTAAATTCAGGGAATGGTATAAAGTATTCTGAAATCAGAAACATTTTTCTATCAAAGTTCTTGTAGTAGAGCTACAGTCATGGTAGATCTGTGAAAAGAATATTTATTTTTGCAAATCCTTTATGGTCTGGTAAGTGCTGTTTAGCAGCACTTTTAGAAGTGTTTGTTAGTTCTCTAGTAGTTAATTGCAGAATGAACATCTAGACTAACAAACTGAAACCTTTGGTACAACTTCTGCAACCTATCTTGAGTTTCTCCATTTTACTCTATTTACCATCACTTCTTTATTTATGTATCTTAAATCAGTCATTACTGATTTTAGAATTAACTCAAATCCTGGTTTTAGAATGAAGTCCCTCAGTTTTTGTCCTCACTTTGCTGTTGGCCAAATTCACACTGAGATGGCCATGGTTACATTCAGTTTTAGCCTTTGCATTTGGTTGTTTTGTCCTTTTGTGTTCAGGCCAGTGTTGCTTTAACACAAAACATGACTAATAATATGCCCTGGTTATGTTTATTTAGTTGCAGCATGTGGTGAAGAGACCAGTTTGGTCTGTTGGTGAATCAATCCTGCAGCTTTTTTTTAGTGGCCAGGACTGGGTTTTGTGAAGTTTAACTGCAGGTGTGTCATTAACAACCATCTGCCTTAATGTATTAATTAGCAGAAGAGGCTGGTGTTATATATATTTTTGTCTGCTTTGCTGCTGTATACTGTAGAATTATTGTGCACTGGTTCAATAATATTTGGCATTTTTCCATAGGCAATAAGTAATAAGGACCAACACAGCATATCTTACACTTTGTCTCGGGCCCAGACAGTAGTAGTTGAATATACTCATGACAGCAACACAGATATGTTCCAGGTAGGTGAAGTAAATGTGTAAGTGTGCTCTCATTTTTGGTGATTTCAAACAAGGCATCCTCTCAGCAGGCTTTTTCCCCTCAGACCCAAAAGTTTGTGTGTCAGTTTCTGCACTCACTATTCAGAGCAATTTAATTCAGTTCATTCCCAAGGCTATCCTGTGAGCAAGGCTGGGTGTCTGTACATCTCTTTTGGACCTGGGCAAAGGTGAAAGCTGGGGGGTTTTGTGACTAATGAGCAAGGTTATGGTTTTGTCTTTGATTGCTGGTCTGCCAGTCACGTGATCTGTCTCCTAGTCCCTCCTTGCAAAATGAAGAATAAAGGGCACTGTTCTCTTTAAGCGCTTGGAACTTTGCTTCTGGCATTTACAAAGGGATTTGGGATCAGCCACTTGGAGACAGGGTGAAGAAGAAATACAGTGTGGAAACACAAGAAAGCTTTTGGCACACTAATATGAAAAATACTCTGAACTTCTTTAAGCAAACCCAGAAATGTCTAAAGCACTGGGAGATGTGAAGAGAGGAGCCTCAGTGCTGATGCTGGCAGTTCAAAACAACTTTGCTGCAGTTCCTGTGTGTATGAGAAGGGACCACAAACACATCTGCAGCTGTGGTGTGCCCTCATATCTTTTAATTGTTTCCTGTTTTTCTCAAAAGGACGGGGTTTGTTTCGGGGTTCTTTTTAATGTGTGCTTTGTTCTCTCTGATTCCCAGGCTGTGATCTTGAGTAGCTTTTTTTTTTTTTCCCCTCGTTGTTGCCACTAGTTTATGGCAAGGAGTTTTGCTGTCACAGCATTTAGCTGTGACGCCACTGCAGGATCTGAGGAGGTGGGAGGTGTTGGGAAGTGGTGGAGGAAGCTGCTTTGCAACTGCAAATACAACAGAGCAAAAGGGCTGTAATGAAATCACTGCAGCATAAGCTATTGTTTGTGTGAGTGTTCTCTCTTCAGGCATGCTCTGGCATGTGCTGCTCTGAAATCGCCCCTGGCAGTCCCTGTGTACTCATGGGTTATCCTGCCTAAGAAGAAGTAGAAAAATAGATTCTGACAAAGCAGTTTTAGTCTCATGAAAGCTCTCCAGCCCTCACCAAAAAGCACCTCAAGCTTTTGGGTCTCTTGCTCAGCAGTTAATCAGTCTTAATATAATTTCTTATTTTCAAAGAGCCTGAGAGCTCTGGAAGTGAGTAGTAGTGTGTAAGGGGGCTTCAAACACAGCTATGTGGATGTTTGGGAAAGGGTTATTACTTTTCTTCTTTGCAAGGAAAAGTACAAGATGAGTTGACTGGAAAAGCAGGGATACCTATGCAGTTCTATCAAGCTCAGTACAGTTGTGTGGGACTGCAAAACTCATGGTTCCCTGCAGCCAGAAAAGGAGGCACGGCCACCAGGAAAGCCTGATTGCAGTCAGATGTCACATTCTTGTGTTCTGAGTGTGTAAATGTAGCCCCTCTCTGCCACAACCACCTGGTACCTGGTCTTTCACAAAAGGTTTGCTGCTTCTCAGTGCCCCCCAGAGCTGAAGAGACAGCTCACATAATCTGATTTTCATACATCTATACCTTGACTTAGTCTGGCACTGTTCAGAATGTTCTGGGCATACATGTCACTGCTCTTCCCTCTAACTGCTGCTCCCTGGCTGTTTTGGTGCTCCTGCAGCTGGTCTGCCTGACCTGAGTGTAACCTCTCTGCTGAAAAGGCCTTCAATGGGAAATCATCTCAGAACTGACTTCATTACATCATTTTATTTCTCCTTCCTTCAGTTGGCTGTACCCAGCTTTCAGAGTAACTTTGATCATTTGGAGGCAGAAAAATTCATCAATTCAGATGAGGCTTTAGAAACCTAAATTGATAGACTGGTGGACAGGAATGCTTTAAACTGTAATGTCATGATTTTTGTGTCATTGCTTTTAATTGCTTTGAATTTGAATAGTCCTAGACACAAAGATAAACTTCTGACTATTTTTTTTTCAATGCTTTTTCAGATTGGTCGATCAACGGAGAGTCCTATAGACTTTGTAGTAACAGACACAGTACCTGGGAGTCAGAGTAACTCAGATACACAGTCTGTGCAGAGCACAATATCAAGGTTTGCCTGCAGAATCATATGTGAACGTAACCCTCCCTTTACAGCAAGAATATATGCTGCAGGATTTGACTCCTCAAAAAATATTTTTCTTGGGGTAAGGGAATTGTTTTTCTTTTTTCCACTAAAAGTTCAGTGCAGGCTTATTTTTTAAACTAATTCATAACTCCAGCCAAATTAAAGGTTCTCATTGATGTGATTCCTTTTAGGAGAAAGCTGCAAAGTGGAAGACATCAGATGGGCAAATGGATGGACTAACAACAAATGGAGTTCTTGTTATGCATCCTCGTAATGGATTCACAGAAGACTCCAAGCCAGGGGTGTGGAGAGAGATTTCTGTGTGTGGGAATGTGTTCAGCCTCCGTGAAACCAGATCAGCTCAACAGAGAGGAAAAATGGTGAGAGGAGTGACCAGTGCTTTATGCAACCTGTTTAGAATGGTGCAGCCATAAGGGGTATAGTTTGGGCACAGAGCTGGGATCAGCTGGAATTTCACCTAGTTGTCACCTCTGCAATTAGTCACACTGGCTCTTAGTGTCTGCATGAACAAAGGTGTTTTGCTCAACCTGAATAACTGACTGAGTTTATCTGCACACTAGTACTTAATTACACATCTAGGCTGCCCTCCTAAGCTGAGTTTCCAATCTAGTCTGTATTTCTGCAAACTCTCCTAGGCCTCTGCACATTCCACAAGTATTTTCCCAATTCTCCATTGCGAGTTCATGCTTTTCCCACTTCTCCTTTTTTCTGGAATAATGAAGAATAGTTATAATTTTATTGGATATTCATTTCCATGTTGGCATTCTGAGTTTTCCCTCTTCCTCTTGTTTCCAAAGCATTGGTGACATTTCCAGGAGATACTTGGGTTCAGTGTGACTTGGGATGTTTCAGCAAAAAGAAATGCCACATTGAACATTTTAAGCAGTGTGTTTAGCTAGGAGTGCTGATGGGAGGAGGGGAAAGCCATGTGCCAAAGGGGTGTTTTAAGAAAACATGATGGAGAGCTAAAACAGTCTCGTGATATTCAGGTAATTTCAGGTAACACAGTTGGGAGTGCTATAGGGATGGAATAGAGAATTGTTAAATGGGAGAGGAGCTTTGCTTGACTCAGTGTGGTCTATTTGAATGCACACATTAATATCTTAAGATCTTGGGGTGGGTTTTTTCCAAAAAAAAAAAAAAAAGGGGCGGGCAGAGAGAAGCTGATACTGGGCTCTTTATGGGCGTCTCGTGCGCACCCTTGAAGAAGCTGCTCGGAGCTTAGCTGGATCTTGCAGGCAGATTGACACTGTGGAAGTGCAGAGTGTTGTTACCCTTCAGAGCCCCTTGGGTGATGGCTCTCTGTGTCCATGTCAAGGTGGAGAACGAGACCAACCAGCTGCAGGACGGCTCCCTGATCGACCTGTGCGGGGCGACGCTGCTGTGGCGCACGGCCGAGGGGCTGGCGCGCACGCCCACCCTCAAGCACCTGGAGGCCCTGAGGCAGGAGATCAACGCGGCCAGGCCCCAGTGCCCCGTGGGCTTCAACACCCTGGCCTTCCCCAGCATGAAGAGAAAAGATGTGGTAGATGAAAAGCAGCCCTGGGTGTACCTGAACTGCGGGCACGTGCACGGCTACCACAACTGGGGCAACAAAGAGGAGAGGGACGGCAAGGACCGCGAGTGCCCCATGTGCCGCTCCGTCGGGCCCTACGTGCCGCTGTGGCTGGGCTGTGAGGCGGGCTTTTATGTGGATGCAGGACCTCCAACTCATGCCTTCAGCCCCTGTGGACACGTGTGCTCAGAAAAGACAACTGCATATTGGTCTCAAATCCCCCTCCCTCACGGTACTCACACCTTCCACGCAGCCTGTCCCTTCTGCGCGCATCAGCTGGCTGGTGAGCAGGGTTACATCAGGCTCATCTTCCAAGGGCCTCTCGACTAGCACAGGTGTTCCCAAGGACTGCAGTGAACTCATAAGCTAAGCCAGTCTCATTTTTAAACCAACTGTTTTTCGTATTCTCTGGGCTTTGCTGGTTTGCATTAAGATGAAGAATTTTTTGGGTTTTTTTTTGTTACAACAGCTAAAATCCCTCTTTATTGAGAAAAGTCTGGAAATAGAAGAAATGGGGGGAGAAGGGGGAGACTTCTTTGGTCTCTAACCTGGAGGTCTCCCCCTTCAAACCTGACCTCTAACCTTTTTTTGGTTAATAACTTTCTTTGATTAATAACCTCTGAAGAGGTGAAGGAAGTGTTGTAGAACGAACTTCAATGCCTTCAGTTTCTTGGTTTTTGGATCACATGCCCACAGTGTTTGGAAGGTGTTTCATTCTTTTTGTACATGGAGGGTAAATAGTTCAAAGAACATTAGTTTACAGCTTGGATGCAAACATTGTAAAATATAACATGTATATTAACTCTTTTCTATTTATCTTTATTATTGAAAATACTTAGAATGTTTAGAGAGTAGCATGGTCATAGCGTGTTACATCCAGCAATTGGATGTGTAGAGTAGTTCTGGATGGAGAAGGACGTGGGATGAAAATGGTAGAAAAATCTTTTAATCTAAAATACTGAGTTCTTAGAATAGTTAAAATGCTTTCTAAACAAAGCTAATGCAAATTATGATGGCATAAAGTTGTGCTTTAACCGTGTTGAAAGGTAGCTGAGAAGGACTTCTTAAAATGTCTTTTTGGTAGGACTGTACTTAAGATCTGGTTATGAGGAGAATATTTACCAGACTCTTCAAATATGCAACTTAGTCTAGATTAAGGATTTTTTTCTCCCTTCACGCTAACACTTCTCTTTATTTAGCATTAGTGACATTTGTGAGGGTTTTTCCAAAGTTAAACATGAACAGAGCAGAAAGATGAGGCTCGTTCTGTTCCTTGCTGTTTGGGGGTGGGGGAGGGCCAAGGGGAGAGGGGACACACCTGGGCACGTGTGTGGGGAGCAGTTTGTGGCTTGGCCACAGGCCCAAGCCTTTGCCCCTCTGCCAGGTGCAGGTGCACATCTGGGCCACACGTGGAACAGAGCTGGAGCCTGGCGGCCAGGGGCTGTGTCCCTGCATCCTCAGGCAGCTGGGCACAGCTGGGCACGTCTGGGAGGGCTGGGCTGGGCTCAGACCCTCGGGGTGAGATGCTGCTGTGGGCTCTGGTTACTCTGGCCTCTCTCTGCTCTCCCCTTCCTCCCCCTCCTCCCCCTCTGCATCCAGAAAAGACCAGTGTACTACATGCAGCTCTGCTGCCAGCCCACCGTGCTTCATGGCAACCTGACCTTTTTAGCATTGATTTGAGCTTTTTTGGCCAGCTTCGTACATTTTTTTTTAAATATGACTGTGTAATTGACAGTAAGAAAAATTCTGTACTTTATAGCAAAGCTTTGGCTTTCATTTTTCTTTTGAAGCTGTTCTAAAATTTTCTTTGTTTAAAGAGACCTGTGTTGCTTAGATGTCATGAATTACTTACTTTGACTGTCAATTATTTCTCCATTTTTAAAAAGAAATTATATATATTGTTTGGTTCACTCAGGAAATGCATGTGTCAGGAAACCTGTACTATAAGTTCAGTTAGCTGTCATGTACAAGTAACTGCTGTTACTCCCTTTCCATAGAAATATAACTGATTTTGACATTTTCCAGATTATATGCATTAAGTAATGAAACTTATGCAGCAAGAAATCCCTGTATTGTAGTTGTTCTAATCATCTTATTCAAACTATAGTATACTGTAGTTTTAATTTTTATTTGCAAATTAATTTATTTAAACTACGTGAGTAAACACTTTTCAAAAACAGAAATTCTGGGATTGTGGCTTTGTTTCCAAGAGATGGGAAAGGGCCTGGGGATGGCCCTTCTGTTGTCACCTCAGGTGTCCCTCTGTTCTGCACATATGGATTAAGAGCACAGAGAAGCAGCAGCTGTAAAGACTTTGGACATTTTCCCTGGCCATGGCTTTGAATGGCTCCTTTCAGATGTCTCCTCTCAATGTGTTTTATATTTAACTCTGTGTGTTAAAGGTGAGATTGTTGTTTAAAAGACACAGTTAAATGAGTTACAAATACTGACATGTAAGCAAAAACTGAACTAAATTTTAACATGACAAGAGCTCTTGATTCTGTCTTCCACAAAGTCTAATTGACACTTCTCTGGTCCTGATCTTGTTGACTACAGGAGCATGAAAAACCAGAAGAGGACATGATGAAAGCTGCAAAGCAGTATGAGTAACACAGAGCTGAACTGTGAGCACAGATGGAGCATGGGATGGTAGGAGGAATATGGGAAGTGGTGCTGGAGGCCCAGCTGGAGGCTGGTGCACACCTAACTGCAGAGGGGAAGAAGAGAGGGTCGTGCCCTACATGCAGCCCTTGTGAAGGCTCTACCCCATTGAAGATGATACATTGTGCTTACACTGTACTTCTCTACCCCACTCCTCACCCCCCCAAAAAAGACATCCCAGACAAAGGTGGCTGAGCAGAACTGGCTGTGTCTCTGGGGAGCGTTAGGCTGAGGTCACTCTTCAGTCTGCCCCACATTCTGCCTGTTTTGTACTTTCTTCACCCAAATTGGGCTTGTTAATCCCGTTTTTAGAAGTGCAGAGCATGGGTATTCAAACACTTGAAACAGGGAAGCCCCACTGTCAAAGGCAGGGAGTAGTTTGAGGAGCAAGTTCCATCACCAACAGCAGCATCTCTAACTCTGGTACTCTGTTTGAGTTCCCCCAAGCTTCTGTTCCTTGATAAACTATTGCAATAATCCTCTGTAAATGGTAAAGTGAATTTCAGATTACAAGTGCTCAAACAGATGACTGAAGCACTCTGAACTTTAAGGCCAATCCTTTTGAAGAAATTTTGGTGCTGCAAGAGGTGGCACCTTGCTGGCTTTAAGACAATCACAGCTCCACTTGTGACAGCCTAAAGCAGCCCCTTGCAGCTGCAAAGACCAGCCCCAGGGGACATCTGTGGCCTTCCCCTGCTTTAAAGGTTTGCTGGACTGGCAGGAAGCATTGGTGATGCAAGCAGCAGATGGGACAGACCTGTTCCCTGGGAGACCACTGTAGGGACAAGGAACTGATAAGGGAATGAATGGGAAAATGACACTAAGTGCTGGTACTTTTCTAGCCCTAAAGTTCAGTGAAGCTCTGCAGAAGTGCCTCTGGAAATGAGCAGCCAGTGCTCTGGTTTGTGTGTGGCTGCCCTGTTCTGGGCAGTGCAATGTGTAAAGCAGGTGATTTAATGAACTCATTTACCTTTCAGCTGTAGGAAATTGCATTGATATAACACTGCCAGAAGGCAGCAGCTGGCTAATAAAGCCCTTTTGGTTTGGTTTTTTTGCTTTTTCCCCAAAGCAGAAGTGGGGCAGCACAGGGTGCTGGCAGGAGCATAGACAGGGAAGTTGCTGTGGCTTTCCTGGGGAGACCAGAGTGCTCTGGTTCCTTTGCTGGCTCAGCCACTGGGATGGAGAGCCCTGCAAGTGCCTGGTGTGGCCCTGAGCAGCTGGGGATGAGCCCTTCCCATCCCAGCTGTGCTGGGCTTGTGACACCTGCAGGAATGAGCCTGGTCTTCTGGAAGGTTTGACATGAAGTCACCTCAGGAGACCCCTGTGTTGGAAGGTGCTCTGCAAATCCCATAATGATCCTGCCATGGCATGCTTGATCTCCTTCTGAAGCGACACTTTCCAGGCTCAATTCTAAAAATACATTTCCAGTTTTGCAATATAAATCTACCCTGATGACTACAGCTACTTGCATGCTGTCTTCCAGCCTGGATTAGGCCTGGTTGCTGTTGAATTAGACCAGATTTTGTGGTCCTTGTCTTGGCTCATCCCTTTCTGTAAAAACACTGGCAGAGCTTGTCTATTTTTAATTGTAGCACTTGGCTTTAACATAAGGGCTGTGATCATCCTAGAAATGCAGTTTCTAAGGCTCTTTTGGGACTGTAGCAGATCACTTGTACTCTGTTGTGCGTACTGTAAAGAAGATCTGAGAAAGCATCTCTGCAGGAGCTGTGATGGTTCCTGTGACTTGGATCAGGGACTCCTTGGCAAGTGTGGCTTCTGTAGGGGCAGCAGCAGTCCTGCCCCTTCCCAGGTGCTGCTTCCAGGGCAGCAGCAGGAGCTCAGGCCCCTGTTTCCTTCCAGAGAACAGCTCTACATCAGTGTGCTGCTGGGAGGCAATATCCCATGGTAACAGGGATGGTGTCACAAGCTGAGCTGGGGAAACACCAATGGGTGCTACTGCAGCAGGAACAGCCAGCTCCTTCACCTCTGCTGGTTCTTGGTCTGCTCCCATCTCTGGCCTGAAAGCAAAAGGGAGCAGATTTAAAGAGCAGAAAAAATGGGCTTTTATTCCCTCAAGCCTCGGGTGCCTCTGTGAGAGCAGCCATGCCAAAGCCAGCCTCAGGGAACTGCAGCAGGGCCCGTGGCCTGGACATGCCCGAGGCTGGCGTCAGTGCAGCCTCAGGGAATGGCATTAGCTGCAAACCCTGGTGCCTGAATCTTTATGTCCCTGCCTTGGAGCCCCCTGAGCTGCTGCTGCCCATCCTCCCTGTGGGTGGCAGGGAGTACAGCCCATTCTGCAGTCACAGTGAGCAGGTGCTGGCAGCAGCAGGTCCTGTTAGCCTTGCCCAGCACAAGCCCTTGTGGGATCAGGAATGCATCACCTGGGGCTGCATTCCTCGGGGCTGAGCTCCAGGGAAGATGAGTAACCAGAGGCAAAGTGCCAGCTCTGGCAGTCAGGAGCTCCCTGCCCACTCCCTGCCACTCCTGGGTTTGCAGCTCTCAGTCCTTGTCCTACTGCCCCTCTTGCAGGGCTGGCAGGAGGGGATGGGAACCAGCACCAACATCACTCTGTTTGCTGGCTGTGCTGTTTGCCTGCTCTGTTCTTTCTTTGTTCTTGTGGCAGCAGCAAAGCACCAGCAAATCCTGGGTTCTGCCAGCCCTGCTGAGAGCCCATTGCTCCAGTGCAGGGGGCTGAGATATTTCATGGGAGCATGAACGACCTCAAGATCAACTCAAAGAAGGATTTTCGTGCTGCAAAGGCAACTTCTTTGCAATTTGGCAATAGCTGCAATATTGTAATGTTTTTATTTTGGATACTTTTGCTGATTTAGGGTCACTAAACAGCTCTGAGGCAGGAGTAAATTATTAATCTGCTCTGACTTCCTTCCTCTACCTTGTCTACATCTGTAGTACCAGCTCTGTGCTGAGATTGCTACTGGAGGTCTGCTGCCTTCCAGAAAAACAATGAGACTGGAGTTGTTTGGAGTTAGAACTCATGCCAGGATGGTCTGGGTTTCCTTTTTGTAGTGGAAAGGTCTCCTGAAAAGGCTTCCCCTCTTCCAGCCCTGGCATGGCACACGGACTCCTGAGGATTCCCTGTGAGCACTGCACGGAGCGTGAGTGGCACAGAGAGAGGAGGGAGCACAATCAGATTAAATTTAATTTTAAATACCGTTAAACCACTGGGAAAAGCTTCTTTATGTGTGTTTTCTTTGCTACACTCTCCCAAGATTAACTGTCTGCTTATTTATACAATTATCTTGACCCTTATATTTGTTTCTGCTTCTACACCCTCCTAAAGAACAAAAATTCAATTCACTTTTCTCTGCAAATGTTTTATCTGAAAGTTTCTCAGTCATGTTTGCTGTGATTATGCCTTTCCTTAAGTGATTCTATTAAAATATGTGACTTTTAATGCATTGAACCGTGTTGCCTGGACCCAGGCCCTGCAAAATGTATTTCTGAGGGTTTTTTTGGTCACTCAGTTTTCAGCCTAGATAGGGTTTCCTTTCAGTCTGTCCTGGAAAATGCTGGAAAACAAGCTGGTCAAGGATGAGGGAAGAGCAATGGCTTTCCTGAGCTCTTGGGGAAACAGCTCACAAAAGCTGAGTCTTGTGTAAAGCCTGTCTCTGGGCTGAAGGGATCCACTTCTTTCCCTGGATCAAACAACAACCACAAAAAACTCCCACTTCCCAGCTCTCTGTAAATGAACTTTTAAATATAACCGTCTTACAATTGGGATCTACCCCTGTCATTTCCTTTGGTTGGCTGCAATTTAGGAGCGGGATGAACACGAAGCCTTCAGTGCTTCCACATCTACATCTCTCCAAAGTAATATTTTTAGCTGATCCCAGAAGATTTGAAACAAAACAAATGCATGCAGCGATATTCTAAACTTGCCTGGATGCAAAGCTAAAAACTGCAGCTTGCTGTCATGTGCTTGATGAAAGGAATTGAGTCAACTCATCCTTTCCAAAAATCCCATGCTTTCTCTCTTTTTTTTTTTTTTTTTTTTTTTTTTTTTGCTGTTGTGTGGGAGGAGGAGAGAATTAGTTATTCAGTGGAATGAGGACAATTAAAAGCAAATGCAGCTTCCAGCGATGCCATCATCTGTTCAGTTTGCCCTGAGCAACACAGAGGCAGCCTGGCTTTTTAATTGGCCCCTTTCCCTTCTGTCCTGTGCCTCTCTGTGGCACAGGGGCTGGCAGTTTCCAAGATCTCCATAGGAGTGTGATGCAGGTGTGCCCATTCCAGCTTTGCCTGGGCAATCCCCTGAGCTGTGACTTCAGAGGGGCTGAAAGGCTCTGAAACTGCTGTGGATGGAGAGGTCACCACTGAGGCAGCTCTCCTGCCCAGCCTGCCTTTCCCTGGAGTGCTGCTCTGTAATGGGCACATGTCCACGGCTCCCAGCCCAGGATGAAGCTGTGGTGTCACCTTTGACCATTGCTGGAGGATAAACGCTGCCTGAGATGGCTCACAGGGCTATGGGCCTGTGGTCACAGTGGCCACCTGGACCCAGGCTCTGCACAGTAGCGCTGTTCAAGTAGCTTGCTTCACTTTTGAAGGGGAGCTAAAGCAATCAGCAGGCTTTTAAATGCTACCTAACCAGCCAGGGCATGGATGTTTAATGCTTTTTCCCTTATTCACATTAAAAGTGGCTCCAGAGCAGCTTTCCTGAGGAGGCAGGATCAGCAGTGCCAAGGCTCCTCCATGGCCCCGGGGGCTTTCAGTGTTACTCAGCGCTTTTTTGCCAGCGTCACTTGTTATCCCTTGGAGATCTCACTCCACCTGTTCTGGAGCAGGAGCAGCACAAGGTGTGTTCAAGCACCTTTGGGCAATGATGAATCATGCTCATGGCAAAGTCCTTGGCAGCTCCTGGCTGCTGCCTGCCAGGGAAAGCCATCACCAGAGCAGGCTCAGTGCCCCTGCAAAAGTGGGGTTTGCCTGGAGCCCGTGCCAGCCCTAAAACAAAAAAACCCAAACAACAACCCCTCCCCTCGGGCCCTACACCAATATTGCCAAATACACATTATTTATACAGTGGGGAGCTTTTCATACTGTAGAGGCCTAGGATTAGTGTTCCTCACAACAACATAAATATATTTATAGCCCAAGTGTATCTGCACTTTGTTATACTTTTAACTTCACAGGCTAATGGTTAATAAAGCCAGGCTCTATTTATGCTTCTGCAGCAAAAAATATGTTGAATAGTATCATGCAAGAGGCCAAACAATCTTTCAGATTGTAGTTTAGGGGCTCACTCACAGAATAGAAGGATAAAAGTGGTATGTCCAAGGTTGGCTTCCCCAGGGCACAGCAAAGAAAAAGAAGAGCAGCTATAGGAGTCCCCAAGATGGAGCATATTTCACCCACCTTTGCTCTTGACACTCAAAAAAAATCAGTGTGTCTGGAGTTCCCATGCTATTTAAAAGGAAAAAAAAACCCAAACAAACAACAACCACAAAAAACAAACCAAGAGTTTCCAGGTTGCATCCAACAAGTTTTTTGCAAGTTTGAGATGCAAGTTTCTTTGCACTAGATTTAAAAATACATTGTTCATCATGTAACCACAGATCCATGCAAGGTCCTCTCCTTCATTTTGTCTGCCCTGTGGCAGGGTCAGTTCTACCCAAATACTTCTTCTAAGTGTTTAACATGCTTAGTCTTTCAAAATCTGCTAATTTAGATTAATAGAAACTCCACCATGTCTCCATGCAGCCTGGCCCATGGTTCAGTTACAGAACTCATAAACTCAGATCTGCTATAAAACTGTAGAACTCATAAACTTGTATCTACTAAAGTAAACTGAAGAGCAAGTTGGGACCAAATATCTACCTACTGTTTGGGGTTTGCTTTCTTAAAGAAAAAGAAACAACTCAAAGCAAAAGCTTTTGTATTCCAGGCACTTCTGCAGAGTTTGGAAATAAAGCAAAAAAGCAACTTGCTACAAAACATATTGATCAGCACCTTCCCCTGTGTGACACCGAATGAACTTGTCCAACAAACAGACCTGAAATGAGAAAAAAAAAAAGGAGGAAAGGTGCCTATGAAGCCTTAAACCTCTGATATTCATTTTATTAAAATTTAACGAGGAGCTATTAATAATGAATGCAGCCAGGAAGATGGGAGAACAGCAGCGGAACGGCCTCGAGATTCCTCGTTAGCCAGATTTCTCTGCAGAGCTGGGGAAGAAGGGGGCAGCTTTCAAAGGATGAGAGGGCTCCTGTGAGGGACAGCTGGAAGCAGAAGTCTGCAGCAGGCTCTGTGGGCTGCATACATTGGTGGAAGAGTGTTTTAAGTGGTTTTTTTCATTAAAAGCTGAACTGGGGGTGAGTTGTATGCATGTCCTGTAAGGAAAAGATGCTCCTGAATTCCAATGCCTTGAGTATAGTGTGGGGAATTGGGGTCATTTCCTCCCTGATGGTGATTTCCTGTGTGAAGTTAACTCTGTCTCCCTGTGTCTCCCATCCCACATGGTATTGTCTGCACAGAAATCCAGTCTCCTAGCTCTTCAGCCAGATTTTGGGAGCTGGTGTTCCCATGGCAGTGGTTGATGTGACAGAGCTGGGGATGTGATGGATGTTACACCTTGAGCATAAACAACTCCACTGCCTGTTCACCTCACAGCAAGGCTGTCTGCACTGTTTCCTTTGGTGGCTGCATTACCCAGTGTGATTCAAGGGGAGATGCAGCACACCCATGACTTCCCTTTCCCAGTTGCCAGGCCAGCTGCCTTATCAAAGAGAGGAATGGAGCTGATTAGACATGGCCTGGTTTTTTTTTGGTTTTTTTTTTTTAAGCCCCTAGCAGTTGCTTTGAGGCTTATGTGGGTCTTAAAGATTAATTATTGCTGTATTTGGATGTCCCTCTAAATATTGTTAATAGGTTCTCTGGTCCTGTGGGAACTCTTCTGTTCCCTGGAGTTTATAGTGTCATTCAATTGACAACAATTTGATCTGTTTCTTGAAGGCTCCAGAGTAAATTTTACTTGGCCCTGCTGAGTCTGGATTCCTCTCATCTCTCTTAGCTGTTGTTTAAGCTCTTCTCTTCCTCATCTGGCCTGTATTTCCTGTCTCTGGTTCTTACTATGGAGCGTGTTAATAAGCATCTGGATGCCATTAACATGTTTTGTGAGAACAGAAGCAGGATAAAAAGTAGAAATTGAAAGCAGAGCCTGTGTAGAAGTAAATCTGTGTTCTTTTGTGTTTCCATCAGGAACAACCTCCCAGAAGAAGGTATCTGTGCATCTTTCTTGTGATTGTGAAACAGATTCCCTAGGCCTGACTAATCCCAGTCAGGTAGGTATAAAAACACAGTTTGGACAAGGGAGTTGCTATGTGGAAATAAGAAATGCTTCCAAGGATCCAGGAGGTATTAGAAAGAGCTTGGCTATGGTCATCTCAAAAACCCCAGTCCCAGTGAGTATTGCTCTTTTGGAACAAAAAGGGGTAGGACAGAAGTGTGCTGATCACTTTTCTCCTTACTTTTCAGGGTTGGGTGAATCCACAGAGCATATCTGAGTCTCTGTTGAAAAGTCACCAGCAGATGAAGTAATTTGAGGCCTCACCCACAGCACAGTTTATTCAGCCAGCTGCGTAGGTCTCTTAACAGAGGTGCTTTTTAATACAGCATGTCAAGCACTGAGAAATGTCACTTTGATTTTGACATACTCCCCACCAAGTATGATGTGTTTTCTGTTATGCGTTGTTGTCAAGGTGAAGAAATGAATTAGCGTGGATTTTTAATTGCTTCAGTGTTGAACTCTGATACAAGCTGGAAGGGAAACATCATCCTAGATGAATAAAGAGGTGGTGCAAGAGCTGATCATCCTCTGGTGAGAAGCCAAGCTCTCCAAGTGCAAGGAGGAAATTTCAGTGTTGTTTCTATCTCTAGCTGCACCGAATCAGTTGCTGGGTTCCTACAGAGGCTCCTGCTGGCCGCTAGCAAACACCAGGGGACAAGAAAAGACATGACTGTCTGAACTCCAGGTACTCCTCGTTCCTGGAAGTCTGGGGAAAGGCTGCCATCTGCTGTAATGCAAGGCGGTTGCTGGAAATGCATTTGCCTGAAATCACATCCCAGCAGTCGAGTTGAAGCTGAGATGGGCTCAGGGTAGGAGCAAAGTAAAACAAGCAAAGACAAACTGTGCACTTAAAGACCTGATGATGCTTTTCACCCTCTCCTAATAATGGCTGTTACCTAGCATGCCCTTAAAAGAAAAAAAAAAATCTTCCCTGTGGTGCCCATCTGATTTAATCCCTGGGTTTTCCAGTCAAGGTCAAAGGCAGGACTGAGGCACCATTCAGAAAGCTGCTGGCTGGGCCAGCCTGCAGTGAGGGTGCTGCTTCCTCAATTTAATCTAGGCACCCATGTCATTCCACAGCCTCTCAGTGGTAGAGTTTTAAAATGCAGAAAGGTGTGTGGTTTTCCTCTCAGCAGTACGTGTGTGACACCTACACTAGCTACCAGTGAGCTTGGCTGTACCCTCTACCCACAGGTCTTGCAACCTAGAGCAGAACAAAGTCTAAAAACATCTACAACTCAGGGCCTTTGTCTCTGATCTTTAAAATACAACATGTACTGAACCCTGTGGTATCTAGAATCAAATTCTTCTCTTTAAAAGTCACTAAGATGCCAGCCCTGCTCCCTCAGTACCAACATGGCCCACTTTTTCTGCACTTTTTTCTTCTTTTTCCAACCATCACTTGCTTTGAAACTGTAAGTTTTGACTCACAAGTGATCTCAGAAACAAGAGCTTTTTGCTTGCCTGAGGTGCTGCTTGGGCCAGACTGTTTTCCATGACACTTTCCTGAAAGCATCTCACTAGAATCCCTCCTTTTGTAATGTTGGAGTGGCCGTGGCTGGATTCAAAGGGAGCAGTGCACATAACAAAGCTAGCCTGGACATAAAGAAAGCCAGAGCCTCTGATGACTCAGGTATTAATGTACTCCATCAGAATAAACTGCTAGCTGATGAAATGGGCTCACTCCAGAAGAAAGAGCTTTTAATTTTACACAGCCTCTTTAGTGGAGACTGAGAGAACCAAGAACTGTGTGACACGCAGCCACATCTGTGGCATGTCTAAGGTGCTGAGGAATGACTTGGAGCCAGGAGGGGCTCTGCTACCCTTGCAGACCTGGAGGAACACATGCCAGGGCATTCAGGAGCAACAGGAGAGACTTGGCATCCCACTTCCGTGAGTTCTGTTATGACAATGTCTTGATAGAGTCTATTAAAAAGCTATCCTAGAAAGAGCCATGTGAGGTGGTGGCCCTTGAGGTGGGTCAGTCAAAGGTCTGAACCTGAGTTCTACCAGTTAGCATTTGGTTGGCATGATAAAAATAATCTTCAAAATTGTCATCTGTGTTAATTTTGAGAGCCAGTAACATTGCCCTATAAAACTGGCATCCCATTCTGCATGTTCCTAAGCTCCTGTCTTGAAAGGTTTCTCGTGGCACTGAGCACCATGCTCCACTTAAACAAGGCCTGGAAATATGTTCCCTGCTACTGGCATGAAATATTCAGTCTTAATATCCCTTCACATCACTTGAGACAAGAAGAGCAGAAACTCTCCATCTGCCTTCTCTGCAGCGTTCATTATTTTACATATTTCTTTTATAGCCCTTGCTTCCTCCAAGGAGAGCTTTTCCTCGAAGTTTGGTTGTTCCTATCATTGTTTAATGCTGCTCTTTTAGAGACAAGATTACCCACTACACTCAGGGTTCCTGGGGGACCTGCCCCTCTAATTACATTTAATCACTATTTTCCCTCACATTCCCTATGGACTGCAGTACCTTCTTCATTTTTTAACTGAGCTGAGCAAAGGTTTTCTATGGAAAACTGAAAGCTAGTGGTGCCAGGATCCTGTAAGCAAGGACCTTCTAAAACACTGTGACATCTCAAGAAAGGAGGCCAGGTATTCCTAGAGATGACCCAGCTTTTACAATAGTTGGCTGCTAGTTCTGAAGCATTTCCTTATTTTTTTTAGTGTGTCTTGTATCTGAGAAAACATCGAGCTACCTTGTTCTTTATACTGTTTATTTTCTACAGCACAAAACTCACTGTTTCCCATTTCTTTTCCAGGAGGACTCCACTGAAGACTCCTGAGCTGGCACGAGCGTAGGAAAAAACCCTGTCATATTTCTGTTGTTTTGTAAGAATGCCAGTTTAACTCACAGAGATGAAAAAGCAGCAGCAGGAAGATTTTCCTGGCTAAAACCACTTGGGGTTGGAGTTTTGCCCTGGGACAGCCTTTGTGGCACCGTGTCCTGTGTGCCCAGGGGAAGGGTGTTTGCTGGGCTGAGTCACGCTGCCCTGCAGAGCTGACGTGGCCCTTGGCAATCAGTAGGAAGCACAGATAACTGAAGTGCTCCCATAAAAGCAGCCTTCATGGACATAAGCTGTACCTGAGGAGGTAGACTGACAACAGATCAAGTGAACTATGGCTGGCTGACTCACAATTCCCTCACCTCACCAGCTCTGCTGCTGTTCTTACCCACAGAGCGCATTCAGGCTGCCAACACCACATGTCACAAGCCCAGCCACGCCACGTGCCTCGGGGAGCTTTGTGATGCTCTAAACCAGCCTTTCTTCTCAAAGGCTCCAGAAATCACCCACTGGGTCTCCTACAGTCTGCAGGAGAGGAGGTTTCTCAGCCTGGACTGGCGTTGTCACTGCCACCACGGCGTGTAGCAGAAAGGTGACAGTCAGAAAAGCAAGCAGCAGGAGGCAGTCCCTTGGCTGTCATCTATTGTTGTGGTCTGTGTATTGACAGAGGACTCTTGACAATAATATCAGAAAGCTAAATATGATTTATTACAATGACTCTATAGTTTAGAAGGAGATGGGCTATAATGTGTCCAGGTACAGAGCTCAGATGCTTACTTCTTCATGCTCTGTACAAGAATGCTAGAATGCTCACAATATCAGAGAGATAACAGTCTTTCACCTCGTAGGTTGAAAGAGAAACTCACATCTTCTTATATCAGGAGACAGACAGAGAAATCTAAATGTCCTTGAAATACACATCAGAAATTTTGTTTACAAAAACTTCTACAGAATAAAAAAACTGTGAAAAGAATACTTTCTCATAAGAAAATTTTTCTGCAAGCTTGCATACAGAGAAACTTATAATATGTTCTTACAACAGTCATCCTTTCCTGCTGATCCACAAAGGTGATGCAGCTCTAGTTTATTTTTCCCAAAGGGAACAGAGGGCTTTGCTGTTAATACAAAATGCAGCAGAACAGTAACAACATTTAGCTCGGAGATAATGTCAATGAGGCATGAGGTAGAAAATTAAACAGTTTGTTACTTTCCCTGTGTGAGCAGATAACAAGGCTCTTTTCATTGCAACTGGAAAACATTAAAGGTCATGGGAGGGTGCATGGCTCAAGTGTTACTCTGAGGGTATGGCTTTCCCCTGCATCTCTGACACAATTAATTGGTGGCTTTGAAAGTACCTCTCTGGTGCAAGAGGAACACAGACCTGAGGTTTTCAGCTAGATCAGGGCTTCCTGGGCAAATGTCAGCTGAGGGGTAAGCCAGCTCTATGTAAAGGTCATTTCATGCTATGCAACTGATGCAAAATTTCTTCCTAAAGCTGCTCTGACCAGTTCACTGAGATGAACCCAGTGGGATAGCTCCCTGACTCAGTGAGGATGCTGCAAGAGCAGTGTTGTGAACTGAGGTCAGTCCTGCACAGCTGGACTTGGCTCTGGCTCAGTTTGCTGACCAGGACTGGGCACATTTCAGCAGTGAGTGGATCAACCCATGATTCATACAAGGGAGGCATGGAAAATTGTATCCATGCTGCAGGACTCACCTTCAGCCTCAGGCTGACCCATAGGGCTAAAGAGGGGAAAACTGGTTTACCACTAAGCCTGTAGGAGGGGCTTTCCCCTCAAAACCAGGGTCTGTAGTTAATAATCATATACAGCTGCTTCTCTGCTGGGGATTCCCTTTCCTTTTGCCTTCCACTCTTTTCCCATCTGTCTCTTTGCTAGTGGAAAGGGGTTATGTAGATACTCTCAGGTCCAATTCCAGAAGAATTTCAGACCGCTGAAAGCGAACTGTGAACTCCATTTGGGCAAACCCAAACTTTCCAGCTCAGCTGTGAGTGGTTGCAGGAGCCACAGAGACACCCCCAGGCAGCTGGCAGCAATGCTGAGGCAGGAATGCCACCCTCAACCCACACAGCCCAGGACTTTTGTCTGGGTCAACAGCAAGTAACATAAAGCAGAACCCCGGGCAGGACAGGGTTAACGCCACCTCCCTCCTACAGCCTCTCCAATTTCCTCACCTTTATCCACATGACTGAATTCTGCAAACTCAGTCCTTCTGCAGTCTGGATCAATACACAGCAATCAGTTTTACATTATGTTCATGATCTCTTTGCTCACTTTATTGCTGCTGTGTCATATTTTAGGGATTAGGAGACAGACAGACTCCTACTAATGTGATCCCCAAGGGGAAAAAAACCCCAGAAAAACCCCAAGCCACCGTGTTTTGCTTATGAGGAGTGTCTGAGCACAGTGGAGGCTGTAAGGCACAAAGAGATTTCTGCCAGGTAGGGGAAAATATGCTACGAAAATATTGTGAGTGACATTTGCAGGTTGCTGGAGGGAAATCTCCACCGGCTTCCTAACAAGCATTTAATATTTAACACAGCTTTGTTTTTTGACTGCTTTTACTGTTCTAGCTTCCAATGAAGTCTGTTTGAGCTCTGCTAATATCAACTCCAGAAAGGATGGAATTCTGAAGCATGAGAAGGTACATCTTTATTTTCTAAAGCATGTCTATGAAAGGTATAATGGATGACCACTGACACTGAATCCCACAGTTATGAACAGTAATATTAAACTAGTCTTTCTTTCTGGTAGCATCACGGTTTTTTTGCTCTTTAAACTCAACTTTTTAAAGGGTGAACACTAGTCGGGTCAGACACATCTCTCAAGCAAGTCATCAACGAGTCCCTGCTCCTGGTGATATTCATTCGGGATTTACTGGCTGAGTCTGCAGAACAAATTGTACCGAACAAAGCTGTGCCAACCATGACCAACCACCGAGGAGCAGAACAACATCTTCAGCCCGGTGTGTCCGGGGCCAGCACCAGACACAAACACGGCTTAGTGAGCTGAACCCGTGTAACCCTTGCACTTCCACACTCGTGCGTTCACACAGCCCATAGCCACATGCTTGTGTCATTAAATACAGCCAGAATCACTGCTGTTAATTCATCAGACTTTCCCTGTGTTTTATCCACTGGCACAGGGCTACGGCCGACAATTCCAGCGTGTTTAAAGCACCATCAGCCACGAGGCCGCTACTGCTTCAGCGGGACCTAACGCGTCCCTCTATTCCAGCAGCTCTGGCCTGACGGAGAATTACAGCCTAAAACACAAATCTCAGTCAAACCGCGGAGCACCCGCGGGGGCGGCTCGGGTGCCGCCGGCTCCAAACGCGGGCACCGCGGGCCCCACACCGGGGCCAGCCCCACAACCCCACAGCGGGCGGGCGGGCGGCGCGGCCCCTTCCGCCGGGCTCGGCCGCGGCTCCTCCCCGGGCGGCGGCAGANGAGCGGCCGGCGAAGTTGAATTTCCCCCGGGCGCCCTTTGTGTGGGCGGCCTGGGCCGGGCGACGGAGCGGAGGGACGCGTGGGGGGCTGCCCGTGGGCCGCTTTCCGTCCTTCCCTGCGGATCGCCGTTCGCAATTCCCATGGTAACCCCCGGGAGGCGCGGGGAGGGTGCGGAGGTGGCGGCGTGAGGCCGGGCCTCCCTCATGCGGTCACTGTCCCGCAGGTCCCCGGCAGCATTCCCGACCATGCCACGGGCAGAGATATGACGACGGCCTCCGGGAGATACTCCTGGCGTGTTCTCCGTAAGGTATGGCCGGCTCCGGAGCTAACGTGTAGAGCAGGTATTCGGTGTTTTCCTCCGGCGCATGGCAGCCGGGATAGGCTGGGATGCCTAGGGCTTGTCGGCTCCATAAGCCGTTTAGGAATGTCGTGGTTCCTGGGTTTGTAGGTGATCCTAAAATTGTGTGATGGGCGGGTTAATTTCTTGCGTTTCTTTAATATTTCAAAGGCGGTGTGTGATGTTGAGAGAAATATACAAATGGGGGTGTAAAATACCAGCCTTCTGCAATCCCAGCAGAAACTTTCCTACCCTGACTGTCCAGTTTGGGCCTTAGTACGTTGCTGAGCCCCTTTTTCTTCTGTGTTTTTCTTATAATCTCTAAATACTTAGGATTTCTGTTACAAGACATAGAGTTATCACAATCCAGTTTAAAGAAGTATAGGACGCCTATTTTAAAGTGCATCAGAGTAATTACTGGGCTACAGATTTGCATGTATTTGGTTGGTTTTTTTTTTGAGTTTCTAGCATAGGTGGTGTATTGACTTTCCTGTCTTACCTGTACTGATGAAGTCCTGTACGAGAACTCCTATGGACTTGTGCAGCTGTTGCTGTGCAACCCTGCAAGAAACTGCTCTCTTACTGAAAAACCCAGCTGCAGTGCATTAATTGTTGTAGTGGCTGCAGTAATTACTGCTGTGACCTGAGAGTCAGTGTGACTCTTTGACAAACTGCAGCTAAAAGGTCTTGAAATCCTTTGGGCATTAGGTTGGTGTGTCTGTTGGGTAGGAGAACAGTGCTTAGAATGGATTAATTGACAGGAGATCCATGCAAAAGTCACTGGGCAGCCTCACCAGTGAGGCCAGAAGGTTGCACAAGGAGAAGCATCTCTACCTCTCCCATCCCATTTGCCAGTAACAGGATCTGTCCCAGGTGTCCCTCTGTCTTCAGCACCATCTTTCTCTGTAGTGGGACTCTGGCATGTGTGCAGGAATCTTGCCTTGCTGACAAGCACAGACTTCATGGGAGGGGGAGATGCACATTTCCAGCACTGAAGGAAGATACTGTTAGCCTAGAGAATGTCAGGAGCCACCAGAAATGAGTGGAGAAAGCAGACTGCAGGCTTCTCTTTGGCAGTTTGAGAAGGAGGAGGTTGGGAAATGGAATCATGATCACGTAGGTATTGTTTCTTCTTTTGGGGCAGCAGCTCTGTGGAGAAGCCACTTCTGCTTTCCTTCTCCAGAGTTTGGGGAAAATGAGGAGCTGTGAGTCTAAAGAAGAGAGAAGAAGCCCAAGAACATCATATTATCCTTCCAGCTGAGAGGCTCAGAGTTTTCTTTTGGTTTCCTTTTTTTTTTTTCCCCTACACTGTTTATTCCTTGTCTTGTTTTATGCATGGAGCAGTAAGAGTGAGCAGGTGAGCATGAGTGTGGGTGTTCTACTTACATGTTTCTAGGGGCTCATAGGAGTAAGTCCAAATCATATTTACCAGCAAATCTAGGATTTATCTTCCTATTTTTAGCTTTTTGCACCCACCTCATGTAGGTGCTAGATTAAAAAAAAGAACCACCTGAATATTCTCAGCAGAAGGTAAAGAATTGCTAATGTGTTTCCCTCATACTCAAAACTGACAGGTCCATGTACTGATCAGATATTCCAAAGTACCCATACCTAATAGCTTAAATACTCCAGCTTTTTGTCCATCAATCTGGTTCTTAAATTAAAAAAAAAATAAAGGGGGCCATTTTGGATGAGCGTGGGTGTGTGTTAGGGCTAGATTATTAGAATTGGAGTAGCATGTCTGGCACTTTGCAGTATGTTAGAGAGTTTCCATCATTTTTATACACTTGCTATAAGCAGCAGTGTAAGGCCTTCCTTTTGGTTTTTGCCATTCTAGGTGTAGCATGACCACACTGGCTTTTATGCCATGGAATTATTTATTCCTTTTGTCAGTGGAAGCTGTTTGAGGGGTGAAATGGAAGTGGTGTGAATAGAGGTGATCAGTTTTGTTTGACCTTCTGTTGGGCAGCTGTTAATACCACAAGGACTATCAACAAACAAACGTGGGTGGCACGCTCTGTTGCTCACCAGGTTAAAGTTTGGATGATCTTTTTGCAGAGTGCCTGCCCTGCAGAGTGACAGTGGACTGGCATCCTGTGTCAGGACTTGACATGAGGTGCTTTTTGAAGTCTCTGGTCACAGCTTTATGCAGGATGCCAAACTGTGAAATATTTTTATTTGGCTCCCTCACAGCCACTTGCAGTTCAGGACTTGGGTAAGGCTTTGGAAAGACACGATTCCCGTGAAAATTCTTATTTTTAGGAAGTTATTTGCTGGTGAGCAGGTGGAGCCTAGCCCTGCTGAAGATGGCAGGTGGAGGGGCTGTACAGGGAGTTGTGCTGCTGATGCAGATTGCTGTGGGCATCTGTCAGACTCCTTTTGTCACATCAGTACCTCAGTGTTGGGATTTTTGCTGGGGCTGGTGCAGTTCTTCTGCCTTTTCTCCGCATGTCACTGCTCTGCAGTGCCTGCCTTTGACAGAGCCGTGGCAGGAACGCCTGCTGGGGCTCCCTGGTCTTTGTTCAGCTGTGTGGACCTCTCTGGAGCTCTGTAAGATGCTTGTGTTTCACTGTTTTCCAAGGGGATGATGCACACTGTAATGCTGATGCCCGGAAAAAAGGGTACAAAGAGACTTCATTCTCATCTTGTGTGATAGTCTGGGCAACTAACCACAAGGCCTTTTCTGAGATATATTTTTACTGCTTTGATGGTTCTTTCTGAATGATTCTGACACATCTGGTGTGGAAGAACTGGGTGCATAATGGCCTAAATTGCTGTAGGTAGGTCTGTTTCTCCAGCACAGTCTGCCTTTTGATTTCAAATTAGTGTTCAGCATTGGGATGTTGGGTTTCCAGGTGAGAGGAAGTACATTTGCTATGGTGGGTACATCACAAATGTTTCATATAATTGTTTATTTGGTACCTGAATGAAAACAAAATACTACTTTCCAGATAGTTTGTCTAAAAGGAGATAAGTTGCTTTCCAGTTTTTGACAAAATGTTTACACTTGTGGATTATTTTAAGTAATAAGGCATTATTCAGTGATGGGACATTTTGGGCTAATTCTTTTCAGAGGATCTTATTCCTGTGTTTAGATACGTGAAGCTCAGCTAAAGATTTTTTTTTTTAATCTGCTGTTTATGTGGCTACAGCTGGGAAGGGCAAAAGAAACCAGTACAAAATGTGATACGAAAGTCAGATGTTGTTTTATCCTGGCCTTGTAGGCTACCCATGGTGCTTTGCAGTGGGGATGCAGCTGTTCTTTTCTTTCTTTGGAGCCACTACTGTTTTTTCTTGCCCGTTTCCCTGTCTGAGGAGAGTGTTTTGAGGTGGTCTTATGAAAGGGACAATTTAAGGGAAGGGTGGTGGCATTACTCTTTGGGCTATTCAAGTGCTCTTGTTTTTTCCACAGTGCCCATTCTGCAGTTTGCTGGGAAAGTAGCACAGTGTGAGGAATTACAGAATCTGCTGGAGCATAACAGCACGTGTGGCTAGGGAAATGCAGATAACTCACACATTGCTTCCCTGTTGGGTTGGTTTCATCCCAGCAAGGCTAACCTGGATGGCCATCAGTCATGCTAACTTTGCAGAGGAGGTACACCCTCAGTGTGAGAACATGAGGCTGGGGATACTGTTGGGGTGTGCAGAATGCACTCAAACACATGTTTGTTTGTGAATACAAATATAGTTATATTTATTAGGCTCTCAGAAAGGCTTCTAGTTATATTTATTAGGCTCTCAGGCTCATACGTCCTCCTCTCTAAGTTGTGTGAAGAGGTTTCATGTTAGAGTGTGCTCCACATGTGGGTGGCTTGCCATGGGGACAAGTCACAGCTGTCCTCTGACTCTGGCCTCCTCATTCCCCTGGCAGTCATCATCATCCTCCTCTGAAACCCCAGGGTGGAAGTAGGTGTTCAGAAAGAGCTTGGCTCAGCAGAACAGCTCCCACAGCTTTAACCTCAGTCTCTGCTTAAATGTTTTCTGCTCCAAGCTAACCTTGGCTCCCCTGCTGCAACAGGGAGGTCTGTCTCAGGCCACCAGGGACAAGCATGGAAATTGCAGCCTGAGGAATTAGCTGGTTGAAAAAAAAAAAAGTGAAAGCTTGCACTGGTGCAGTCTGGCTCACATTGTCTTACAGAGGTGCTGTGTACTTTGCTCGTACCATGGTTTCCCTGTTACAGGGTGAAATCCTGATTTAGCAAAAAGAGCTGTGTAATAATACAGAGGGAATATATTAGGCCAATAACAACATGCCATTTATTAGCTGTTGAGGTCCTTGTGTATTTTTATCTTTCAGTTATGTTTCAGGTAGGCTTTTCTTTAATAAATATCTTTGGTATTTATCATATCTTCTAGAAATGGTGCAATATCTTGCTTTAGCTTGACTTGTGGGTGGCTTCTGATAGTTTCCTATTCCAAAGCATGTTGGGTAGCCAGAAGAGTGCTTGAAATATTTTCATTTCACTCTGTTGTTGCCAAAGCCATGACAAGCAGCAGGGACTTCAGCATGCCATTTGTGTTCACAGAGGAATTTCTCCTGCCTTACCCTTGGGATGCAGAGCATACCCCTTGAAAAGTGCCTTATTGTGGACAATGGGGAATACTCGAAGGAAAGCTTGCTCAGTGTTGCATGTTCATTTGGAACCCTGGGGGCTCTTCCCCCTGAGTGCTGAGTGTCTCTTCTTAGGTGTTGCCATTTTTGAAGCTGAAATAAAATTCGCAGAGCAGATTCTATGAATGATATTAGAAAAACAAAGCACGTGAATAATTACACTCAGAATATGAGAAGGCAACTTCTGAAGAACTTTTGTACAAGTCCTGATACTTAGAAAAACAAGCACGTTCCCCAGAGTTACAACCACCCTGTGCAATTACCTCTGAGTAATACACTTTGTTGTTTGTTGTGCTCTCTTCCAGCAGCTGAAACCTCGGGTGTGAAACTCAAGAGTCACAGAGTAGTCATCTCAGAAATAACCTCCCGTGATTAATGCATTGCTAGCTCACAGACCTGCAGTTTTGCTGACTGTGCAGTACCCCAGTGTGTGGCTCTTGCTCTCCTCACTACACTATTTGTTCCGTGCTGTGTGGTACAGCTGTGTCACATTGTACTTGCTGAGCTTTTTACTTAGCAAGAGTGTTTTTAAAGAGGAGGCTGTAAGTTGAAATACAGCTCTTTGTGTGCTCTGGCAATTCAGGTCATCAAAGCTGTTTTCATTGTTGTCGTGGCTGATTTGGTTTAACTTCAGCAGTATGAAACAGTGTAATTTAAAATAATCTTTTTTAATAAGGAAATTATTACATCTATTTTGTACACACTGTATTATATTGAAGGCATGTTGCAAATAGAGCCATAATCCTGAGTTCCAGGCTCCATCACTACTCCTGTGTCTAACGTCTAAAGTTAGTTTAATACACATTGCTAGACAAAATGTGAGTAAATTATGGTGATTACTGGAGAGAACACAGTTGATCTAACCCATTTTAATTGTATGTAATTTAAACACTGATGTCATGAAGTTACACAGTTGCATATTCTTACTACAGCCAAGTGTTCTTCTGAGAGACTCAGGGGACTCACCATTTCATAATTCACTCTGCACAGTTAATGCAGTTAACTGCATTTAGCTGCCTGTCATTCTGCACAGTTAGTGCAGTTAACTGCATTTACCTGCCTTTGACTTGCATGGAAAACTGAATGAGTTAAAATACTCTGCACAAGTTTTGTTCTGTGTTAACACTGACTTTTTTTTTTTTTTTTGTATGTTTAAATCAGCAAATTTGTATATTATTGCGTATTTTAAAATGTTGATTTAGGGGCTAGTTCTAGATTCATTTGTCTATAAAATGTTTAGTAGTGGAGCACAAGGAGCTGTTGGTGAACAAATTAAAGTTTTTCAGTTGTGGGTATGATTAGTGTACAGAGATGAGTGTAGGGCAGGATTTTTGCCTTTATATGGGCTTGGCACATATTCCTTTGTAATGTGGATTTAATTCAGGTACTATTGTCCACTTTTCTTTATCTTTCTAAAGTTACACTTTGTTGGTCAATTTAAGGGCTGCATTTTGAGGAATGCCTGGTTTTGGGCAGTACAGAGATGAGTTTTTCCTGGGCAAATGTGGGCAAATTATCCATAAGGTCCTGACTTATGAAGGTACTAGAATAGCTGCTAGCTATGAATAATTTAGTACAGCATCAGATTGCATGCCACTTAAGAAGGCCTCTGCCTATGAAGCCTTATATCTTGTTGAAATCCACTCAACAGTATGAAGGTTACTGCTTGCACTGGTATTTTATTGTACTCTTCTTTCTATTTTAAGGTTTGTCAGTAAATATTTTATGGTGATAAGTGATGAAAACACCTGGGCAAGTGGAGGTAGAGCTTGTCTTTGAAATGCTGAGGTGTTGAGCTACTCTTCAGTCTTAACTTGTCTTTTAAATTAGTTTTAAATCTTTGACTAGCATCACACAGATAGCATTTTCTCCACTCAGATTTATGTAGCTGAGACAATTGATATGCTAGGCAATTCTTTTAGGTGGTACTTCATTGTGGGGAAAGGAGAAAGGCTTAGTGAAAGGCTTGCAAGGGTTACAGGATTTCAGTGCTTTCTGCAAATTGCCCTGGTTGTTCATATATCTGACTAGAGCAGGCTGTGGCTCACATTACAGAGGCTTTTTCAGGAGAAAAACTGCAAATACAGCACTTTGAAGCAGTTCCAAGTGCAGATAAATTTACTGTATGCCTTTAGGATACTTGGCCATGGCAACATAGCACTGGATGTGTTTTTTAAGAATGCTAAAATGATAAATGTTTCATCAACATATACTAGATTTTTCACAAAACTACCCCAAAACATTTGGGAAGAGCCTAATGAAGAAGCTACTTTGGAAATGTCAAGGGACAAGGGAAGAACATAAGAATATGAAAATGCAATAAAAGTAGTAGAGAAAAAGGGTTGTGTGGGGCTTTTGGGGGAGAGAGATTAATGCTTTATCATAATTAAGGAATATCTGTCAGATGTCTGGAAAGGTTTTTTGTCTGACTACTTCTGACTGTTCCCTTTCTCTGTCTGCTAGTAAGCTTTTCTTACTATGGCCCTCTTCATTGGGATGCTTTTTATAGCTGAACATCTCTTTTAGAATTGTTTTGTAGGACACTTCCAACCTGGATTAGAAAGTAGAACCTGTTCTTTCTCTTTTCCAAATGAGATTTGTAATATATGTGATGCTGCTGGAAGCCAGCACAGTGAGATACAGCCACCCCTTGGTGCCTGCCTTAGCACTTGAAGATAGAATTGGCCTTTAATCTTCTTGTGCTCCTTCACAGGGTAGTGAGTAATTTTAAGTGTCCATTAAGGGTTAGTAGTTAAATGCTGAGATCTTGCTAGATGTGTTTAATTTCTCCTTAAAGGCCAGGATCCAGATGGGTGCCTTTGAACAGGCACTCCTTGAGCTGTACAGTTTTAATAAACTCTCAAGCCTCTAATAGTTGTGCAGGGTACTGCTGTCTGATACTTTGATGGAAATGCAGTTTTGTTTACAGATGGAAAGAACTCATTAAGTTCAGCCCTGGTGTAAAATTTTTAAGGCTGTTTATTTTCAAATTGGGATCTTAAAATTGAACTGAAAATTAGTGGGACTTTGCTTACTCTAGAGCTTTTTGATCTATGATTTAATTGTCTTCTCTGTGCAAATACATTATGCTGGAATAAACTGTAATTTACTAGGCAGCCATAAAAGTTGAATTGTCAGTTTTCCTGATTCAAGTACAGGGTTTCCTGATATTTGGGAGGAAATTCTATTGTGAATGTGTGCACTGTGGCAAGAAAGGAAGAAGTGGCTGGAAAGACTTGCTTTTTTTTCCTAATGTAACATGTTATTGGTGCTGTGCACAAGAACAGGTTATCCTCCAAACCCACAGGTGTGTGAGGAACAGACTATGAAGTTACATTCTGCCTTTTATTTTTGTGTTTAGAAGAAACTTTCTCCTGTTGTTGAAATGTGTCAGTTGAAGTATTGCAGTTAGAAACAATACTGGAGTGTTATTGTTTTGATATAGTGTGTCCCCAGAGCTTTATTAAAGCCTTGATATCTATTGTTTCCTATTTAGCTTTTATCAAGTGGTGATTTTATGCAATGGCATCAAGCCACAGTTCTTCACCAGTGCCTCAGTCCAACAGCAGTGATGCTTTCTTTAAAAAAGAAGTGGATGCCACGAAACGCTTTCGCCCCGTGCAGTCCCTGCCAGATGTGTGTCCCAAGGAACCCACAGGTAAGCAGGCAGAGGGGAAAGCAGCTCACTTTGCTGAACCACTGCCAGCTGTCCAGTCACTATTTCTTCTAAGCCATACTCTTATTTCCAGCATGCTGTCATTGTTTAATACCACCCAGTGTCCCTTTGGAGCAATAGGAGAGATTATTTGCAGCTTGTTTTAAGATGTCCCCGTTACAGGTGGGACTTTGCTTGCATGATTCCACATCACAGCTGTGATCCATACTCCATGTAAGAAGAGACAATTCATATGCTAGACAGTTCTTTTAGGTGGTACTTCATTGTGGGGAAAGGAGAAAGGCTTAGTGAAAGGCTTGCAAGAGTTACAGGATTTCGGTGCTTTCTACAAATAAGAAGAGGGTGCAGTCTGATAGAGGTGATAGCAAATGTGTCCAGTGTGCTTGGAGCCTGGCTGTATTCCACCTGGGAGACATCCCAGCTCTTCTGCAGGAGGAAGCAAGTGACCTGTCTGTAGTACTAAGTCTCTGGTGCTGTTGTTAAACCAGATTTTGGTCATGGTTCCTGCTGTTGTGTTGCACTCAAGCTTCATTTACACAGAGGAGTAGGTGGGATAGGATCTTAAGAATTATGACATGTAATGCCAACAAATTGCAGCTGTTATTCTGATCAAGGTGAGATTATTAGAAATATGTTTGTGGTTGGAATATTTTTCTCTTCAGTAGAAGCTGATGTTGAGCTGAATCTGTTTAATGAGTGTCAATACACCACTTCTGTGTTCAAAACCTGAGTTGGTTAATCTCATAGAAGAAATGCAAGGTGAAGTGTTGCGGGAGAATATAATCTGTTGTTTGCATAGAAAATTCTAATCCAGTATGTAATTGGTAAAATCTGGTTTGCTTAAGAACCACATTTTAGCAAATTGTTTCTCACCCTAACAACCTGTCTTGTCTTCTGTGCTGCAGGCAATCCCAATAACTTACATGACAGCCCATCTCTAGTTGTGGATCAGCAAAGATGGACTATTTATCATTCCAAAGTCAATCTCCCAGCAGCACTAAATGATCCTAGGTTAGCAAAAAGGGAATCTGATTTCTTTACAAAAACATGGGGAGTGGACTTTGTGGACACTGAAGTCACGCCTTCATTCTACCTCCCACAGATCACCAAGGAACATTTTGCATTATACCAACAGGAAATCACTCCGGTAAGAACCCCCAAGCAGGGGCACATAGTCCTAGAGACCAGAAGGAGATCCTTCTTCTAATTAGATTCTCCTGGCTAGTAGCCCATCATACAGTTAGTTGATAATTAATTTGCTTTTTCAATGTTGGATGGGTCTTCATTAGACATTTCTGGTTTTATAATCTCAGAAGCCATCGTGTGGAAAACGCTCTCTGAATTGTCCTGAGGCAATTTCTTGTTATTTTAACTTCTGTTTCTGAGTACTGAGCTCTGCAGCAGGGCTTGCAGTTCATATTTATTCTTTCTGGTTGTTAGTCCTTTTTTCCTGTAAGGATTGTTTAAGGATTGGGCTCTACAATGCAACATAGCATTCTCAGACCTTTGGATCAAATGACTACATGCTGCAAGGGTTGGAGATATTTTTTAGGAGTCTTCAGTCTAAACATTGAAACATTTATACATTAACTTTTTCAACTATAAAGAGGCCTATTATCTTGATGATTTCTTTTGTAACAGGGAAGTGTAAGCTACATCTGAGGACACCAGGACCAGTAGGAGACTTCTACAATCTCTTAAAAATACAAGTATCAGTAAGTATGTAGTATTTTTTTTTTAACTGAAAGAACACGTAGAAGTCTCCTGCTGTTTTCTGCTTCCTTGGTTTGTAACTTCCTTTTTTTTTTTTTTGCTGGTTCAAAATTAGCTGCAGGAAGTGTTACTTGTGTAATTATAGTTGAAGACTGTAGAAGGGAATTGTCTATAACTGAACTACAACCAAACTATTGCCTTTAACTCACATATTCAGCATTTAAAATGTTTTAAGATTTCATCTTTTAATGCAGTGACTGCTAAATGAAGGAAGGTTTTGAAACTGGGACCTGAGCTGTGATGTAGCTTCTAGCAGAAATCTAGTTAACATTGGTGTTCTTTAGAAACATAATGTATCACCACCATGGTCTCTGGTGGTGTTTAAAATTTGAAACTCAGCATGATGAAACAAGATATGTGCTTTCAGCAAGGTGCTCATTAGTAATATGTGCAAGTAATTTCTACTTTCATCCAATTTGATTTAGCAATGAAAAAGGATCCTTTGTGTGTTGGTGTGATTTCTGGGTTAGTCAGCAAATTAAGTGTTTGTATATGTAATTACAATTGATCTATGAGTGTATATCATTATGTAGAGAAGTTATTACACCTCTTCAATAACTTCTGTGTTCATTTTCACTTGAGATGTAAAGATACAGGAAGAAAAACCACATCCACTGTAGGTTGAAGTTTTTGGTACCTTTCACCTAGACCAACTTCGTCTGAGCTTATAAGAGGAAGAAAATACTGTGAACTTGCCCGAACTATTTTGCGTAATTTAGTTGTGTTTCACTGAATGTTTTGCTTCAAATGAAAAAATTCTGCGTTTTAAGCATCAGAATAATTCTTTAATATATTTTCTCTTCTACAGAGAGAGAAGGTTCATGAAAGGTGCAAGAATATTTGTACTCCTAAAGATACCTTTGGCAGGACACTATTACACACTCACGGTACAGTCAAAGCCTCCTTTAGTCATTAAAAAGTGGTGTCTTTTTGTATCTGTATGTTACAACATCAGTAGCAAGTGTTATGAATGTTACTCATCATTGATTCTAGAATGTGCTAATAATTGTCTCTGTTACCTGCTTGAGATCTTCATGTACAAGAATAGCTGATGATTTCTTTGAAGCAAGAATTGAAAACCCAGACATGGTAGGCTTAGAAGTATTCATAACCACTGCTGACAGTTTATAGGTCAAAACGTTAGTGATACCTGCTTTTAAACTTTTTCTTGGCATGTTTGGATTCATGGCAGGTCACTGTGGCCCTGGCAGTGTTTTCTTTAAGTGCTTTTTATTTTAAGATCCACTGAAACTGTTGCATCAAATTTGTATCACCTGTTGGCTTCTCAGTGAAGAACTGCAGTGCCATTCCTGTATCTCAGCCACGAGAGTCCCCTCATGGCTGAGGTGGGAAATTATACCTCAAGGTGGTCTGGTCTGCACCATCTGCTCAAGCCAGGGCCACCTGTGGGAGGACAATGTCCAGTTGGGTTGTGAATCTCACGGGTGGAAATTACACAATCTGTCTGGACAACCTGTTTCAGTGTTTTACCACCCTCACAGCAAAAATACTTGCTTGTGTTCAAATGAAATCTTTCATGTGTCAGTTTCTGCCCATTGCCTCCTGTCCTGGCATTGGGTACCACTGAGAAAAGTCAGCTTTGTGTTCTTTGCACCCCTCATCAGATCTTTAGGCACACTGACCTCCCCTGGGCTTTTCCAGTCTAAACAGCCTCTCCTCCTTGTTTCTTAACCATCTTTGTGGTTCCTGACATGTTTCATTCCAGTATGTCTGGGTCTGCTTTGTGCTGGGGAGCTTAAACCTGCACATGAAGGCTGAATTCCAGGACTTCTATTAATTCAGGACTTCCTATTAGTTCAACTAATAGAAAACCAGACAGGAAGGAAGGCAAGAGGCAAAATAATACAAAAAAGTAACAAGTAAAAGGAAAAGAAACACTCATAACTTGGAGAAATTTTTTATTATTTCTTTTAATTTACTTTCTCAAAAACATTGGCATAAAAGGGTTCATTTATCAATCCTTGTTTGATAAGTCTTATCTATATCAATGTCTACAGGTAATACAGCAGAAAGGATTCAGTAGATTACTCCTTGTGATCAAGTTGTTTCAGTTGACTTTCTTCCTCCTCTTCTGTGCAAAATGAAGCCCTTCTGTGGGGTTTCTCTGCATTGGTGTTACTTTGGAATAGCTGTTCCAGAGTGAGTCTGTCTGTGCTGCATACTGCAAAATCAAAGTGCCTTCTTCAGTCTTAGTTTAATCCATTTTAGAAGAGTCTGAGTTTTTAAAAAGAGAAAGTTACTGTCACCAAAGTAACTGGGAGCTCCTTGTATAGCTGGACAGTTCCTAGTAGAAGCATACTTTGGTAAACTGAAGCTTCTGATTTTCTGTAAATTCTGCTGTTCTGTTTGCTGTCTTCTTCTAACTCCATCCCACAAGACTTGGCCTTTCACTCCTGTAAGAATTGGTCTGTCCAAAGGCTGAGGACAGCAGGATGATTCCAAGGTTGCCTTTTGAACTTTGATACAAATAAAGTAAGAGACAAATGAAGTAAAAACCAAAGAGAGCAGTGTGGGTGCTGATGCTGGAGTAGCACTTGCCATGTTTGGGTTGAGCGGACTGTCCAGCAGAGGTATGGGCTTGTTGCTTTTAAATTCCTTAACTTTTTTGTCCTCCAATGTGCCCCCTCTTCGTAATGCCCACTAAAGTAATGAGTAAGGGGATTTTGGCTGAACCTCAAAAGTCTGAATTTACCTTTTCTTCAAGTTCTGCTGGGATATAATGAATTAACTCTTTCCCCAGCTCAGCTCTCACCCTCTGCAATTGTCAGGTCAGCCTACTCCATGGGAATTAGTGCTGCTTGCTCAGGGGACTCTGGCCCAAGCCCTTGTTCATCCTTCTTGCCAGTCTTTGTGCATCCAATCTCCAAGTGCTGTGCAGAAGTGATTCTATGGGCAGCTTCAGGCTGAAGCATTAAAACTGGGATGATGTTAGAAGGACCTTTTAGTGGCCCTTGCCAGTGCACTAATGAATGTGAAGTGCTAAGTGGATTGCTTTGTGTGACTAGCACTGACACTGCCAAAGCAGCCAAGTGCAAGCTCCTTTGGGTGGTCTGAGCATGAGACCTGGACTGCAAAGGACAAAAGAGCACTTCAAGGAATCAGAATATTTCAGGCTGGCAGGGACTTCCGAAAGCCTTTACTGCAACTGCCATCTAAAAGCCAGTTCAGCTGTCAGGGTCAGGCCAAGCCATTCAAAGCTTTACCAAGAAAAATAGGAATATCCAGAAAATATTTACAAATACATAGCCAGAAAATCTCTGAAGTACCCAGCCCTTCTGGGCAGCCTGCTCCAATGCTTGATTGTCCTCATGTCATCAAGGTTCTCCTCATGTTCAGTCAGAGTGTTTCATTTCAGTTTGTAAGCCTGTTCCCCCTCTGTGAGGAACATGGCATCATTGTCTTGAAAACTTCCTCATGGGATTCACTTGTCCAAGGGAATTGTTTCCCATTGTTTGCTCATGAATGACTATCTGTGTTTTGTTTAATTTTAGATAAATCCAGGACAGATCTGGAACAAGTACCTAAGGTATGGTTTCTGTGCACTCAGAGCTGTTGTGAGGCTTTCTCACGTTAAGTGTTGGATATATGCATGTACTCTATTTTTTGTAGAAATTTTGTCCCTGCTGATGACTTGGGTTGACTCTCAAGAGGATCTCTAGCACTCAGAATTTAAAGACTAAGGATGATTTGCTTTGTCTTTTTTTTTTTCTTCTTGTTTCCATGGTTTCAGTTTTTCTCTTAAAGTATAGTACAAACACCATTATTTTTTTCATCTTTAAATAAATGAAGTTAAGACCTCAGAGCTGAGCAGAATTAAGACAGTCTAGGAGGATGGGAAAACTGAAGAACTTGAGAAAAGCTTGAATATTGCCTAGTGTACAACTCAGCATTAGGTTTAACTACTTGAATCCTTGATGAGAGTTCTCTTGCATATAAGCATACAGGATGTGGGTTTTTGTGCCAGGTTGACAAAAGACACAGCTCCAGATTCCATTTTAGTCTGAATAATTTTTTTATAGGTACAGTAAGAAGTCAGAGTGTTAATATGGGTCAGCATCTCTGTGCCAGTCATGTGGGCTGTGACTTGAGTAGCTGTCACTGCAGAGTTTAAAGTCCAGGAAACAAAAATGCTTGAGTGTGGTGTGATGCTGCAGTCAGTGCTGAACCTCTTAAAATTACACTTCATCAATAAAAGGAAAAAGGTTCTACTGCCTGCCTGTAAGCTCAAGGTTTTGTCCAGTATAAATAATGTTATCAGAGAGAATTTTAGATGAATAGTTCTCCAGGAGGTGTGGTTAATGTTACATGTTACTGACTCTTCCTGTGCTACATCCTGCCTAAAGGATGTCAGCTTGAGGCTCTGCTCCCTCCCAGGGAACACTTGCTGCACCCTGACATCCAGCTGGATCATCTGTGGCCCCAGGAATGAGCAGATCAGCAGCAGGATGCCCCTGTTAGTGGAGAAGCTTTGCTCAGATCCATGAGAGGGCCCACCTGCACTTCAGAGCTGCCTGTGTTTGCACACTCAGGGTGTTTAGGTCATCTCAGGTGGTTGAATACATCTGTAATTTTGGAGCTGTGACTTCCACTTTCAGGAAGATAAGACTTTGTCAGATCACACAAGCTTTTAAAGTGCATTGGTTGTAAGGTCTGGAATGAATTTGTTTGCCTGGATAAATGAAAATCTGGATTTGGAAGTCAACAAATAAGGTCTCTGTTAGTTAAATGAGACAGGAGATGTGTTTAACTGGGGCAAAAAATACAGGGGTGAGTGAGGCACATTTATTTCTTTTGTTTTTCTGTTTCAGATTTTTATGAAACCAGATTTTGCCTTGGAAGATTCCTTAACATTTAATGCCGTTTTACCATGGTCTCATTTTAGTACTGCTGGTGGAAAAGGAAATCGTGATGCAGCTTCCTCCAAGCTACTTCAAGAAAAGGTACAACTTTGGCACAAGTTGTGGTCATCCATCAGTGCTGGTGGATACTGCAGAGGAGAACTCCATGCTGCTGCTGTCTGGTGTTTCTTGAGACATCACTGTGGGCTTTGCTGTCTCACATTTTACACCAGGCTGCAGATTGTTAGTAAATCATGCAGGAAGCATCCTGCTGAGAGAGAACTTTTTTTTTCCCTGCTCAGTAGATCTGTCAAATCTGGAAAAAAAGAATCTGTGTGTGATGTAACAGCTGGCTCTTCATGACAGCTGCCACTTACAGAAACAGCTGTGTGTTAGAACTTCAGAGGTGTGGAGTAGTTTTCTTAGGGAGGAAGAGCAGTTCCATGAGAAGGGAAAGCTGGATTACACTGTGTAAAACTGTTCTTTTCCAACATCTCAGGAAAATTTCAGATTCAAGGCACTGTGGTTTCTACACTGAAAGCAATACTAAATCCTATGGTGTTTGTGTTTTAGGAGATTCCTCTTTCTTTTGTTGTTGTCTGCACTGATCTGGTTTTGCATTTCACAAGGGAGGGCATGAAAGTACAGCTGTTTCTTTCATATTGGAAACAGAAATCTCTTCTTGGTTGTTTTTATCTTTTTTCGGTAGTTATGTAGTCATTCTATAGAAAATCTCATAATGAATCATCTTTACTCTACAAATACCCATAAAATGCTTTTAGAAAATCTGAGTAATTTCAGAGTCTGTGAGGTACATTAGGAAAAAATGACATGAGACTGTCTGAAAAGTGTTTCCAGATTTCTGGGAATTAGTCTTCCTGCTCTCATGCCAACTCTGGAAGAAGAGGCAGGCTCTGCTGGAGGCTAACTCAAAGGTTTATTAGGTTGTCCTCCACACCTAAAGTTGGAGGAAGGCTTCTTTGGAGTTTTTTGGGGCAGTTGCTGTCTGAGGATGAAAAAGCAATGTCTGGCATATGCTGTGAACTTCCCAAAAAGTGCCTGGCAGCAGCAGGATGGACAATCAGGAAGGACTTGTGTTGGAGCAGACCCAGATCCCTCACTGATGCAGAGGAGTGAAAGCACTGCTTCATATGACTGAAATGAGCCCAAATTTGTTGTTTTACTTTTTAAAGCCTCTGAACTGCACGAGGTTTACACTTACCATGTGTAAATGTGCACCCTGCTGCCATAATTGTCCCTAGCTCCAGGCACCATTTTCCAACAGGATTTTGAAAACCTTGTCTTGAGCAAGATCTGCTTACAGCCTTTTGGACTGCTGTTGATCTACTTCAAAAATTTCCTCTTGATGTTTTCTTCTTTACCTCCTCCCTTGTGTTGCCCTAGATTGGGACTGTAAGCTCTTTGAGGCAGGTGCTGTTTGCTCTGTTTGTTCTACCTTGGTTAGCACAGTGAGGGGACCTGGGGCATTTGGTTGGTACAATCACATAAATAATTGTTTGTAATAGCCCTTTCTCTGATCCCTGTGTCAGAGTCTGTCCTGGCTTTCCCTGTGGCTAGGTGTGTCACAGCTGGTCCGTGGAGGATGCTTCTGATTAAATTAGATGTGAACAAAAAAGGTGGGTTTGCATATTGTAGAAATCCCTAGTGTATGAAAATAACTCCAAGAAGGAAACATTCTCCAGCTGATTTCCTTTCCATCTCTGGTTGGCCTTTTGGAATTCAGCAGGAGGTTTGAATGCTTGGCACCTCTGAGAAACCAGGTCCTCTGAGTATTAACATTCAAATGAGCATCCTAAAGCCTCAGTCCTTTGAATTTGCATATTCAGCATAAGCCAAAACACAAAGCTTTTACAGTCAAAGAATCAGTCCAGCACAGTGGTCTGGTAACTGTTGGACATAGAGAATTTGAATTTCAGGTTCTGAACGTGTAGGTGTACTCTGTCTCTGGGAATCCCACAGTGCCAGCACACAGGAAATAGGCTTAGTACTAATTCCAGCTGGCTGGCAAAAGTACAACTGCAGCCAGAGATACCCTGGAGATTTTTCTACCAAGGAGGTACTACAGCTTTTTAAATAAGCAGAGCCATTCCAGTGGTGTGTCACCAAGTATAGTGGCTGCACCTTTAGCAGCTTCAGTGACCCAAATTTCATAGCATATCTGCATATGTGGATACATATGTTGCTTGCAAGCCAGTATCCAGAGCTGTCTCCTGGTTATTGTCCATATTCTGTGGCCAGTGTGCAACCATGTGGTACAAAACTTCGGGTATTTTAGATTTATTTGCTTTTCTAACTTTTTATTTTCAAGCAGGAAAGGCATCAAATCAGTCTTCCCACAGTGATTTTGAGTTAATTTAAAAAGAACTTACTAAACCACAACGACAAAGGGATTCAACTTTTATTAGCTAAAATTTCCTTGTGATACAATGAGACAAATTCTCTGAAAGTGTATTTGCATGGTGATAAAGCTTCCAGGTCACAACAATAATGTTGGTTTTTCCTCTTCCTTCCTCTTCCCAGCTGAGCCACTATCTGGACATTGTGGAAGTCAATATTGCTCATCAGATTTCTCTCCGTTCAGAAGCATTTTTTCATGCAATGACCTCTCAGCATGAGTTGCAGGACTACCTCAGGAAAACCTCCCAGGCTGTAAAATTGCTTAGAGAGAAAATCTCTAAAATTGATAAAGTAATGTGTGAAGGATCGCTTCGAGTTTTAAGACTGTCACTCACCAGAAATAACTGTATAAAAGCATACAATAAACTGAAGTTAATGGCTACTGTACACCAAACACAGCCCACAGTACAGTTGCTGCTCTCCACTTCAGAGTATGTTGGAGCTTTGGACTTAATAGCAACAACACAAGAGGTGTTACAGCAAGAGCTTCAAGGTATTCACAGTTTCAGGTAGGTAACCATGTAGGAAATGCATAAAATGCAAGCAGAGCTGGGATGTGGTGAGCACATTATGTTGGCTGGAGGGGTTTGTTCCACCTTTGTTCATTCATTCATTCTTTAGAGGACCTAATACAGAAGGTAATAAATGTAAGTGTGGCATAAGCAGTGACTAATGGCTTTGCCAGAGGTGGGTTTGTGGTTTTTTTTTGGAGTGGGGTGAACTTCTGACATCGAAATGCTTTGTCCTCTGTTCTGGTTTACAGATGTTTTAGGGGTGCAGAGATGAGAGCAAAGCTGTGCTGGACTTTGATCTTGCATGGCTTGTGGCTGAAAGGTGTTTTCCATGTTCAGGTCTGCAATCCTCCTGCAGGCAGCACCCCAGGGATGGCTCCTTGGGCTGTCTTCAGTGGCTGACCTGGGCTGGACTTGTTAAAGGAACATGCAAGAGTATTAACACAGTAAAACCCTTCTAGCAGATGTGAAATAAGCTGTCAGAAGATATAGGAGGTTTAAAAGTGGTGCATGCAAAGCTGCCAGTGTGGCATGGTGCTGGCAGAAGCAGTGTGTGGTTAAATCAGCTCCAAGGCTGAGGAGCTGTGTGCTGAGTTTTCTAAGTTGATGCTGGGTGAGGGGTGCTTTGTTTAGAGATTTTGTGGTTCCTGCAGTGGTCCACAGCTTGCATAATGGAAGCATGGTTGCTGCTCAGCACCTGCAACATGAATGTTCAGAACTTTATATAGTTACTGCTCTTGTCCTTCTGTCGAGTTCCTAACACCCCTTCTAGCTAGTTTGGAAAAACACTCACATTTTGTCTAGAAAAGATCTCAAGAAAAAGTCCTAGAAGAAGTAATAAAAATGAAAAAAATTAAAAGAGCTAGTAACTCATTGGGATAAAGTTGCTGTAAGTATTTTTGTTAAAAAAACCTAGAAACAGACCATCTGAAAAGTGTAACTTGTCTCTCTTCAGACACCTCAGTGCAGTTCGTCCTCTTTAGTGTTGCTGGGTGCTCTGAGCAGAGAGTGCCATTCTCTTGTCATTGTGTGACATGATGACCCAAGAATATGCCATTGTTTCAAAATTACCCTCAGGTGTGGAAAGTATTTACAGGTAGATAATCATCTTGTCTGTAAAGAATAATTTCTATGAGTAACTTAGCTGGTTTTGGTAGTTACAGGCAGTGATGTGAGTGAGAAATGTCCTCTCTGCTTTGGGCAGTAAATGCTCACAAAGGTGAGTTAAGGGCTACCTAAGTCATGTACCCCACCAGAAATGCAAGCACAGTTTCCAAACCTCACAATGGCCTGTGTATATAGCTTGTGTGAAGAAATAATGTGCAGTGGAAAGATGGAAGTCCTGATAAAACTTCTCAGTAAAATGTTATGTTTCTAAAAATAAATAAAATCTAAAAAAAAAAAAAAATCTAAATTGGTGGCAAGC
>VXAX01007704.1:997505-1045797 GCA_013399835.1 Leptocoma aspasia
GTGGCAAGCACATATTCTTCAGCTTTTCCCAAGTAATACCAAAGCAATCTTCTTGCTTTATTCTGAGCAAGAATGATGCAGTTGTCAAGTGAATTAAATACCCAGTTTATTTTAACAAGAAACTTCTAAAGCAATAACACATTTTCTAAATAATTACTATTTTTTAACTAAATACCTGATTTTAAAAAAAACCAATATCTTGTTTTAGTGTTGGTTGCCATGGCAGCTTGTAGAATTCGGTATTTTCAATTGAATCATGTCAGAATCATTCAATATAAAGCAGTAAGAAAACAAATCAATTTTTCCCTCGTCGTACTGTATGCAGAGAAAAATGTAGCTTGTTTCTAGTTGTAGCAAAAAATGAAAAAACATTAAGGATGTATGAAGTAATACATCGGTGTCTTTACTCTGGGTTAGTGTCACTAATGATATGTGTCAGTGGTAACTGCTTGCTACTACTCTAGGATAGAATTAAGGTTTTCGGGCTCTAACCTTTTCAAGTTCACCCTTTTAATTTTACAAAAGAAAGCTAATGTGTTAACTAACTTCAAAATCTGTGAAAACGCTTTCAGCATCATTTTCACAGTCCTTGTTGGGGTGATGGAGATACAGTGATTTTGTTTGTTTGGGGGAGGTTGGTTTGGTTTTTTGTTTTGTTTTCTTTTTTTTTTTCCCATGTATGCTGGCAAACCACACTTTTATAGTATTTTATACAGTAAAACACGGATACATGGAAAAATAGTTCTCGTTTGTGTATTTTAAAAGAAGTTTTACCCTGCAGTCGCCATTTTACATGACAGAGTTGTCATATCCAGTATGAATTGAAAGGATCTGATGTGTGAGTGGTACCTGTTAAGAGATAATTACCAAGGTGTTTTGCTGGATTGTGAATTAAGGTTTCACTTGTTCCTGAATGTTTCAGGTTTTGGTTTCAGTGCAGGTCAGCACAGGTACAGAAATAATGTATCAAGGAGCATCTTCATGCTTACCTCAGTGAGAGCCTTTGTGTTGTGGCTCCTGGTCCTGGAGTCAGTTTTGCAACTCCTGTTAAAATAATCTTTGGGGTGTTTTCCTGTTGTGTTTGTTCTGAAATGGTGCAACTGGCTTGGATTTTCTACAGGCTATTTTTGCTTCAATTAGATATTTGAAATACGTCTGCTTTGTCCATTCCAATGAATTATTGAACAACGATTTCAACAGCAGGTACATCCCTGGTCGTCTTGACATTAAAATAAATTAATTAATCTGCTCAGCTCATATCCAGCAAGATTCATGCACTTCAGCTCAGTGCTGGCCATGTGGGTTTCTGCAAGGAGGAGGAACCAGCACATCAGCTGTGACAGCAAAGGATCCAGCTACACCAGCACTAAATGAAAGCCACGTTCATCCCCCCATTTTGTATCTAGGCTTATCTAAAATATCACAGCTCCTCTTAATTCTCATTTGCAAAGTGTCTGTTTGTTTGTTTTTGTTAAAGGAAAGGCAGTCTGATTTTTACAGATACTTGTTCCCAGCTGTTAGTGGAAGTTGAAAAGCCTGGAGTGTTTGACATCTCTGAAGTTCACACTTTTAAAGGGTGGTTGACATTTCTGATGTGAGAAATTCCCCTGTGGTTCTGTATGACAACAGTCTGCAAAATACGGTTTAAAATCTCCCATATGTGGGAAAAATATTTTTCATTTAGAGTAGCATAAGAAATGGCAAATTTAAAAACTCCTGTGTGTTCTCTGAAAGCCATCCTGTCACGTGAATTTAATCTGTGACCACATCAAAAGCTCTAATGTTTGAATTAGAAGAATTTGTGGACTGATAATCTGAGGAACTCAACAAGCAAAAGAAGTATTCCTTCTTTTTAACACCTTTACACTGACAAGCACTGAGTATTCTTAGTTCTGGTTCACCTCATTGGGCAGAGAGGTACTTGGCACCTTCTAAAAAAAAAAAATAAACCCTACTTCCAAATTTTATCCCCCATCAATATTCAAGTCCATATGTTTTGGTGCAAGGTGACAGTGGCTCTGAAAAATGCACGATTTCAGCTGCTCTGAGCAGTGAAAGATTGGAACCTCCCATTAAGGCAGCATTGATTGCATGGAAATTTCCTCCTGGGTGGTTATTTTCTTCAACTGTGAACTAATGATTCGTTTTCAGGTTGATTATTTAGCTCATATCTCAATGGCTGTTTTTCTTAGGCATCTTGGCTCACAGCTTTGTGAACTGGAGAAGCTGATAGATAAAATGATGATTGCAGAGTTTTCAACGTATGCTCGCAATGATTTAAATAGACCCCTAGAAGATGATTGCCAAATTCTAGAAGAGGTATGTCTGTTATTGAAAGAAACTGTCTCATGAATATGTTTGCATCTTTAACATACTTAATTAGCACCAGCTAATTCACTCTGGTCCCTAGTAGCAGCACTATAATTTTAGGCTATTTATCTTCTCATCCACACCTCTCCTCGCCCATTTATTTTTGTGCTTAATAAGATTAAATAATTCTAATTAAACTCTGAATCCAGGCCCACTTTATTTTTTTTTCAAAATAATCAATTCTCTGATTAAATGTATACTGAGTTCACTTCATGAACTTAGGCATATAAGTGGAAAAGAACATGGACTCTCATTGACTTGGTTGTAAAATTTAAGTTTTGCAATGAAAGCTGATATTTGCATGTTGTTCTCATTCTGTCTCCCCGTGCTTTTCTGGGTGCTTATACCAAGCATATGCTTGCCCTGAATGCATGCTTCATTCACACTATATATATAGATATATATTCCTCATTCCTCTGAAGATCATAAAAATACAAAGATTAAGCTATTGTGGTTGCTCTCTAGCCCAGAAAAGATTTTTCTGGATTTTTGCCTGTAGGGCTCTGTATGAATTGGCAGAGCCTATGACCTGTTGAGCTTGTTTAATCCATTTCATGAGATTTGGGGGTTGGCAGCAGCACTGCAGTGCTCCCCTTTCTGCCCTCTGTGCTGCAGCCTGCCAGCCTCTCACTTGGGCTCTGCTTAGTGCCACTCTTGCTCAGGGTAAGAAACTCACTCATGGTTAGAAATACCCACAGGTTTAAGCACTTGTGAATGAGCCCAGCTGAGGAATTGGCAGGAGAGGGGGTGGGAGAAAGACACTCAGCTGGTATTGCCACAGGGAACTTTTTTTGTATAGGCAAAGCTTGGCATTAGTCTGGAGGAATTGGATTGACCTAAATGCTGTTCACTGTGTGCTTGGCACATGAACTTTCTTACTGCTGTGCAAGTTCTTAAAATTGCTTCTTGTCTTCACCTTGATATTTTTCATGTGTGTTTTTTTTTTTAATTTTCTTTTTCCTTGATAGGAGAGACTTGTATCTCTAGTATTTGGACTTCTAAAACAAAGGAAGCTAAATTTTTATGAAATATATGGAGATGAAATGATTAATACTGCAAAGAATATAATTAAACAGGTAAGACAAATATTTCTAATGTACCTGATGAGCTTTCATCTATCCCTTGCAAATAATTTTTTTAGTCATTAAGAACAGCTCTGATGAAGTTTTTTGGTGCTCAGTTAGAGCAGCTAAGCTTGCAGACAATTAAGGGCTCCCTGAAGCACAGAGGTCTTTACACAATAACTTTTGGAAGGTGTGGGTAACATAAGCTCCCTGTTTTTCCTCTGTAAAATTAACATTGTTGTGAACTTTCCTTTCTCTTAGCACGTGGCTCTCTGAAATAGTAGAGTTGTGTCATAACAGTGCATTTCATTAAAAGCCCACAAGAAAACAAACACTCCAAAACCACACTAAAAACCTCTCCCTCCCAACACACTGTTAAGTGAAACCCTCGAGTTCTTGCTGGAAACACATAAAGGAGAATCAAAGAACTTGCTAGTCTAAACAAATGAATTCCCTGCAAATGGTACAGAAAATATTTCTTGCCTTAATGTTAACACAGACCTAGCATAGGTACGTGATAAAAGGTTGGAAAATATCCTTGCCTTTTTCTGAGAGAGCATTGTGAAGTAATGGAGAAGGTAGAAGTGCTTACCTTTAAAAAAAATCTTAAAGTAAGCCCCAGATATTTTCTGCATTGGTGTGGTGGTTTTCCATTTAGGGCAGAGTATCTTTGAAGCCAGAAAACCTTACTGATAAAACCAGCTAAAACCAATAACTGAACAAAATTCAGATTCCTGTTCTGAGGGAAATACATTGGCTAGTTTGGATAGTGACATGATGACTTTTGTTTGCAAATAGATTTTAGGCTGAATTTAGGGTGTGTGTTTGGTACTTTCAGTTTTACTCATCTTGTTTGTTTGCCTGCATGTGTGAGAATATTGTGTAAGAATATTTTTTTTTCCCTAGAGATAAGGGAAAATTAGATTATTTAAGGAGTTATGCTCTGATGTGCTATGAATTCCCTCTGATTTGTACCTCAAAGGCTGGGAGGTAGGTGCTGAGTTGGGCATCTCCTGTGCTCATAGGATAGTCTGCAGTTCACAGCTGCATTGTGAACTGGGTTGGGAGCCTAGTTTTTAAAAGGTTGGATTTGGTTTTCTAATACTGCTTTTTGAAGGTTTTTGTTTTAAGCCAGGCTTGGCTGTTCCAGTCCCTTTCACATTGCAGCCCCGTGGTTCTGTTGGTCTGGTTGTACAAGGTGGATAGGCCCATATTGCTAGTAAATTAAAAAAAAAGAAATTAATTAATAACACCAGGAGAAAGCTGTTCATCTGTCTGGCAGTTTCCACTGGCTTTTCACTTTCCTGTATCAGCAGTCATAAGGAGACTTTTTTTTTCCCCTTCAGATTCTTTGTTTGGTCATGTAATAGGCAGCTAGCACTCTCTGTTTTTCTGCTCATTCTGTCTCAAAATGCTTTTCCCACTCTGCTGGGTAATTTTAAGCTGGATTTTTCAGGTTTCCCCTCCGCTTAATAGCAGGCAACAGTTGAATCAAATTCTAGTGTAAATTTCTGTTGAATAAGGAAAATAGGCAGGATTTGTGTGTTCCTGTGTGGTTTGTGCAATGCTTTTCTATGTAACCCATTGTCTCAACTCTTTGGGTACTTTTCCTTAATAAAGGAAACTATTTTCTTGCCACACCTCAAATGTGCTTCCTCTTCAAGGGGGCTGTTTTGGTCAGTGAATTTTAGTAGGTTTTTGTTGCCAGGCAAGTGTAAGAGCAGAGGTTTGTAAGCCCTGAGCACACTGCAGAGTTCAAGAACCAGGTTCTGTTCTTCTTCAGAAGCTTCTGCACTGACCACCATCATTGAGAGCACAGGTAAAACCCATGGAGCTTGAGATGGCAGCCCTCAGTCACCACTGGGGTTGTACAAACTTCCTTAAAGGCAAGATGAGTTCACACTCTGCTGCTCATTTGTTCAGTTTATTGACTGGCATTTGGGAGAAAAGCCCTTTTTCAGTCTGAGTGGAGTTCATTTGTACCTTGGGCTCACAAGTAGTAGGAAAAGAGATCAATGAAATGGCTGTAAAACTGTGGATGTGTTTGGAATGAAAATCGATTGTACTGGAGACCTGAAGAAGCTGGCCAGTTTTGTATGCACTAGTTGCTTTGGGGAGTTTCTTTTGTTGTTTTTTTTTTTTTCTGGTTGGTTTTTTGTGTGTGTGTTTTTAGAGAAGTTGTTAAGTGATAGAAGTATGTCTTTTGTTATTTTATTTTCCATGTTTATCTTGAGGATTAATGTGTTTGTTATGAAACTCAGCAGTGGTTAGAAAGAAGCTAAGATCTTCTTTTGTTTTGTTTTTTTTTTCCCCCTTAAAATTTGCCAGTGTGTGGTTAATACGGTATCACAGATAGAAGAAATAGACACAGAAGTGGTTGTTAAGTAAGTATGCAGCCAGATTTTTTTGTGGTGGTGGTGGTGGGTGGGGAGAGTATGATTTTTAGCATAGATAAATTGACTGTTCTAATTTTTGTTTAAATTACCCTATAATTAAGGATTATGCTTCTCTTGCATCTTAAGACTCTGCTTTTGTCCACCTCTGGGTGGATATTGTTTTATTTCTCATTCAGATTCTAATGTTACCTTAAATTTACCTTTGAAAATAAATACTAAAACTCTCTGAATCTCACTACATGAAGCAATATATCTCTTGAATACATCTCCACTAGAAAACACTCCCTGTTGCCATAATCTGGGGCTTTGTATTAAAACATGTCATTAGTTTGAAGTTCCTCCCTCATAATGAAGAGCAGGAGCTCTCCAGAGAGGAGACCAGACAACTTCAGCCCTAGAAAGGTCCATCAGGAGCCTCAGCAAGCCCAGCAAAGGCAAATGCCAGAGCAGAGATGGAGCTAGGCTCCTCTCAGAGTTTGCACAGAGGGCACAATGTGGAAGATGAGAAATGCCACTTGAATTGTGGGGAGAATCTGTTCCCCATAAGGCTGGTCAAACCCTGGAACACAAGCCCAGAGCAGCTCTGGAATCTGTTCTGGGACGTGGACAGGCTTTGACTGACCCAGAGCAGCCCAGTAGTTGGACCTGCCCTGAGCAGGGCTTGGCCAAGGCAGCTCCAGAGGCCCCTGCCAGCTTCTGGTTTTTCTATGGCTTTATGATTCACTTGACTCAGCAAAGTGTTACCCCAAGATAATAAAACATCTAGTCCAGCTGGTAAAGCAAAGTGAGCTGCAAAACCTGCATGGATGTCATACCCAGATTGGGAAATGACTGGGCACGGGGTCATTTTTACACATTGGATATTTGGTCACATTCTCCAGTGTTTAGTCTTCTGCTAACTGGGTATTACAGGGTTTAATTTTTGTTCTGTCAAGGATTTTTTTGCCGTTTTGCCACAAACAGCTGACCTGTACTTTAATAGCAGAAGTGGTCTCATTGCAGTGCCTTGCAAATTGAGCCTTTAAATGGGCTTAATAAGACAGCTTTTAAACACTTGAAAAGTATTTTCATATAGGTTTTTTTGTATTTTTTTTTTCCTCCCACGTGGTTTGTGAAAATGTTATTAACCCCATCCCTTGTTGGTAACACATACTTACCCCAGGGAAGAGAACATTATGCCCAGGAAAGAACTAAAGGGTAAATGTGAAGCTTTCATTTTCTGATAGTATGATCTAATCCTATATCCCTCCTTCCCCACTCCACTTACTTTGTGTTGATCATGACTGCTTTTTAGGTGCTGTTTGTTGCTTGCCTGGTTAAATTCTACACAATTTTCCTTATATTTGCAATTCCATTTAAAGCATGTTTTCTTTTCCTTTATGTGCCAGTAGGCATCATGGCCAGCAAACAATTGCTGTTTGCTGAATACTGCTCTTTTTTTAGGCTTGCAGACCAGATGAGGATGATGAATTTTCCTCAGTGGTTTGATTTACTCAAGAATATTTTTTCAAAATTCACCATCTTCCTCAAGAGAGTAAAGGTAAGGCATTCATTTACAAAGAACTCCATATAGTTCAGGTGTGAAAGGGAATGAAGTTGCTTTTCCATTTGAAATGTTAAGATGTTGGTTTTGCTTGCAGAGTTCAAACTTCTGGTTGAAAGGAGATGTGAATATCAGCATCCAGGGCAAAAATGATTAGAGCTAACAAAGAGATAACACCTCTTTTGCTCTATTACTTCTCTTCTAAGCTGCTAGGGATTGGGACAGGACTTCTGTACCTGTTAGATTGCTCCAAATGAGGTTTCTTTCACCTATCTCAGAAACATCAGATATTGGTTGCCTGTCAGACAAATGGGTCTGCCTCTAAATTACACATTAAAAAAATTACACATAGAAAAGGAAGGAATTAATGAATAACACCAGGAGAAAGCTGGCAGTCTCCACTGGCTTTTCACTTGCCTGTATCAGCAGTCAAAAGGAGACTTTTTTCCCCCTTCAGATTCTTTGTTTGGTCATGTAATAGGCAGGTAGCACTCCAAACATACACACTGTTGTGTGAACATATTATAAGTTTCCTTGCATGCAGGCCTGCAGAAAAATTCTTCTAATGGGAAAGCGTTTTTTACTGTCTTTTTACTCTGTAGAAGTTCCTATAAACAAATTTCTAAGCTGTGTTCAAGGACACAGAGATTTCTCTGCCTGTCTCCTAATAATAGGAGATGGAAGTTTTCTTCTTTTCAACCTATGAGGTGAAAAGTTGTTATCTCTGATTGTGTGAGCTATTCTGGCATTCCTTGAACAGAGCTAGAGGCAGCAGCTTCAATGCTCCAGACTGGGCAGATAATAGCCCAATTCTTTTATATATTCTTCGTATTATAGAGTCATGTTAATAAAATACATTTAGCCTTCTAATATTATTGCAAGAGTCCTTTGTCACTGCAAGGACCACAGCAATAACACACTAATTACACAACAGAAAATAAAGCCAGGATTTTGTTTATTCTGTGGGTGAAAGAAAACCTCTTTCTAGCACAAGCTTGCAGCACTGAGTTTTGGGGCGTTTTTTTGTAATAAAAGTTTTATTTCATTCCAGGCAACGCTAAATACTATCCGTAGCGTGGTTTTCTTGGTTCTAGACAAGAACCAAAAAAGCAGAGACCTGGAGGAGACCTTGCAGAAGAACTCAGCTAAGGAGAGCATGGTGGACAGCGAGGTGGCCTACCTGACCCACGAGGGGATGTTCATCAGCGATGCCTTCAGCGAGGGCGAGCCTTCCCTGGCTGCCTCCCAAAGGAACACCTCCCCCAACAGCGAGCCCTGCAGCAGTGACTCTGTCTCAGAGCCTGAGTGCACCACAGACTCCTCCTCCAGCAAGGAGCACACCTCCTCTTCTGTCACCCCAGGAGGAGTGGAGATGATGTGAGTGAGCTAGGAGCGTTCTCCTCGAGCCAGGTCGTGGGAACTCTGAGATCCTGTTACACCCAAGATAGCCTGGCTACCCCAAATGGCATAAAAGTAGCAGGATGGCTTCTGTGGCAGTGTTGGAAACAGAAAAAGGTTTCATAAAAGACAAAATAACAAAGCTCTTCGCAGATTAAAACCAGGTCCTTGCCCTGCTAAGACATGCCACGAAAGCCATTAATTCCTTTCTCCTCTTCTTTTTCTACCCAATGACTTAGGCAGGCACCTCTTGGCCTCTGTCCAATCCAACAGCCCCAGGGTTAAGGTGAAGTCCAGAAGTTCCTATGAGGTGTCTTTACACCAAATTCAGAGAGAAACTTCCAGGCTCTCTGCCTTATTTAGCAGACAAAGAGTATTTGAAAATTCTCTTGTAATTTGGTCACCCCATCAACAGGGAGCACATTCCTACAGCGAACACCCTGCCTGGCAGGGTGAGGAGTGAGGTGCAGGCAGTGAGGTTGGTTCTGGTCACACAGTACAAAAATGCCTTTGGGGAAATGTGCTTTTTAGGTAGGTGAAGTGTAGTGGCTCTCCCCCTAGAGACTGCCATCAGAGTGCATTGTTCTATTTGCATTTTTTTCACCTCCGTGTGTAGTGGTGCAGGGGCTGATTTATGTCACTTCTTCCAGAAAAGAGCCCCTTCTACATTAGATTTTCTGGGGAGGCTGCTTGTGTAGAGAGCAGGGGAGATGTGAGTCCCTGAAAGACAGATTGTCTGTCATGCCTTTAGCAGGCAGAAGCATTTCTGTTCCCTGTCCATGTTCCCTGTGGTTATTTTTCCTGGAGGTTTTTTTGGGTTTTTGTTTGTTTGTTTGTTTGTTTGTTTTTTTAAGATGGCTTTATGGAATACACCTTGATAAATTCTAGAGAAAAATCTTCTCTTTGTCATCAACTATTCAGCTTGCATAAATAAATAAATCCATCTCAGTGCTTTGGTTACACAGGCAGTGCTGCCCTGAGGTGCTCCAGTCTCCAGAATTCCAAGCTTCTGGCATCCTTTTATGCACCCCTTACTTGTGGCTGCAAGTCAGAGCTACCTTTTGAAAAGAACCAGGCATAATGTGTGTGGGACTTGGGCATGAACCACTTCAAAAGCCAGCATGTCTGGATCCAGAGTTATTTGAAGCAAAACTGAAATACCACTTGTTACTCTGCTGAGAGATGGAAGACAGCAAGTGGCCTGCTCTTGCTGCTTGGTCCTTGAGTATCTGTGCTTATGTGTTGAAGCAGCTGTTAGTTTTGACAGAGACCAGAGACCTTCCCAACCAAATGACAGTGCTAGCTGAAGGAGATAGATTTAAAATAAATATGGTGTGCATAAAACACAGGCCTTTGTATGTCTGAACATCTGTCATGTGCTGGAGGAGAAATGAAATGTGGAGAGGAGTCCAGGGTTATGTGGAAGAGCAGGGAAAGGGAAGGGGGCTGGATCCAAAGTAGTCTGGAGCACTTTGCCAAGTTTGCTAAAAATACACCATCCAGCTAGAGCTTCTGAGGGGTAAAGTTGTTTCTGAGGCTGGTTGCATAACTTTGTTCTAAAATGAACTTACTTCATCACTCTTCTGGTTTTGTTTGTACCTGTGCTCTGTGTGTGGAGCAGGCTAATAAAAATACACAGAACAGTGTTAGCCCAGTTGCTGCTCTGCAGTTTAGAGTTCTCTTCTGTCTTGCTGTCAGTCCTTGGGCTGGCCCAGAAGATTGTGATCTTCACTAATGGCATGAACCATGAACAGCAGAGCTGTGCTAAGTGCTGGCCTCAGAACAGGTCATACAAGGTCTTTGAAAAAGCACCACCTTAGGAGCCTGAAGTCTAAAGAGGTAATAGAATGACAGCCTGTAGATAAAGGCTGTGGGGAGTGCAGAGTATCTATTTTAGGCCTTACACTTGCATTGGAAAAAAAGTGCTGTGTTTTATCTGTCATCTGCTTGTGATGCTGAAGTCTCGCAGGAGCTGGGTAAATTTTAACTCAGTTAAGATTTTAAAAAAGTAAACATAATTGTAATTTTAAAAAAGTAAACGTAATTGTTAATTACATTTACTGTATCAGTAATAGCTATATCATGTTTACTCTTAGACCATTAATAGCAATTAGAATGCAGAATCCAAAAAAAAAAAAAAAGAAAAGGGTGCACTGTTAGGCATTTCCTTGCTACAAGGGGCTGACAGGACCTTGACAGCAGCTCAGAAGATCCCGTCTGTATGAAGTGACTTTGGTGATTAACTGCCTGCATGTGACAGTTGCTGCAAGGCTCTTTCCTCAGTGTGCAGAAATACTGCTTGCTCCAGAAACTGATGCTCAGCCAACTGGTTCTGTCATTTGTAGGATCAGCGACGACATGAAACTGACTGACCTGGAGCTGGTCAGGCTGGCAAACAACATCCAAGAGTTACTTTATAATGCCTCTGATATCTGCCACGATCGTTCAGTCAAGTTCCTCATGGCAAGAGCAAAGGTGAGGGGCTTGGGTCAGGCTGCTGCTGGTGCCCCATGCTTGGTGAGCGTTTGCTTCCAGGTTGCTGCTTTGGTGAGGGTTCTGAAGCAGTGGGAGTGCAGGAGCTGTTCCTGTGCTCAGAGCACACCAGTGTTAACAGAAATCACTGCAAGGCAGTGTTTCTCCTTTTAATATTCTGATTTGCTGCCTTTGATGCTTCTTGCAGAGAATGCGTGTCTGTGGCAAACTTGCACTGCAGTCTGCCCTGTCTGTCACATGTAGGGTTAAATAATGTGCCTCTTCAAACTGTAGTAGCCCTCAGACATGCTGACTAGTTATTTCTGTATATCTCTGGATTTTTGTGGTGGTTACAATGGTTTTCTTTGCATGCAGGATGGCTTCCTAGAGAAGCTGAATTCCAACGAGTTTGTTACTCTTTCTCGCTTGATGGAAGGCTTTATCTTGGACACTGAGCAGATCTGTGGCAGGAAAAGCATGTCCTTGAGAGGAGCTCTTCAGAGCCAAGCCAATAGATTTGTGAACAGGTTTCATGAGGAGAGGAAGACAAAACTAAGGTACCTCTGGGTAGTGTTGTAAGAACATATTATAAGTTTCTCTGTATGCAAGCTTGCAGAAAAATTTTCCTATGGGAAAGTGTTCTTTTACTGTCTTTTACTCTGTACAAGTTTCTGTAAACAAAATCTCAGAGCTGTGTTTCAAAGACACTTAGATTTCTCTGCCTGTCTCCTAGTAATAGGAATTTTCTTTCTTTCAACCTATGAGGTGGAAAGTTGTTATCTCTGATTGTGTAAGGTATTCTGGCATTCCTTGGACAAAGCTGGAGGCAGGAGCTTCGGATGCTCCGTGCTGGGCAGATAATAGCCCAAATCCTTTGAATTATGGAGTCATGTTAATAAATCATATTTAGCCTTCTGATATTATTGTCAAGAGTCCTTTGTTAATGAACGGGCCACAACAATAGGGTAGACAATCTTTGTGTTCTTCCATGAATAATTTTATGTATCGTGTGCCAACTGAACACAATCTTTTGTTGCCTAGAACATCAATAAGCTTGTTATACTTAAAAGCAGGAGGTAAAAAAACTGTATTAAACCCCAGTTATTTCCAGTTGGTTTAGACTTCTAATGTTTTCATAACTTGATTTCTTCAAACTGGATTGTTGTACAGTTACCTAAATAAGTACAGTGATGGCTACAGAAAGTACACAAAACATTGAAGGGCAGGATTGCTCTGTTTCAGATGTTTAAGAATAATTCACTTTCAGCTGTTTTCTGAAAAAAAAAAAAAAGCAAATCCAAACCACTTGGAGGAACAGCCTGGCCAGTAACATCCATCAACTCTGTTTGCTCTCACCCATCAAAACCTGTTAAAATTCCAGTATTTATACATTACTTCATTGACAGTGATCTCATGAGGACCTTTGTTGCCTGGTGTAGTTTTTGGTCCCCTGTGACAGATTGAACAAATTATGAGATCTCTAGACCAGCACAGTGTTGTTCTGTTTTGGGGCTGACAACTGTTGGGCACCTCCTTCTCATGAAGATGACTGACATAACATTTTGGGCCAGTGGTTTTTTTAAAATTGTCTTTTAGCATTACAGGCAGGAGAAAAGTGTCAAGACAAGGTATTTCTTTCTCAGCCTCCTCTCTTTTGTGTTTATAACCAGCCTGCTTTTGGACAATGAGCGCTGGAAGCAAGCTGAAGTTCCTGCTGAGTTCCAGGACCTCGTTGATTCAGTGTCAGATGGCAGAATTTCTCTACCTGAAAAAAAACCAACAGGTGTGTGTCTTGCAGTCCTGCTGTGAAATGAATTTATCTGCAAATTCTGCTGTTGAATGTTGATGAACATGTTCTGATGACATGCTGGATCTGTGTTTGCTCACTGTCCTTTGGGGGGATGGGAAGAAAGTTGATAGCTGTTCTCTTTTCTTTTTCTTTATTTGTTTTCTGTTACTGGTGTTGAAATGCCTTGTGCTGAAAGATTATCTGTTTATTTTTTGAAAACACCCAGAAGTGTTAGCAGAGGGAGAGAGCTGCCTTTTTATACAAATATTCCCAGTGTAGAGGCTTGCAGTCTCTGCACAAATTCAGTCTTTTCCCACAAGGTACCACTGAGGTACACGCAATGAAACAAAGCCTGCTCCTTGCCACTGCTTCATCTGCCAGTTCTCATGAAAGGCAGCATGCCATGTGGCTGCTCATGGAAGGGAAAACTCGTGTTCATTCCATTATTTACCTTGCCACAGAAACCTCATTTGACCGCAGAGAAGTCACTTTTTCTTCCTCCTACCCCACTTCCTCGTGTGCACCGTGGGAATGCTTAATGTGTTCCTAATATTGGATGATACTGATCCAATTGAATATCCAGAAGAGGAAGAAAACATGCAAGGAGGGGGAGAAAAATGGCAAGAGATTTGAAGGAAGAAAATACAGTGATGTCATGGTGGAGAAACCCTGACCTCCCAGAAGGAACATAGCAGATAACAGGGAGTGTATTGAAGCAATAATCACTCCAGTTATGGAACATGACACCAAAATATGTTAGTCAACCATTACTCATAAAATAACCTCCTGCAGCCTCCTCCAAGCAGATAATTTAGCATGAAAAACTGCATCAGTAAGAGCTTCTGTTATGAAGCCTGAGGAAAAAGTGATTTGAAGCTAAAACATTACTATACACAGCAAATCACTTGAGAATGTATAGTAGAAAACCTAGTGGCTTTTTCTGCCTTTCTTCTATTTGTAACCTGTTGTATTTGGAGTTTTTAAGTCCATAAGGACTGTGGGACAATGAAAAATTTTATCTAAAATCATAGCAGATAATGAAATAATTTTGTGGGTCATAAAAATTTTGGTGGGTGATCAGCAATTTAATACTGTAAAAGAGAGAAGTGCTTGCTACAAAAATTGTGGGTTTTTTCAAACCTTGGCAATTGAACACTGCATTTTTATAAACAGCATTTTTGCACTTGTTTTTAGTTCAACTCACTTCTTTTCCTGTCTTACTAAAATATCTAGCTACTGAAGAAAGAAAGCCAGCTGAATTCCTTATTGTTGAAGGACAAAAATATGCAACAGTTGGGTAAGATGCACTCTTTTCTTTTAGCAGTGGGTTAGTTGGCAAGAACTTTTGAGTAGAACTGTGATGAATGCTAACAGCTTTAGCAATCTTATTTAAATTAAAAATCCCTCTCCTTTCACAGACTAGTTTCTCTTTGGTTCCCAACAGTTACAAAGCACTACAAGCTCTTTGCTACATTAAAATGCCATTTTTTCTCTGAATGGCTAGCTTTTAATTTATAATGTTATTTGAATGTTTTTTTTTTTCCAATTATTTTGTGAAAACACACACCTGAAAATACAGGTTTGTCTTCTGAGCACACTGTTACTTCTTGGAATCTAGGTTATCTCTGGCAAAAACTGTAGACTCTTAGAATAGTTTAGAATGAGAGGCTTTTAAAGACCATCTTGTCCCCCCTGCCTGCAGTGAGCAGGGACACCTTGCACCAGGCCAGGTTGCTCAGAGCCCTGACCTTGGATGTTTCCAGGGCTGGGGCATCCACCACCCACCTCTCTGGGCAGCCTGTGCCAGTGTTCCACCATTCTCATTGTAAAAAATGTCTTCCTTCCTTATTCACACTTACTCCAGTGTGAATCTACCCTCCTTTACTTTAAAACTGGTTGTTGCTCCTTGTGCTATCACCACCAAACTAGAAAGTTTGTCCCTATCTTTGCTATTATCCCCTTTAAGTACTGAAAGGCTGCAGTAAGATCTTCCCAGAGCCCTGTTCTCTCCAGGCTGGACAGCACCAAAATACCTGAGTCCACTACTGAATGGTTGCTTATCTTATTCAGAATAAGATCTGGGCCATCTCAGAAGCTGCATATGCTATTTCTTGGTATCCTGGCTGAATTTGAATTGGAAAGTGGTTTCTTAAAGCTGGTTATATCAGAGATTTTAAAATGTATGATACTTATTTCTTTCATTTAAAAGCATGCTGTGTTTCCAGAGACTGTGAGGTTTAGGTATTAATTATGCATGAGGGTGTTTTTGGAGAGAGAGTGAAGCCTGGAAGATCTCACTCCCCAGAGTTCTAACATCAATTTGCACCAAACTTAAAAGGTGTGATGTGCAGGATGTCTTGGACCAGCTGTCACTTTATGAGTTGCTTCATGATGATGTGTCCTTGTTCAATTGGAAAGAGAATCTGATGGCTGAGGACTTCTGTGCCAGGCAGATGATATCACTGCTGAAGAGCATTTCAGGACAAGTAGGAGCATTGCTCTAAAGGATAAAATTTGCTTAATATATGATGTGTTTGATAACATACCTCTGCTCACTTGAAACTTGTTATATTTAGCTCTGTGAAGCAGTTGAGAGCTTCACAGTGCAAATATTTGTTTCACTTCTACACACTTCTACATCCAGTTTCATTGCATCTAATCAAATAAAATGCATTCATCACAAATGCCTCGTGTTCACAAACATTCTCCAGGTGTTTATTTTGAGTTGACTTGTCATCATGTTTGTGCACTCTACTGCCTAAATGGCGAAAGAGATTTAACCTTTTAAATGCTAAAATATCTACTCTGAACGTTTGATCTTGCATCAGTTTTCCTGCCTTCTGTGTATTTGAATTCTAAGGAGCATGCTTGCTCTATGGGGAGCCTTCTTAATTCCATCCAGTAGCTCCCAAATTCTCCAGTGCCTGCTGACTTCAGGAGAAGTTACAGATGTTGAGCATCTTTGAATATTTGGTGCTGGTTCTTCACAGCTGCCTTCTCTGTTTGTGACTCCTTAGCATTTATTATGTATTTTTCAGAGATTTTCTTTCATATAAAATACTTGTTCCACACACCACCTTGTGGAATGGGTATTGGTTGTAACTATCTCTGTTTAAATCTCCTTTTATGTTTCACTTCTGCTCCACATCAGTTAGTGGATTTATTCAATGCTATAATCTCTAGCACTGGGTAGCTTTCTATCAACATGAGTGTTTGATTTTTCAGCTTCTTTTGTGCACTGAGATGACACATTTGGCTGTTTCCTCTCTTTCAGGACAGTATTGCTGCTAATAAGAATTATCCTGGAGTATTGCCAGTGTGTGGATAACATTCCTTCCATCACCACTGACATGCTGACCCGCCTGTCAGATCTGCTGAAGGTATGGCTCCAAATGTGCCCCAGTGCCAAACCAGGGGCAGGCAGGGTGCAGAGAGCATCTCTTCCTCTCAGTAATGCTCATCTGGTTTTGTGATTCCATAGAAATGATAAAAATTACCTGCAATCACTGTGTTTGCCACTGTGCCACAAGGAAAGCTTTCTAGCCAAAGGCATTAGAGATGCAGTTTGTTGTGGGAATTAACTCTGGCTCTTCACCTGGAGCATTGGAAATCCCATCTAGTAGTATTTGACATAGCTGCCTGTCCTTCAGGCTGGGTGTAGGATTAATGCTGCTGAAAAAAAAGCAATTTGATCCCAGATGCCACAGAAATATATATCTGTATTGAGGAAGGAAACAAGCCCCTTGGTTTTTACAAATCAGTAGAGGTATAGCAGTAGAAGCATGAAAAATAGTGTGGGATGAAGGTTCTGTTGTAAAATGCAAAGGTGATGAAACACCAGGACCTCTTGGTCATTTATTTCTCACTAGAGAAGAGGAAAGCTGGTAAAGCCCAGACACTGCNGCATCTATATAGGCTCCAAAGCCTAGCAATTAATTTATGTCAAGGTTTTCATTTGTATCCTTGCCCACAAAGGTCATATCAGGTGTTTGAGTTCTGAACATGAGCATAATGAATGAAAGATAAGCAGATTCAATCTCCAGAAGGATATTTTACATAAGGAGGGGGCCAGGAGAGGGGAAGCTCTAGGAGGTGGACCTTTAAATGTTTCTCCTATTGGTAGTTCATATTTGAATAACCAGATGCAGGAAGACTGCTCCCTGCTGTTGTTGTTCAGATTCATCCACAAGTTTTCCCTTTTAAAAGCACTACCCAAGGCAAATCAGTCTGTCAGAGCCTGCCCCTATTCAAGTCTCCTTCTCCAGCTGCTGCTTCCCTCAGGAACTGCAACACCTTTTCACAGGTGGAGTAGCAGTGGGTGCACCAAACTCGGCCAGATTTGCATATCTGTGTTACTTCCCTCACCTTACCTCATTCTAGCTGTCATTTGTGGTTTGTTTCTTGGTAGTCAAACATCATGTGCAGTTTAATTGCTGTATTTTTTATCTGTCAGCAAGGTGCCATCAATTGGAGAGATGTCAAGAGCAGCTAGAAAAAACAAAAGCTCATTTATTACACTTTGAACAAAATAGAGCCACTCCAGGTGTCCTGGCATTGTACTCTTTGTTTGACAGCTGCCAGAGCCAGCAAACTTTGAGAGTAGCAAGAGCTAGACTTGATTGTAATGGAAAATGGAAAGCATTCCCAGGTGATGAAATTCCAGGCAGTTCTGAGCTGTGGCTGCAGCCTGAGTGAAGTGACACCTGTGTGTGGGAGGAACCATGGAATCCTTAAGGTTGGAAAAGACCTCTAAGATCAATTGAGTCCAGTCATTTACCCAACACTGCCAAGGGCACCACTAAACCAGGTCCCCAGGGCCACATCTCCACATCTTTTAACTACCTCCAGGGGTGGTGACTCCACCACTCTCCTGGGCAGCCTGTTCCAATGTTTGACAGCCCTTTCAGTGAAGAGATTATCCCTAATATCCAAACCCTGGCACAACTTGAGGTCATTTCCTCTTGTCCTGTTGCTTGTGGAAGAAGAGACTGACCCCTGCCTGGCTACACCCTCCTGTCAGGGAGCTGTAGAGAGCAAAAAGGTCTCCCTGAGCCTCCTTTTCTCCAGGCTGAGCAGCCCTGGCTCCCTCAGCTGCTCCTCATCAGGCTTGTGCTCCAGACCCTCCATGTGGTGAGGGGCCCATTCTGAGCACAGGTGGCTGTAATTACTGGGGTTGTAATTAATAAATCAGGTAGTGCATTTAGTCAGTAATTAAATCAGGTGGTGCAGACAAGAGAAGGCTCCTGGCATTCCTGCTGGGTGCAGGAATGCTTTCCTCCCAGCAGGCACAAGGAGGAGGCGTTGCTCTGTTCCAGGCATTCTGCTCTGTCTGCACCAGCCACCTGGGAACAGTCATTCCCACAGAAGGCAGGGGACAGTCCATGTGTCCAGCACCCTCTAGAGACCAAGTTTTTGATGGTTTGCTTCACATTAACACTAACCTGAGCTAAATACCTCAGAGGAGCTTAGGCTGTGTGAGATACAGCTGCCTTTGGCTCAGTGATTCTACTTTAAATCCACACAGAGGCATAAGAAACGTTCCTGCTTTTCTGGAGAAGATGAAGTGAATGTGAGGCAGTTTCAGCCCCTGCCCTGCCTGAGGGCTGTGGAGGTTGTGCCTCTCTCAGATCAGGGGCCACACGTGGCTCTGGTTCAGTTGTGGTTTTCTGGCCCTGGATGCACATTCTGGCAGAGTTAGGGAGGGTGGTTCATGCTGGCTCTGTGGGCCTGCATTTTGTGACTGACACCAGCCAACAGCCAGAAAATTATGTCCCCTTTTTACATCAGGAGGGTTGAAATTTTGGGTTTGTTCTTGCATTATCACGCAGAAAGACCTGGGAAGCAGAATAATGCCCCTGCCCTCAAAAAGGAGGTGTTTGTGAGGGCAGTCCTCTGTGTTGCAGACACAATTTCTTCTGCACCTTCAGGTGAATGAGGAAGGGTCAGGTCTCTCTAAGCTTTGCCTTTCAGTGTTAACAGACAGTTCTGTTCAAATATGAGCCCTGGGGCTTCTGCTCTGCATTCAGTGCAGGAGTTGGGGACAGCAGCAGTGGCTTTTCTGCTGCATCACCCAGGCCCAGTCTGGAATACCTGGTGTCTCAAGCTGGGTGAGGAAGCAGAATTCCAGTGTAAGACAGAACATGCTTTTTTGGCCTATGTGCTTTTAATGATAACTTCTCCTGGAAGTAAGCTAGGAAAGTCTAAGCATGAGTTGTCCACTATATCTGGAATTCTTACAGGATTGGCTTTTCATCTTCTGTGCAGCCTTTCTTAAATCCAGTATTTCATAGTGTTACAAACATAGATTCAATCACCTCAACAGGAGGAAGTTTCAGTGCTTTCAGGTTTCTTTTAACATCAGCAGTGGAGAAGGTCAAGAGCCTGAGCAGAAACCTTTTGTCTTGGTGTTTTCCACTCTGATACTACGTGGCTGAGGAAAACTAGTGAAACTCTGGAACTGGCCTTCATAATGACTTACTTAATCTTGCAAAATTCTGTTGATGGTATTTCTAAACTGTGGGTTTATGTAGATGGTAAAGAGTCAACATGCATTTTCACTGTTCTTCTTTTCCTCACAGTATTTCAACTCTAGAAGTTGCCAATTAGTGCTTGGAGCCGGTGCATTACAAGTTGTTGGCTTGAAAACAATTACTACGAAAAACCTAGGTATGGATTTCTATATTTAAAATGTCAAAGCTTGTTCCCCTGACTTAAAAAACCCAAGTGCAGGAAAGCCCTAAATATCTATGATAAGCTATGTTTGAGTTGTGAGGCTGTGCATGGACACAGAAGGTGATAAGACCTTGCCAGTTACCTGCCTGGAGTGTAGTTTTAAACTTTCCCTGAAATTAAGAGCCTTTGATTGATGGGTTGGAGCAGGCATTTAAACTTAGAGTTCCCATGTTTCAGGGTGAGAAACTGGTGAGATTACCAGTCTGTGTTTGCCTTCTGGAAAGGGAACAGCCTGATGAGAACAGGCTGAGAGGCTGTGGGCCACAGCTGGGTCAGGTTTTTGCTGCAGAATGTTAGGCCAGTGTGGTGACCACACTGGCACCAGTGTGTCCTGCTGCTGGCCCTGTTGGAGTTGGGAGAAGCCTGGTTTTTGGGATCCTGTTGGCACTGCAGCAGGAGCAGGTTCAGGGCAGGTCAGTGCTGGCAGGGCAGGGTGTTTTGTAGAAACACTGCTGCCTTGAGAATGTGGTTGCTGAGGTTAGGTAGCTGATGAGTCAGGTCTTTGGAGATGTCTGCGTGTGCTCAGGGCTCAAAATGTCGAGTAAACACTCAAAGAGTCTCTTGTAAAATGAGCCCCTTATCCCATCTTACCAAAGCTGGGTGTGAGCAGCCAGGTACCAGTCTGGCACCTTCACAGGGTGAGGGTTCCCAGGGAGGCAAACATGTGCCTCTGTGCTTTTAGAGCAGGCAGAAAGCCAGCATGTGAAATTGTGTCAGATCTGTTACTATGTCAAAGGAGACACAATCCAGAAATGACTTTCCTGTGTAATAACTATGTTATTTTTCCTGGGTTCACAGCCCTTTCTTCACGTTGCCTCCAGCTCATCGTACACTACATTCCCATTATCAGAGCTCATTTTGAAGCTCGGCTGCAGCCAAAGCAGTTCAGCATGCTCAGGCATTTTGACCACATCACAAAGGTAATTCTTCTGGCACTTCCTGAAACACAGAGTTCTGCTTTTCAACTGTACTCTGAAGAACATGAATGCCACTAGAAAATGAAACCTGCTTTCTTCCCTTTCAGGATTATCACGACCACGTAGCTGAAATTTCAGCAAAGCTCGTTGCCATAATGGATAGCTTATTTGACAAACTATTATCCAAGGTAATGATATTTATGGAAATAATTACACACTTTCTGAATTGCAACTGGAGGGCTCATTGTATACAGTCTAGATGTTTCAAATGGAGTCTTAAATTTTCCTAACCAGGACTTGTTGGAACTTCTTTTAGCTGTATAGATGGAAAGCTCTGTGCTGTTCTCAGGAATGTGCCTTGTGTTCACATTTGCCACCTGGGTGTCAGTTGCCTTCACTCCCAGGAAAATGACATCTTTCCTTGGCTGTTTCAGCAGGAGCAGCAGTGCTGGGGCTGGCACAGATGCTCAAGTGTTCAGGAGCTGAAGTGCTCTCCTAGCACTGACAGCTCCTGCCTGCAGCCAGGCTCAGCAGATCCCGTTTCCTGCTCTTTCCAACGGCGAGGGCGGCGTTTCCTGCAGCTGAGGAAACAGCAGCAAAGTGCTGAGGAGGGGAAGGACCAGCCCATCTGTTGGGCTGCAGCACTGGAGCTCTGTGCTCAGCAGTTCCTGCTCTGGAGCAGCTTTAGCACTCCTGATGTGTTTTGGTGTTTGCACAGTGCTGCAGTGCTGGGCTGGATCTGCTCTGACTCACCTCAGGGCACAGCTCACTGAGACACCTCCCTGACCCACAGATACATAAAGTACCTGGCCTTTTAAAGCTTAGTGTTGTGCTTTGGATCTTAGGGTTTTGGGAGGTAAAGTAAGCTGTTTCATGACAAGAATAAATTCATTTTTTAGTGACAGATCTGATTGATTGGCCTGGGCCAACGTCTTCCCTCAAGGAGCTCATGAGAAGCACAGGGACACAGGCTGGGGACAGGATGATGAGGGCTGTAGTGGGGCAGCATTTCTGTCTTCCTTGCTGTTTCTGTTATTTTATTGTTACTTTATGTTGTGCTTTTTCATTTCATCTCTGTCTTTGGTCTGTCAAGTAGTGCTGCCTAAACTTAGGGTGAAAAAAAAAAAAGCAAAAGCATTTAAATTGGGATTTCCCACTCCTGTTGTGTTTACTTTTTTAAAAAATGTGTTCATGCTCTTCTCTAAGGACCAAAACGGTCTGCTGGTTTTTGGGGGGTTTGTCCCACATAAAAGTAGCTGTTCTGTGCAGTAACATGGCTGTTTGTCCACATCTCTTAAGACTAAAAGACAAATGCAAGAATTTACATCATTGATGCTGAACAAGTGTAGCCCACAGCAAAGCAGGGACACAATTATGTTCTTGATAGCAGTGAGAACTCATCTCTTACTGTCCCTCCATCTTCACAGCCCACTGTCCCTTTGGGAGCTGGCACAGGATGTAAACTGGGACTATTCCCATCCTTTGGAGTTCTTGAAGGCTGAGTGACAGTGCTTGGCCCACATGAGTGCAGCCCACAGAGCCCAGGACCAAAGGATGGTTGATTTGCTTCCATTCCTAGCACATGCCATCATTTGGCTCATCTTGTTCCTAAAAAATGAAACCTTGATGCTGAAGGCTGTGAGGAGCATAAACCCAGGACATTTGCAAATAGGCATGTTAGTGCACCCATGCCAGAGTGTTCCTGGATTCAGGTGTTTCTCTGAGTCCAAGTGTTTCAGTGTCCTGTGCATGAAGTGGTCACCTGCTCTGAGGTGTGAGTTCCATAGCAGTGGGTGCCTGGCACACCTCAAACCCAGAAATTCTGCTTTGTAGGAGATGAACAGTTGGTGCAGTGGACAGGATTTTGATCTGGCACTGGGTAATGCAAGCAAGTTACTCCTGCATTTCCAGGCTGTGCTTCCCCTGGGAGCTGTCCTCAGGCAGTGCCACTGAGACAAGGCAGTTCCCAACAGCTGTCTTTGGCAGGGAAACACAACAGGAATGGGGTTATTGAACAGTGGAAATAATAAATTCAGCAAATGGGAAAGGCTTGTTCATTACCATGAATGGAAAAAATGCAGTGTGAGTTCTGAGCTTCTCTTGGAACTTGCTGTCCTGTGACTGTTTGGACAGAAGAGCAGTGAGGATCTTTCTGATGCTTCGTGGTTTTAAAGCTGTTGAGCTCAGCTGCAGATAAAAATGGCCAGGAGATCTTGGGGTTCTTCCTGGGGCTGTTGCTTCTCCCCCTGACAGTGCAGAGTTGGGTGTGGCTGTAATCATGCAAGAGCCACTGCTGCAGCCTCCCAGTTCCCTCTGGCTTAACAACGTGCTGGGAAATTGGAAACAATTTCTTGCTCAACTTCCTTGTCTTGAGGCACACTTGATCCCTCACCCTGGGTGGTTGTTCCCTGAAACAGAAAGCCTTATTTTTATTTATACTTCTCCTGTCAGAATTAGGTGATTGGTTTGGATTTTCTGTAAAGACTTTCTCAAAACTCCCCATTTCTTTTTTTCTCTTGTGCTCAGACAAGCTTTGTTCTCTTTTACAATTTAGGCCCACATAAAAGCAGGCATCTCCTCCAATCTGTTTGTAAATGATGTAGTTAAAGTCATTTGGTTCTTCCCTGAATTGTGCAAGGCTCAGTGGGGAAGTGTCACCTTCCCAGAGGTGCTCTGCCAGTGTGTCACCCAGGCCTGTGATGGCACAGCCTCTCCATCTGGCACTGCACAGCTGTTCCTGGGGCAGGTTTTCAGTCTTTCTGAAATCCTGTTCAGATCTTCCCTATCCAGAGTGGGGACATAAGAATTTTGTTCCCTTTGTAGCAAATCTCTTGCCATCTGATGTTTTCCAGTGCCTTGTTTCTTGGATTTCAGGCACCAGGAGAAGGGATGGGTTTTTTTACTTTGCTTTCCAAGGTATTTCTGCAATGGTCTTGTGGGGTTTTTTGTATTGTGATGTGGTTGGGGCTTTTTTTTTTTTTTTAATGGCAGATAGATGAGATTTCAGGAGTTTTCATTTCTTTATGGTTTCCTTTCCTTGATTCTTCAGAAATTTGGGTATGTATGATCCTAGACAAGCACTTTTCTCTCAGGAAGTACTCAAGGGGCACATTTCTCAGAGGCAGAAGTGCTTGTCTGTCATTGGCTTGTACCAGTCTGAAGGAGAGGGCCAGCTCACAGCCACAGGACCTGCATCTTTTAATTTGTGGTGTGCTAGATGGATCTTGATTCCTGATGTTATTAGCAAAGCAGAGCCCCAGGTGGCTGCAGGGGGCTCTCCTACATTTTGAAGTGGCAGAAAGAAGTTAACTGGTTGTGTGTTTATTTCCAGTATGAAGTGAAAGCCCCTGTTCCTTCAGCATGCTTCAGGAATATCTGCAAGCAAATGGCAAAGATGCACGAAGCTATATATGATCTCCTTCCTGAGGAGCAAACTCAGGTGAATGTTATTTTTGAGCTTCATTTCACAGCTCACTTGCAAATGCACATGGCCTTGGGAACAAGAGAGACTTTATCTGAGGAGAGGGGAATTCTTTTTTGAGCCCTGGTGAAACCCACACGTTTAAAGGGCTTGGCAGCAGTCACAAGGACAGCTTGGGCTGAGCTGAAGGAAGTATTCCAGTGGGTAGGGAGAATGATGAGGCACACAAAAAGAACGGATTTCAGGATTTTGAGCTGCTTTTTAATGTCTAGAGATGGCAATCTAGGAATTAGTGCTGAAATGCTATGCAAATGGCAACACCTGGGGGCTTGAGTGTAGCCCTCTGAGAGGATTATTCTGTAACACTGCTCAGAATCAGTGGCTTCCAAAAGTCCCTAAATACATTACACCCCTGAATTGTACCAGATGTGCTTTTGCAGGATTTTGCTGCAGTCATTGCTACTGCAGAGTTGCAAATCTTAAGGACAGGAAGCACCAATCCAGTCATTGAATACCAGTTGTCATTTCTCTTTCACATTAAATGGTCCCTTCTAGCACAGGAAAAAGATTTGTTATCTTCTAGGCTTAGTACATGTTGCCAGATACTTCAGACAACAGAGGAGAAAAGTTCGTGTTCCAAAGAGCAGTTTCCATGTCCTCTAAGTGTCACACACAGTGAGCAGGTGAGGTGTCCTGTGTGTTACAGACTGTGTGTGGCCAGAAAGGTGAGGCTGAGGCACTGGCAGAAGGAGGAATCACACAAGTTGCAGAAACAAAACCAGAAGTCAGTGACTGAGGGTGTTGGCAGTGTGTTTCCCCTCTGGAGGCAGTGATGTGAGCATGGGCACAGTTCCTCACTCTGCTGCTGTGGTTTCTTCTTCCAGATGTTGTTTTTACGAATTAATGCAAGCTACAAACTCCACCTGAAGAGGCAGCTGGCCCACCTCAATGTGGTCAATGATGGAGGACCTCTGAATGGGTGAGCTGGGGTTCTTCTCTTCTTTCACTGTTGAAATAAGCAGGCATTGTCTTCTGCAAGAAGTTGTGATGGCAGAATCACAGCTCCATGTTTTAGTATGTCCCATTTGGAGCTTGCTTACAGTAGAGGACATGACTTGTGCCATTCCACAGTAACTAGGAGTGCAGTCCACTTGGTAACAGGCTGGGAGCTGGACATTGTCCAACTGGAAACCTGCTTGTAGGTGTCCTCAGCTCATGGATTGCTTTCTCTCCCTTTGTGTGACAGCAGCAGCCACAGTTTAATTAGCAGGAATTGTGTGATTCCTGAAGCAGTTTTGGAACGTGGATGGTGACTCATGGTGCTGGCAAAGTAAAAATAGGAGAAAGCAGCATTTCATCTGTGCAGTGGGCAGCTCTGCAGGAATGGTTTTTAGAGCAGAACTAGATCTGGAACAGAGATAATGCTCACAGAGCTTTTCCCCTTCCCTGCCACAGCCCTCTCCATCCCCAGACAGGTCAGCAGTACCTGTCCTGTGCCTGGCTGTGCCTGCTGTCCCCACCTCACAGGAAAAGCCCCTTGCAGGCTGAATCCTGTTGTCAGATGGGTTGTCCCCTGAAACAGTGGAGTTTTTAATTGTTCCTGGTGACCTGGGGGCAGCGATGTGTTTGCAGTGTAGCAGGGGTGAACGAAACTCATGGGCCACGTGCAAGAAAAGATTGTCTTGGGTTGCAAAAGTCAGAGAAGAAAGTTGATATTGTTTCAAATGTCACTGGAATGGAAGTTTTGTTCCTTTCCAATTTATTGTTGCTTCTCCTGCTTTTGTGCATTCCTCCTTGCACTTTGTGCAGGAGTTTATCTGAACTGGTTCTCTGTGCTCGTGGTGTGCTCACAAGGTGACATTCCATTGCTCTGGGTGTTTCTGAAGGTGTTTGTAACCAGGCTCAGGGAGTACCCAGTGCAGCCCCAGCTGCAGTGAGAGCCCCTGGCTGTGCTCAGGGTGTCTCCCACTGGGATTTCCAGCCCCAGACACGGTGCTGTGCTCTCTTCACCCCGTGCTGTGGTTCTGTTCTGTCCTTGTGGCTCTGTGGCCTGGATCCCTTTTGCACAGGAGGGTTGGGGCAGGTTCCTGCTGAGGTGCTGGGATGTGACCCCAGCAGCCAGGAGGTCTCAGCTGGCCCAGGGCTGTCTGATGGCAGCAGTTTTGTGCTTCAGACACATCTCTTAGGGAGCTGCAGCTGCCTGACAAGGAGAACAGCAAACCCTGGGTGGCACTTGCTGCTGTTCCAGCAGTCTTCACTGACCAGGTTTTTAACATGGCTTTCTGATCCTCATTCTGTTTAAACTGCTTGTTTCTGTAATAATAGTAAAAATCCAGGCCTGTGAATCCTGGTTTAACTTTTTTACTACATAAATGCAGCTTCTGTTCCTACATCTTGCTAGCAAGAAGCATCACGATCCCTGACATGTTTCAACAGTATCTGAGGGATTTTAATTCTGTATAAACTGTTACAAACAATACAACTGTTGTGCTGTTCAGTTGCTTTTTACATTAATTTTAGAATCATAAATCATTACCCTCTAGAATACAGAAGTTAATGTTGCAATAATTAATATTCTTAGTTGGAATGGAATTGAGGGTTTAAGTCTAGATAAGCCTGGGATTACAGCAAGAGAATAGAAGTTTTAAATGCCTAATTCCTGCTGAGTTTTCTGAACTCATGGTTTGATCTCCCTTCCCTAGAACTAGTTTTACACCCAGCAGTAATCCTGTTATGGATGATCACTACTGTAAAATAAACCACAGCCATAGCATTGAGTTTTGAACTGATACCCAAAATATCTAATCCAGGCATAGGACTTGCAGGTGTATTGTAGCAGTTGTCTGCCAAAGTCCTCAACAAACCCTGTCTGCTTGTCCAGGCACCCCAGGTGGATGTGATGGGGTCACATTCTGACCTTGTTGTGTGTCTCACTGCAGGCTGGTCACTTCAGATGTGGCTTTTTACACTGGAAACCTTCAAGCTCTGAAAGGCCTTAACAACTTAGACCTAAACATGGCTGAAATCTGGGAGCAGAAGAGGTGATAATCCACTGGGAGCAGTCACTTGGCTCTGACAACAGACTGACTTTCTTCTAAGCAGCGTGAGCACGGTGAGGTGAATCCTTGAGCCCCAGGAAGGGCAGGGGTGAGAGTTGGGGGAGCTTAGACTCAGAGGGAGCTGCAGGGAGAGATCCTGCCAGTGTCCTTCAGCAAGAAACAAGTGATCAGCTGTCTGTGCAATGTTTTTTCATTCTCTCTGGAAACAGACTCAGGTTTCTTTGGACCAAATCCAAAAGAACACATAGCTGTAACACAGCTGTAGTTGTCTAGAATGCTCTGTATATCTTTATATTAAAAAGATGCTTTGCATTTCTTCTAGTGCAATGAAATTCACATGGTGTCCCACCTTATTTAATGATGGTACAATATAAAAATCTTGCAGTTGGAACTCTGTAGAAAATGTTTTTCTCTATGAAACTATGCTGTTCTAAAATTTATTTTTTTACAGAACTTTATATAAATAAATGTCTTTTGATTGCTCGCATATAGGATTCAGCTTTGTTAGGGAGCAGTCCTGTTCCAGGGGATTTCTCAGGACCCAAAATCTGAAGACAAGACTTTCTAAGCAAGGGCCAGCTCCTCAAAGCCAGTCCCTGTGGGAGAGAGGAGTGACTTGACCCTTGTTAGCAGTGACAGGGCAGCAGTGGGACTCCTGGGGGACCTGGAAGGTGGGAAAAAGGCTGCTGTCAGGATGGCCACCTCCAGCTGCCCATGGGGAGGGACAGGGACACAAAGAACAGGGCAGGAACAACTTGAAACTTTTTAGGCTGCTTCTAAAAAGCTGCACCATTAAGGAGAGTGCAGCTGAAATCCATGTCTTTGGGAGTTTTTAGTACTACCTTGAGCAGACTGGAGGCTGCCAGTACTCAGTACAAGTGCCTGCATTTCTCACCTCAGCCCTCTGTCCCTGACCCCAGTCAGTGCCTAACCCTGAGGTGATCATGTCTGGTGGAATGGTCTCTGCTGCAGTGTGTGTGTGCCCGTGGTGCCTGGTAGCATAACACATGTCATTCATTGTCAGTCAAAATAAAGCTCTAAAATCACAGTTGTTTTTAAAGACCAACTTCTTTAATGATACATACCAGTGTTATACTAAGCTTATAAAATAAACTTGTCTGCATGTAAATACAAGAGAAACATTAAGAAATCAATAGTGATCAGGACAGGGATTTCGATTCCTGTACAAATTTAGAAACTCAAGAGAAGATAAATTAACATACATGGCTGTGACAATATGAACATAGGTGTAGTCAACGTGATCCATTTAGTGAAAAAAGAGGGCAGATCAAAGATTAAGATATTAACAGGAGATCCAGTCTTAAATGGGATGTGAAAAAGCAAACACCACACGTGGCTACTGAGGCATTTTTCTCAAGTATTGGATTCTTTGGGCAAGTCTGGAACACGGATGATTCCCACTCTCACGATACGGAAATGGAGGTATTGACAGCCTTACCCCAGTACCTCGACATACAACTGGGATAGGACATCCCACTTGCAGTTTGGGGGGGTTGAAGAGGGCTACAGGTTCTGAGCACATGAAATACAGGGTTTTAAGAGCCTGTTTAGCAGTAGTGAAACTTTTGGTTTTCAACTGTGCCTTCCTAAAACGTCACAGGAGTTGCCAACCATGTTGTCCCACATGTATTGCTTCACAGCTTTATTTCTGCAGTTACAAGCAATTCAAAACTACTGAGTGGCCCAGGCAAGCCTCTGAACTTCTTATCAAAGAAGATCTGTCCATCTTCCCACAAGACAAACAGTATTGCACTTCAAGGTTATATTAACTGAGTTACAGAATAATCTCTTTAGGGACTGAAGCATTACTTACGCACATCCATGGCGCTTATGTGGCTGCTTAAAGATAAGCAAGAGAAATTAATTTTAAATTAATACTGCAGGGTACTGTGAAGATGACAAAGCATAGGCCCTCTGTGTACTTAGATTTCTAATGCTTAAAAGGTTCTCCCACCACGAGGCTGGTTTGGCACAGCAGCCCCAGCCCTCTCCTGGACTCAGTGGTCCAGGATCCGCAGGTTGCCAGATACAATTTTGTTCTCTAGTAGAGCTCCAGCTGGGATGTCAATCCTGTCACCATGGTTTGCAATGATGATGACTGTTCCCTGGGGTTACAGAAGAGAAAACAAGGGTTCAGAAACCTGGCACCTGTTGATGTGGAAGGAGGGAAGAGGTTGTCTGGAGGAGCAGTCAGGTGTCAGCTGTACCACAGCCGCAGCCTGAATGCATTTTGTTGTTTCTGCATACACATTTGGGGGTCTTTTCCCCACAGAATAAAGGTTTTAAACGAGCATCACTGGAACCTCTGTAATTACCATGCCACATCCTATGGGCCTACAAGCAGAACTGGTGAAGTTGTTGAAGACAGGGTTGCTCTAAGGGCTCCTGTCATGTCTGCTTGCTTTGAAGTGGAAAAACGTTACCCCCACCACTGAGTGTGTCCCAGGAAGGTTCCTGTTCCAGCTGAACAGCAAATGTGGGGACAGAGGGACAGCTCAGAGCCCACAGCCTGAGCCTGTGCCAGGTGATGCAGCACCACCTTCCACCCCTGTCACCTGCCAAACTGCCCTAGAGAACTGCAGGTGCTGCCAGGACTGGCAAGAGCCTAAGGAAGAATTTGAGAGAGAACTAACTTGCTCAGCTCCACCACTCACTAATAAATTGAGAACCCCAAAGCAATGCAAAATGGCCCAAAAAGGGCTGGTAAGGCCAGCCTGGAAGGGAGGTGGGATGAACATCCCTTGAACAGAGATGTGAGGTCTGTGGTGCTTTCAAGGTTCATAAATAAACCTCCCCTCAGGCTGGGCCTGCACGGAGCAGCAGCTCTGGCAGCAACATCCTGCACTCCATCACAAGGGTCACTGTCCAGCCACGGCCTCTGCCATCCTTGGGCCAGTTAGCCAATTCCCAGGAGTGCTCCTGTGGACTCTGTGCACAGGCACTGCCTCAGCACCAACTGCCAAGGAGCAGAGATCAGTGATGTTTACATTGCAGCACACCCCCACTGCACACTCACCTTTAATGAAACATTCTTCCCAAATGTAACATCACCTGAAACCGTGAGATGATCCAGCTCCAGCATATCTGGAATACTTTCAAACCTCCGCAGGTAATCTTGAACCTTTTGGAAAGAGGAAATAAAAAGAGACAGTTCTAAAGCCATTTGTGGATTAAGACAAGCGTGGGAGAAGCCTCTTGAATACTCTTCAGGAACCTTCCTGTAACTTACTGCTCTATCAATATAAAAGTTGCTACTTTGTAATTGTGCTTTCTTTCCAAAGTGTGAGGAACAGCAGGGGGGCTCTGGGGAGCACAGGCAGCCAGCTCCCCTCCCAGTTCTGAGCTGAGGGCTGCAGGAGCACCCAACATGCACAGAAAATACCTGTATTCTTCACGAAGAGCAAGAGGGAAGGCCCAGGAGGGCCGAGGCCGATAAAGCAAAGCTCACTTTCCACTCAGTTACTGCTGTGAGCTGTATCTTTGCTCAGAGGTGAGCAGCAGGGCTGTACCTTTGTGAAGGAGCTCCCCAGTTTGACAAGAGGCACCGTGGGGAATTCCCGCTTCTCGCTCATGGTCAGGGAGCCGGCGTTAAGGCTGTACAGGTTGGACATCACCAGCAGCAGATCCGAGGTGGTCTTCACAGGCAGGAAACGACTGCGAGGCACGTTGATCCCCAGAGAGTTCTCAAAACTCTTGATAGCAGCACCAACTGCAGTCTCCAGCTGGATAACATTCAAGCCTCCATCCAGAGTCTGCAGGAGAAAGGTGAACACGTGGAGAGGTGCTGGCACTCAGAACTGGAGCCCAATCAGCCAGAGCTGCACCCTCACCCCCAGTCTGCCTCTGTGAGGCAGCAGTGCCTGTTACCCACACAGAAAATAAAAGTTGGTGTGAGTCAGTGTCCTCTAAACCCTTGCCAGCTGATTACCTTTGGGTTAACAATGATCTCCATGTCAATGGCGTTTTTCTCTTGCAGCCTTTTAATTGCAGACAGAGCAATCCACAAATTGTTGGTATTGAATATTTTGAATTTCGACACAGACTTGAATTCATCCACGTGTGCTTTAGGGACCTGAGCTATCTCCACCAGCCTCAGCTTATTCTCATACTGTGTCAGCGTGCCACCCTGCAAGGGGCAAAGGAGAGGGTTTAAGTCCTGCTCATGAGAAGCCAGAGAAATCCTCCCCTCAACACAGGAAGATGCACTGGTCTGTTGGCATTTGAAATGGAACCCCAGAGAAAACATTTCTTGTTTTTAGTAACCAGCTACCAGGTTTCTAATTATAGAGCATGTTTAAAGTATAGTCAGGACCGTCCAACGATCATATTTCAGCACTCCAAGACAGTTAATTCCTTTAATGAAGGTTGCTGAGAATATTTTGCAAATGCTGCTGTTGTCAAAAATCACCTTCAGCAGTACTTTGTTAGGTGACGGAGCAAAAGCTAAATTAAATCTAAGTATTCTTACAGACACACACGTTGCTGTGCTTTTATAGGGCTAAGTCAGAGCTCCCTCTCCTAGTGAATACAGAGAAAATCCAAATCCTCATTCTCACAGATGAAAGAAGAGAGGCAGAGCACAGTTGCAGGACAAATTACTGCAGGCTACAAGTATTTGATACACATCATAAACCTCTGAGAAACGTCACTTGTACAAAGCCAGGGGCTGGGGCAGGAGCAGTGGGCAGCAGTGCCACACAGAGCTGTGCAGTGCAGGCTTGGCAAGTGGCTCAGGCAGTTTTTTGTGACACAGCTGCTGCATCCCAGCCCTCAGTGCTGTTTTCAAGCTTCCACCATCAAGCCTCTGCCCCTGTGTATGTGACAGTCTGGAGAAGGTGCAGAGGTTGTGACCTGCACCCTGCACAAATCCCTCGTGTTTCCAGCCCAGCCCAGCCTGTCCTCTGCTGCTGCTCCCCAGAACACAGCTCAAATCTGTTCCATGAATTACAACTCCCTAAACTTGCTGATTTTGTGCATCTCAAATTAGATCCGAGCTGATGTGTTAAATGGTGCCTAAAATAGCTGTGAGGAGACTGGGTGTATGCCTGAATCCATGGATTCAGAGGAGGCTGGGGATGGCCACCAACACACTCAGACCCTCACCCATCTCCCTTTACCTTCACATCCGCCCGGGTTTTGTTTGTGACTTCCATGACAAATTCACAGCGTTTTCCATTGGGTGGGTTCATGAGGTGGTTAAGAATGTAAAGGTCCACAGTGGCACCCAAATTATCTATATTGGACACAAAAATATATTCCTTCCCCTCTGCAATGAGGTTGTCCAGCAGCCCAGAGTTGTAGAAGCTGGCGTAGATGTCTCCATGGCCTGGAGGGTACCAGCACTCTGTGTTCTCTCCTGAGTAAGAGACATCCTTGGCTATTGGCAGCAGAGTCTCCTTGTTAATTCTGGGATACCTGTGAGGACAGTGGGTCTTGTTACATCCTCACCAGTGTCAGCATAAAATAAAATAGCATAAAATAAAAATACCACAGTTAAGGTGCAGCTCCATGGGCTTCTGGAGGTGTGCTTTTCCTGAGCATTCTGAATGGCAAGATCCACCCAAATTCTGAGCTGTCGCTGAAGAGCTACAGAATGCAATCTATCTCCTCTTGGATTTATAGCCACACTTCTCAGAGCACACTGCAAACCAACTTTCCTCTCTCAGGCAGGTTCAGAGCATATCAAACATACCTCTGACCCCAGCAGCCACCTGGATTAGAATTTGTTCTTCATAAGGAACCATGGTCTGTCTCCCTCCAGAGCCCAAGGGTACTAACAGCAAATTCAGGAATCAAGGGGGCAGCAGCCAGTACACCACTATTTGTACATTTCTTAAAAACTGGGGCCCACACACCCCTCTCTCCCCAATTGTAATGCATTGCCCTTGACTCTGCCCAACCCCCTGATGTTTCAGTCTCTCCATGAGGCCCAAAAGAGACTGAACACAGGTACAGAGACATCACTGCTAGCCCAGCACCTCAAACTCAAGCACCCCATTTGGAATATGGAGAAACAAGCTAGCTTTTCCTTCTACCCCAAGTGGAGAAGTCTTTTGATACCTGCTTTGATTAAAAGTATATATCTTCACACGGCTGTGACTGTATTTCTGCAGGATTTTCTTTGTGTCGTCGTCTGTGTTGAAGGAATTCATGAGAACCAGAGGAACATCGGTGTTGTAGGATTTGTTTAAATGCTGAGGTGGGAAATAAATGGTAAATTCAGCATGTATTATTAGCTTTAACTCCTGACACCTGAGATTTCAGGAGAAAGAAATTAGGTGAAACAGACTGAAAATAATGAATGCATGAGAAAAAAAAAGAGATGCACTTATGCTAGAGAAAGAATAATAAATCAAGTATATAAATCCTTGTTAGTTGTAAAGATAAGACCCACACCAATTAATGTATCTTTAATTAGTGAATCTTTGTTTTTAAACCTGCATTGAGGTCTAAAATTTGAAACCACAATGCCACAAAATGATAATTTTAAGTTTTAGCTACTGTTGATTACAAAAGGCATGTTTTCCATCAAATTGTTGCAGTCTGTCAAGGTGGCATTTCCACACTGTCTCTGCACAGGAGGCACTTCCAAGTTTTCCTGGCAGACAGAGATGGGCAATTGTATCAAGAGCACATAATAAATGAAACATCACCATGTTGATTTTTTGGGAATACAGCATGGAGCTGAAATACGTAAGAGCATTTCCATGTGCACAACAAAGGCAAAAAAACCAGAGATCATAGCAATTCCATCAAAAATAGAAGGTGCAGGGGGAAAAGAGAAAGACCCTTGAGTGAGTTTTAAGCTTTGTGTATCAGCTCACCCTCCTCTGCTGGAACATCTTGGGATCATGACATTTTGGTGGAGTCACAGACTTCCACAGTGATGCTTTGGAGAAAGGGCTGCATCGGGTGGATGTAAATTTGAGTTTGCCACAGAACCACCTAACACACGTGGGAGAGCCACTCCAAACAACACCACACTGAGGCAAAAGCTGCTGGCACTCCAGAAAGCAGGGAGCAGGCACACCCCACCTCCTACTCTAATAACTGTCTTCATTATCTGCTCTAAGAGGAATATTCAGAATTAAAAACATAAGCCAAAATGTCCTCTCCCAACACCAGCAGCTGTTATTTTCTTTTGCTCTTCTTTCTTCAGAGGAAAATTCCAACCATCTCTTCAAGTGCAAGAGTTTAAATGCATGCAGGAACTCAGAGCTGCTGTGAAAAGCTTTGTTCCAACACACATAAAAAACCCCTTTTTTTGAAAAGATAAACTTGCAGCTGGAGGAGTCGGAAACAAGCCCAGGAGTTACCCAGGCCAGACAAGCTCTACAGTGAGTGCTGGTGTTCCTGGACACAATGCCCCTGTCCAGGCTGGTGTGCACAGGCTGGATCCCACTTGTGCTAACACATGTGGGGGCACAGAGTTCAGTTGCTGACTGCACTGTTCCTTTCCTGTCACAGAATCACAGAATCACTGGGTTGGAAGAGACCTTCAAGATCATGGAGTCCAACCCAGCCCCGACACCTCAGCTAATCCCTGGCACCCAGTGCCACATCCAGGCTTTGTTAAACACACCCAGGGATGGTGACTCCAGCACCTCCCCGGGCAGAACATTCCAGAACTTTATCACTCTTTCTGTGAAAAACTTCTTCCCAATGTCCAGCCTGTATTTCCCTTGGTGCAGCTCGAGGCTGTGTGCTCTGGTTGTGTCAGTGCTGCTGGAGACAGAGCCCAGCCCCAGCTGAGCACAGGCACCTTTCAGGGGTCACAGAGAGTGCTGAGGTCACCCCTGAGTCTCCTTTTCTCCAGGCTGAGCACCCCCAGCTCCCTCAGCCGTGTCCATTCTTCCCAAATGAGTTCTCTGCTCCACCCCAGCACCATGACCAGACCTTGTCTCCCTCTCCTCCTCCACTTGGTGCCCCTTGCCCAGCCATGCAGAGCAGCTCAGAGTGTTTTCCCCTGAAAGCCCAGCAGACTTTACCTCGATCTGCTGCACTGTCAGGTCCAGGAAGGTGTTCTCGTTCCGCACCCCGATGAGGCTCTTGGGGCCCTTGCAGCCCATGCTCGTGCCCAAGCCACCATTGAGCTTCACCACCACCAGCTTGTTCAGGACAGAAGCAATGTTATCAGGCAGGCCTCTGGCCTTGATCTTCTCATAGGGCTGGATCTGGGACAACAAACAAACAAAACCCACAAAAAACACCCAGCAGTCAGATATGCGGAAAGAAATTGCTTTCTCCTAAAAACTTTCAAAACTAACAATCTGGTGATAAAACCCACATTTATTCACATTATTTAGTGCTTTATGACACTAAAGAACATCTGCAAAGTGAGCCTACAATAACTGATTTGTTATGATACAAATAACCTGGTTTGTTACTACAATAACCTCTTTTCTCCAGGGGTTCCACAGACTTTGTGACACCAGGCACCATTAGCTTCATTCAGATGAGAAGAAGTCAGGCCAGTTATGCCACTTGTCACCACCCTGTCCCTGCCCTGCAGAAGGGCAGGGGTTTTCCTTGGGAACCATCTAACCCACTGCCCCATAGGATGGCCTCTCTCCCCCTTCAGTCAGGCCACAATTTAAGAACCAGGCTCTACATGCAAGGCATATAACTTCTTTCCTTCCCTGAGCAGCTTAAACTCATCGATTTTTGGGTGTCTTTTTTTTTTTTTTTTTGCACTCTGAGGCTGTCAAAGGCAACATTCTTGGGAAAATGTTGGTTCTTTAACTCAGTCTAAACTGATTCTTATTCCAGCCACGACTCTGATACAATTCATTTCTCCCAACAGCACGACACAGAGTGGAAGAGAGTTCCTAGTTCTTATTCTGCTGTTTTCAGAATGTGTTCATCCAGCTCATAATAGACCTTACAGGAAGTCTTCTACCTCACTGACAGCTGTTTCCTACAGGTTTAAGAGCAGAGTCTGGGCTACATTTGGGGCTCGTGATGGAGGGCAAAATCAGGCTCATAATGACAGTATGCCTCACATTAGGTACTGCTGTCCCCTAGGTCAAAGAAATAATGGTAACCATGCCACAGTAAGGATCATGCCAAAACTGTTAGAGCAGAATCAATACAATTATCCTTTAGCCTGCCCCTTCTAGAGATTTTCTTTTGAAGAAAAGCCCTGGTGTTCCAGTGTTGTAGCACTCTAGCTGCTAGAAAATTATTTTAATTCTGATAAGGGGTGTGTAAGAGCCACAGCTGGTTTCCAAAACCAAATACATCCAGAGTAGATTTCAGAGCTGTGTTTGCTTTGGGCAAGGGCTGGGGTTCAAATGGAAATTCACACTGCCCTGGAACAAGAGTCATGTTTCTCACTGGGATATGGGGGTAGAGAGGACAGCTTGTGCAATTCCAGCATTCCAGGACACCACAGGCAGCAGATCAGGGCAGATCCCTCACAGGAGGGAAATTCTGCCCCAGGGGACCTGGAAAGCCTATGGGATGTATTGCAAGTAAGAGAATTCCATGTGGAGGTCTCATGGCTGGGACAGAAAGCAGCACCACAATCACTGTCATTTCATGAGGACACAGGCAGGAGGTTCCTTCCAAACTGCCAAGAACTTTTCAGGAACAGAAGTGCACAAAAAGAGGATTCTTGCTGTGCTTTGTCAACAACAGAGGTTATGTACAGGCTGAAACACCCTGAAAAACAACTGCTCTTCTCATTAACAACAAGATGATAAATCCTGGGTTTAATGTCTTGGAGGTACATCAGGAAGCTCAAAGAACATTCTGCTACCAGCAGGACCCACAGAGACTTCAATTCAGATTTACTGCTTCCCATCCACTCCAAGGTCAGTAACACCCTGCATTACACTTGTACATGGATTAAAAACATTTCATCTTGAGCTTTAGCTGGGTGGGATGTGAGTCACATCCATGATGTTCTGACACTGCCTGAACATCCAAAAAAATTATCTCAACTTTCAAGTCTCACTATGTTCTTCTTGCATCACTCACAAAAAGCAGAAAGTCTGACACTCAGTTCAGGGCCAGACTGCCTCAAAGATCATTTGCTTTTGCTAAAGTGCCAACTACCTTTTGATGTTTTCACTATCATGCCTGAAACCAGCTTTTGCAGGATCTACAGAGCAGAAGTCCTGAAGAAGGTAACAGTTCTATCAAGGACTCAGTTCACTGGATATTGCACCAGTTACAACACAAAATTTATGACTCAGCCTCACTAAACATTTCAGTTTCTTCTGGCACAGGCATTGGAAACATCAACTTGGCAATAAAGCTCTGGATCTTGAAGGGTCTTTAATTCAGAGAATAACAAATGTCAAAAAGTCAAGTTCCAGCAGGAACCTTGCAGCACCAGGCCTGCTGGATGCCACTGCTATCAATCCAACAGTTCCAGCCATGTGCAGGCACTAATTTGCCTCATCACCCACAAGCTTGCACATAACTGCAGAAGCACTCCACAGCAATAAAAATCAATTCTTGCTCTAAGGGTTTGGAGCAGTGTGCTTGACAAGTAAGTGCTGATGGGGAAATTCCTCAGGAACAAACAGGGGCAGGAATGACATGTCTTACAGATGCATGGCTGCAGTGCTACTCCCTTGGGACAGTCTGGCAGCCCTGCTTTGGGGCTGCTCTATGATGACACATGAAGCTCCTTTTGTTTTGCAGCCAATCTCACAGAAGTGATTTCTTGGAACAGCCTGGATGAGGCAACGTTGGGAGTTTGACTAACAGATTCCAGCAGCCTCCTCCTACTGCAAGGAGGCTTGCAGGAGTTTGTCAGAGACAGACAAAATGAGCATCAGGGCTGTCATCGTGGGCAGAGCGGAAAGGAGGACGCCCCTATTAGCTCATGTGTACTTAGAGCTGGAGGAAACATTTACTCAGCACCCAGCTCTAGAAACAGCACCAAATGAAGAGGCCTCTGCCCTCCTGAGACCCCACCTGCAGTGCTGCACCCAGGCCTGGAGTCCTCAGCCCAGGAAATCTGTGGAGCTGCTGGAGCAGTGCAGAGGAGAGCCACAAAGGTGATGAGAGAGAGAGCAGCCCTCCTGTGAGGTGGGGGTGACAGAGCTGGGGTGGTCAGCATGGAGAAGAGGAGGCTCAGAGAGACCTTACAGCCTTCCAGCACCTAAAGGTGGCTTTCAGAGGAAGAGAAACTTCTTACACAGGCTGATAGGGATAGGAGAAGGGGAACAGTTTCCAGCTACAAGAGGAGGGATGTGTATCAGATCTTAGGAAGAAGTTCTTTACTCTGAGGGTGGTAAAGCAGAGGAACAGGTCAGCCACAGAAGTTGTGGCTGCTCCATCCCTGGAGGTGTTCAAGGCCAAGCTGGATAGGGCTTGGAGCAATCTGGTCTAGTGGAAGGTGTCCCTGTCCTGTGGCAGAGGGGTGGAACAAGATGATTTTTCAGATCCCTTCCAAACCACTCCATGATTCTATGAACCCTTTAAACCTGTTTCCAAAGCTGAAGATTAAGAAGATATTTAGCTTTTGAGTAAGGGCATAACATTCATTCTTTTCCTTCATGACATAGCTCACTGAGGTGACAACCTGAGCTGCAGACAAGAATCCAGCCACTGGAGAAGAAAAAAACAAAGGCTCTAATAGACAAGCTCCTTTCACACTCACATTGCTTTGGGTGCTCTCTTTACATCCCAGGTGAGGTTCTGCATTGCTGTTCTGAGGTTAACTTGATCACTGCAGTTCTCTCAGAGGCCTCCCAGCAGGACTTTGCTATTGCTTCCAATTCAAACAACCAGATGGCTGCAATCTACATGGAGGGGATTAAGTTACACTTGCCATGTCCACATTCTTTACCTCCTCTCCCTGTTAACTGGCACTCTCAGTGTACTTTCTTCTCTGGAGACTGTAACAGTAATGGGTCCTAACTATGCCAGCTATCACTGTAAGCCTTTGGACATATGAAAGCAAAGCATCTGGAAGGAAAAAACAAGTCAGAGGTTTACCAATATAGTGTGAAATGGGTTCAATCTTCTCTTACTGTCATCAGTATAAGTTGTTACACTGAAAGCATGGAGGTTGGGGATGAAATCTCCCATTGCAGAGAAAAACAGGAATACTACAAAGCAATAACTTCTGTTTCCATTTACTGGCAGGAGCCTTTACTTGTCTTCAGGAAGAAGCAGAAGCTACATTCAGAGAACAAATACAACAGATAGCACACTAGATGGCCAACAAAAGGCTCATCAGAAATTCTGCTTCTGCACAGCACTGTCCCTTGGCACTGGGCAAAAGCCTGAAGCACTCTTCCCCACCTAAAAGACAAAGCCCATAAATCCAATAAAATATTCATGAACTTTTTTAAGCTGCTAAATAAATAAAAAAGCAACAAACCCACACTTTGGCAGATTTTTTGTGTGCCTCTGTTTACAGATACACACAGAGGCACAGAGATACCTCAACATATGCTTTTTGCTCTGCTAGGGATCAGCTGAAGATTAGACTTGCCAGAATTCCCAGCAGCAAAGCAATTCTATAAAACAATCACAGGCAAATAAATTCACACTGCAGAGAATTTGGTGCTTTCTAGGCCATGATCCTTGCAGTGTGAGATTCTCCAAGCAGCCAAGCATCCCACCACCTCATAAAACAAGGTCATCCCTACAGGCAATCATAAATCACTTGCAATTATAAACCACTTGCAAGATTACCACCAAACACTTCTATACACCAACCCCTGTGCTGCTCTAACAAGAGCAGGAGGAGAATTTGCTCTGAGATTTTATAGCTAAGAAAAGAAAACTCAATTGGAACTGAACAGAAGCACTCAAACAAGATATGGATTCACAGATGGATACCTGTCCCAAAGAACTCAGTACTGCAGCCCTTCTAAAACTACTCCTCTTTACCCCTTCTAAAAGCTCATACTGTTCTTACCCATACTACCAATTCTGAAATTCTGGTCTTTAGGAAATCAACTTTTATTTAGTAATTCCACAAGTCATACTCCTCAGCAAAGAACAATTTGGGAGAAGGTCCCTTGGAATGTGTCTTATAAGGAATCCTTTTCATTTTCCACAGTATGTCCCTGACATGACTGACACATTAAAAAGGAGGGGGTGGATACAGCAGGGAGAGAGATAGAAACCTTATGGTCAGCAAAAAGGAGAAAAAAATAAAGAAATTTAACTTTGCTCTCAGTTTTCATAAGCACTGAAACACATCTCCTGTCAGATCAGGAAGTATCCCTAAAGAGAGGGGCATTTACTATGAAGTGAAGAATGCCTAGAAGGAAGTTTCTTTGCAGGTATTTTGCCTTAGCTCTCTTCTGTGGCACTTCTCAAGCATGATTACTTGATTTAGAGTTCATGCTAGGAAGTAAAATTTTGTTTCCCATCAATGCATGCGTAATTTTGCAGGTCACTGATTTTGCAGAATTCTTACCCTTCCCATCAAAAGTTGCTACATAGCACAGGGACACACCTGAGAATGAGCAGTACAGGCCATAAGGAAGTAAGAGAGATACTCTCTAATTCTGCCCTTCTCCACTCAGCCCTCTGTGACCTTAAGTCAGACCTTTCTCTTAGTTCCTTTTTAGCAGCTTGCCATGCCTGGGAATATGTCCCCAGTCCATTTCAGAGCCTCACCACAACCTCCAGTTTGACATCTGCTCCAGATGTCCTACCTGGGTACTTCCAGACCTCTACAGAACTTGTAAGTTTTTCCACTGAAGGTGTGCAAAACTTGAAAAATAGACAACAGCTCTTCCTCTCCACAAAGCAGCCATTCAGTCGCATCATATTTCTGTAATTTAGCCCCTTCTCTTGGCACAGGGAACAGTTTATTCCTTTGATTGTCCTACCCTACCTTCTTGCATATTTAAAAGACCTATTGCCCCCTCTCCCCAGAGTCTCAGCCTCCCTACACTGAAAGAAATCCCCTTTTCTTCAGCCTTCCTTGTAAGTCATCTTATCTAGAACTCCCATTTCCCACCCTGGCCTCTTCATTGAGGGCAGACTTCTCTCTCCAAAGCAACACTTCATTCAGTGTTACAGTACAGAAAAGAGAGACATCACATGTTTTTGAAGTTAAAAGAAAACACTCAACCTTGGAAAAACCCTAGACTTGCTCTAAAACAGCATCATTCTTCCACGCTTTATAGAGCAGCCCTGCATCTGTTCTGGAAGTAACTGGACAGCCTGCCTTTCATGGGAAACAGAGCCTCAATTGAGGCACACAGAGAGCCTCAGAGAAACCACAGGCCTGGGAGCACACAGAGCTCCTGCAATATGCCAAGATCACTAGGCTGGGAAAAGCAAGAATTTGTAGCACAGCTACACCATTCGTTACCCAAGAGTCAAAGGACAGCCTAAGGCCACTGATGAATCAGTAAAATTAGGTTAGGTTTAATAGGAAGTATTTATTTCAGTACTAAACAGTGCTGAAAAAATACAGAGTGCTTTTTCAGCAGCAGCTCAAATTATAGGTTATAAGTTACAACAACATAGACAACATTAGAAAATCAGGCTCCAAAACCCCCCACAGTCAACTCCTTGTTTCAGATCCCTCACTTCTGCTGAGCTGCTGCAGGTTACAGAAGTTGCTAAATGAGCTCTATTACCCAGCCCACTTGCCATATGTCCCTTTCAAATCACTAAACATAAAGGATTGCTGGAAACAGTCTCATCTGAGACGTGCAACCTTCTTCTACGGGCAGGAGGGAAATGGGAACAACAAGAGTCCTCCCTACTTCCCCTCTACCACAAGTTTACTCCAGAGAAGGCACCAAATGGTGAGGTGGCATCTGTCCCATTTTGTTCCCCTGCTCCCAGAGCAGCTAACAAAATAATACCAAAGAACTTGACACATATGGAAAGCAGAACCTGATGTTCAGGAGGACATACAACATATGTGAACAAATAATTATTTCTCAGTTAGAACCCAAGGTGCTGTCCTACATGGTTTTATAGAACCATGGCAGATAGACCCATTCCATGGGTGAATGACGTCGTTTGCCTTAAGTAGCAATTATCAGTTTTATTTTCCTTACAAACTGTCACTTAATCACAACTTACAGAATCTTCTGGAGGTCTCTGAATCTTCCCCCAGTCCACAGATGGTCCCTTTTCTTGTAGGAATCTATGAAACAGCTTCTTAAATCCTTCCAGGTCCTTTTTAGTGTGCTACAAAGAAGAAAGGCATTAGTTAATGCTCATATTCAGTGCACACCTACTCAATCACAATTTCTACAAATTGATGTACAGTCTATTCACAAGAGTAATTTCATTAGCACTGAAGTAGACATGCTAAACTTTAGGTAAAATTCCAGAAGTTACCAAAAGCTCATTCTGACTGAAACCCTGAGTACAAAACCAACCTGGATACCTACACGAGTCTTTTGTCAAAATCATAACCACTACAATTTGGCCCAACATTTAAGGTAACAGCCTTACCCTCCCCTTCTGTAATCCATTGAAGATTACACAGAACCTTTAATAACTCAAGATGATTAAACACTTAAGAACTCTGTCACCCAGTCTAGAGGGAACTGAAAGTCTCCTACTGACATTGTATCCTGGCTACTCCTCCACAGAAGACCAGAGCACGTCCTAAAAATAAGGACCTGGAAATCCTTGATTTATCACCTTTCTGAGATTTGCCTCAATGTTCTGCATCCCATTTCTCGTGCTCTGAGCAGCACCCACTCTGTGCTCCTTACCTCTATCTCATTGGAGTGTGCAGTTGCAAGGATCTTATCAAGTTCTACTTTCATTGAATACTCCAGCTCCTGCCGAATGACTTCCTGAAACTGTGAGGAGCCAGCTTGAGACATTGCTTTGCTGAGATCTTGAATAAAAATAAAAGGAAATTATTTTTTAAAAATAGCTTATTTAGATTACAAATAGCCTAAAATTTTATTTAAAAAGACTGATAAACTCATAAAATCTAGTCTTGTTTCATCATTGTGCTAGCATTCCAGGAATCTAAAGTTTTTGTTCCTAGTTACTTGGGGAACAGATCTAAAACTGGGCCCAAAGGATAATGACCCTTCTTTCAAAACTCCAAAGTATCCCAAAGGAACAATGGTGCATCTGAAAAAGTATACAAAAATCTGCAGCACTGCACTTTTTTGCTAGAGAAGTCACATCCTACTGCATCAACGTACTTTAGCAAGCAGAAGTGTTGAAAAGAAGAATTTTCTTTGTGAAAACTTATGTAAAATACTGTGATATAAGGTATCCCTCTGTTCCACAAGCAAATAAAAACATAAGCCTTAATTATTTATACAGTGCACTTTCACAGGATCTTCTGTTTGTTCCAGTAAACATTCCCTGACTTTGTCATGAGTATTTCCACACTACAGCATGCATTTCAGTTACTAAGCAACCTAGAAAATTGGGCTGTCTATCACTTCAGCATTTGTTTTGTTTTTGAAAGTGATAAAACTCCACAAACATGAAAAAGAGTAAATACACAAATGTTCTATAAAGTCCATCCTGCAGAAAGAACACGACTGTATTTTCCAACAGAAAGCATTGGAAGCCAGTGTATTCTCAAAAGACATTCTGAGTATGTTCTCTAAAGACCTCAGTAAATTTAATTTCTGCCAAATCCCTTGAGTGATCACTTCCCTGCAACACAGAGAGTCATGTATTGCCAAATATAGCTGGATTTTAGAAACACCCTGAATACTAGTGCAAAAAAGGGACAGGAGGGAACTTTACAAGTGAACAGAGGGACACTGACAGAAAACATTGTTAGAAGAGGAACCTGCATTTAAAGTCTACTTACTGAGAACATGCATCAAAAGGCTCTTCTATTGACAATGTCTAAGAAAGCCAAAGATGGTTCATTTTAATGCAATTTTGATTTTATTTTATTTTTCTAAGCAAAGTATTCCACAGCCTCAGCCTCAGTGACAGTATCTAATCCTTGCTTTGAAGCCCACAGAAGCCATTTTCCTGACTGCACTGTTTTGCAGGTAGGGGAGGGAGAAAAAAAAAAAAAAAAAAGACAGACAAGTGCTGCAGTGCACATAGTATGTGTGGTGGTGCAACACAGGAAAACACCAGCTCAAGATGAACAGCACACTGAACAATAGGTCCTTTTTTTAACCAAATGCTTCATTTAGTAGTAAAAGCAGGTAAGAGTTGAAAGCCTGCCAGGCATATCTTTCCGGGTCAAATGTGTGAAAACACAGACAGCCCTCCACCAGGAAGCACTTTTTCCTACAGAAAAACAAGGAGGTCTGTACCAGCTTCATGCCTAATCCCAGACTGCTACAAGGACTCCCTTCACCCCCACCCTTCGGGGTGATGCACACCCAACAGCTCCCAGGAGATGCTTCCACATGTTTCTAATCCTCCCATACACCCCTTCTGCTACAACAACAACAGTGGCCATTTCTGTAAGACTGTGGAACATCTGAACCTGCCAGCGTGATGCAACACATCTCCTGAGGAACTCTGCAAGTCCCAGGTCTCAGCAGAGAGCTTCAGTGGTGCTGTGGAACTCACTGGGGTGGGGGAGGCACAGCCACTCTCCCCGGGCTGCCATGGGAATAGGAAAAGCTTGTTCTGCTGGTATTAGCCAAAAGATTTGTGTCTACCAGGAAAAAAAGCACTTAGAGACTAAGCAACACCGCAAACAAACAGAGCTAAAAAGGCATCATAAAAGTAAATATGTGACAGTGTCCTAGTTTAGGGGTCTCTTTTTTTTTTTCAGTAAGACTCTAAGTTCTTCACAAACGGAATGAGCAAACGTTAAGCACATTTGATCACCAACATCCCCACAGGAAAGCAAAGCAGACCTGTTGCTTTTTCCAATACCAGGCATCAGACACACAGAGCAGCAGCTGGATGGGACAGCTCTTACCAAACCCAGCCTGCCAAAGCTGCCAGTGCCATCCCCTCCATCAGCACTGGGGGATATTTAGGCTTTGCATTTAACATTTACCAACCACCCACTGTGACCCCTCGGCCTCATCCAGACCCAGTGTGGTAGGACGCTCAGGCAGAGCACTGCTAGTGCTGTTCATCCAATTATTATTATTATTACAGGGAAAGAGAGAGGAAGGACATGGCTGGAGTCCATAAAAACACGTGCTTGCCTGGTGCAAGGAAAGTATCTATTCTGCATAGGTAAGAATGTGAATACTGTAACTAAGAGCCAAGAGAAACAGCAAGAGACAATTCTTCTGCTCTTAACATGCCACGGTGAGGCAGAGGCTTTGAGCATTTATCTGGGAAATGACCAGCAGGACTTGGGCTGCACTCCCTAAAGGCTCCCCAAAGCAGTACTGGTGCATGACACGAGTGAACATGGCTCCAGTTGTTCCTGCTGCCCCTCGGAGTTTTTGGGAATCACTGGAGCTATTCCTGGATAAGAAAATAATCCTAGGGACCAGAAAGGTATGAAAACCTCAAAAAAGGTCCCACAGCTGGCAGAAAGACAACTGCAGTCCTTTAACACATGCTACAGCTGAATTTACCAGCCTGGGTGAAGACTGATTTCCCTTCTCACCCAGCAGCAACAAGGAAGTTGAAAGGCCAGTGCAACTGCATATCTGAAAGCAGTTCTTCCCTGCAGGCAACTAAAATTTCCTAAGGCCATAATGAAAAGTAGTTACTGTGCCTCTAAAAATCAGATGGGAGGCTGGAGTGCTGGATCACCGCAGGAAGAGACTTCCAAGGATACACGTGGCCACAAAATCCCAAATTACGTTAAAAAAGAAATGCCTCTTCCAAGGTATTTCACAACCAACGCCTCATATTTCAGCCTAAGCCCACTTTTATGAAACCAGTGCTCCTGAACACTCATCAGACGTAAGAAAAGGGTGGGATAAGGCAGTGGAAGACTCTTGGGGGACCTGCCCACACAGGAAATGAGCAGAGACCAGAAGAGCATGACTAAATAGTTGAGACTTCGGAGAACACTGGACTCTGCAAGAACGACCACACAGGATATCTCACGTTAATGCCTTTGGTAGAAAGTGTTCCCCCGAGCAGCAGAGACAGGATGGCACTTCATGCCAAGTTCATGGTGGAGAAATTTCACTCCAACCCTCCTGCCCCCCCACCCACTGTTATTTCTAGCAGGCTTTTGTGCTCTGCTCTGACTGCTAACCTGGCCCTGCAGCACACAGAAGAGTACTGGCAGGTTTATGATGCCTAAGTTTATTAACTGACGTATGAAAAAACAAATCATGGTATATCAGAGCAAGCTCAGGGAAAGGAGGACTTGGTACACTACCAGAAACAACGCAAGGGGCAGATCTCCTCAGGAAAACTGCACAAGAACAGAACAGTGGTCACCCCTTACTGAGGGGCTTGCACTTATTTCCTTTCTGCTGCCCTTCCCCTTATTCTACGTTAAAAGCAGAGAAAGTGTTAAGATTGATTAATTTTGTTCATTAATCCACTCAGAAGAGAACTTCACTGCCTTGGTACTATGTGTACAAGGAGGCAGCACAGGAGGGAGTTGTGGGACAAGTCAGGCAAGGACTTCTCTCATGAAAAAGCAGAAAATCTCCTGGGCTGAGGGTTACGAATTGTGATTACTTTTGCAATCCAAGTAAGGATACAGAAAGACCTACAGCAGAAAATTATTTAGGTCTCCCTGGAGCCAGAGTAACACATAAAAACCAAGAAGGGTGGCCAGTTAGTTACAACACTCAGCTAAACTTTAAACGCTCTACCCTTGAACTCTGCTCAGGGTACAGAGTGAATGCCTCAACTTCCAATGATTCCGCTTAAAGTTCAAGGCAATTTTTATCTCTGGCAGGGATAAAGTCTCTTTAAATACCCACACTATAACATGCAATACTTTTACACACTGTAACAAATACTACTCTAAATTTTAGAACTGAACATACCCACTCAGCCTCTACAAACATTTTCCTACTACTAGAGGTGAAATTTGCCAACACGTGCTGGACTGAAGCATGCATGAAGTGAAACCTTTATGCTCTGACTCTTCTTGACAGATGAGCACATTAGCCTCAGCTAACTCAGAAATTTGCAACCTAGGAAGCTGCTCTTGCCAGCTGCACACACCAAGAATTTAGGTGTCACAATCAGACACAGCTGAATTTCCCAGTTTGGCAGATGATCCTCATGCCAGAAATATCACTTGACATGACAACACGTTTTAGTACTACTGGCCTGACGAAAGAGTATCTAAACAGTGGATGGTTTTGGGGGTTTTTTTTAAGGTTTTCAGGACTGTCAAATCTCTGGTAATATTTTAAAAACCACTTGTGATCCTTACACAGGTTTCTACAGCTTTCCGTTTCAGAAATAACAGCACTTCTCTGCAAGATGGCTACCTTCAGCAGCACTCTGAGATAAGCCAGTTCCATTTAAAAAAGAACAATTAGCAATATATTTTCCTAATCAACTTCACGAGGGCTTATCTCGGTAACTTTCAGAGCGGCCAGCTGAGCAACGTGCTGCAAACACTTTCCTCCTCCAGCTGCCTGCTTTCTGCCCAGGTGTCACAGGATATTTGTGGAAGGTGATGCCTTCACACAGCCAGCATTGTCCAGCCCTGGACATCCACTGTGAGAGGGACAGAGATTTCCCAGAGCCCTCAGTTGCCTGCAACACCCAAGTTTGTACAGCAAACGACCTACTCGTGCTCCTTCTGCAGGCAGCGTTACATTTGTTGATAGGCCTGCGTGGATTTATACTAAGGAACCCTACAGGCACGTATTTCATTACAAAAAAGCACACCCGCACCGTGAGGAATACAGGAAAACAGGGAAGGAAAACTGCAACGGCAATGCACCAAAGTAATTCTTCTTCCCAAAATGACCCCTTGAGGGCTGGCTCCCTGTTTCACAGGGAATCCGAAACTCGGACCACGTCCACACAAACGCTCACACATGCGGAGAGGAGTAACGGAGAGCGCCGGAGCCTACCGGGATCAAAAAACGCCAAAACACACTCAAGNTTAGGAAAAAAGCGAAGATGTTCAACCTCGGCCTCCATCCTCCCGCAACTTTACCAGCCGGCTCAGCGGAGAGGAGAGATTTGTGCTGGCGAGGTCCCGCAGGATCCCCCAGCCCCCGGCCGCGCACAGCCCCGGGCACAGCCCCGCCGCCGGTCCCGCCGGGCGAACCGAGCCGAACCGAACCGAACCGAGCCAGGCAGAGCCGAGC
>VXAX01007704.1:1051841-1064079 GCA_013399835.1 Leptocoma aspasia
CTCCCTGCCCACGCCGTGCTCACACAGCTATTGTTCAACCCCACGTGGTTCAACGCTGGAACAAAATAAAATATTAAATTAAATTAAATTGAAATAATATTTTTAATTCTATGCCTTTCCCTCCGTCTCTTTTCCACGTTTAAAGCAAGGACACACAGCACACCTTTGGAGCAAGCCACTGAATCAGAAAAACCTGGTTGCACCTAAAATCTCCTGTAAACAGGCTCAGCAGGGACCATCTGCAGGTTTTGGGGAGCAGCAGCAGCATTTGAGCAGTAACTTATCCAAAGAGGAGCAGAGCAGAGGCTGCAAGGGCAGGGGCTCCTGCTTTGGTGGGAGCTCGGTGTGCTGGGAGCTGCTCAGGCCTCACAAGGGAATGGGGATTATTTCACCCACAGACAGGCTGGACAAAAGGTCTGGAATAACGCAGGGTCTATTTTTACCTCCCTCCTCGCAGGAATTTTGTGGCGCCTGGAACAACGCAGCCCTCCCTGGTCTGGGGTGCTGGGGGAAGGCAGCCAGAGGGGACGGCAGGGTTCCTGTAGGAACTGTCCTGCCAGCTGCTTCTCTGCGTGCTGCGAGGCTTTCTGTGCGAAAATCGGATTTTCACGGAAAGCAAAACCCTCCCGACGGCGACCAACAACAGATGAGTCTTGTCCTTATCGCCGCGCCGTTGTCACCCCTTCACATTTGGCCCTGGACCTGTTCCCACCGCTATAATTAACGGCAAATCAGGTGTCAGCTCGCTCTGCTGGACACGGCCCTGGAAATTCCTGGCACGCTGCTCTTCCTTTCGGGGCTGGAAGCCAAGTGCTGGAGACAGGGAGAAAAAGGGCTGGTTACCCCTGCAGCGGGGTGAGAGCCTTCCCCTTCCTCCCCTGCAGAACCTGGGTCACACCCAGCGGCCACGGCTGGACTTCTGTGTGCCCAGCTATTATTGTCATCGTTCTGTAATAAAGGAATGGGATTATTGTTGGGTTAAGAATGATTTATTGTTCAGATAAACATTAGCTTTAGAGGCTGTGAGATTTTAGATGAGTAAGTAGTTGGTTATGGTTTAAAGTAGTTGTAAGTTTTTTTGTTACAAGACAATATATAACTTTTTAATATCATGGACAGTCATTACGAGGTTTATTTTGCTTTTCTAATTTATTACTTTTATTCACTTCTACTGCACTGCAGATATTTTTACTCAATAGGCTGCTGTTGTATGTACACATATGCTTCTATTATAATTTTTAAACTTTTAGTTTATTGTATACAACTACACTCTTACATTATAACTCTTCACTCTCTTATCAATATAGTTTCAATATAGTATCAATAAGTTTCTCACTTATTTAAGGTATATTCTTACTTACAACTACAGAAACATAAGTTTATGTGTTTTCTACTTAATGTTTGTGCATTTTATTTTTGCATCAATCTAAGCTCTTTCTAAGCTTGCAGACCAGACTCTCCTGTATCTGTGGGAGTTTGTGTCTTGTGCCAGCAATCCCAGGCAGGGAGAGCCTTGCAGTGCCACCCCAGGCTCATCCACCTCCCAAGGTCTGCAGCCGTGGTCAGGCAGGTTCCCTGCAGCCAGGAGCACGGTGGTGGACCTTGGCATGCTGAGGGCCTGCCCTGGCCCCAAAAATCTGCAAGGGATGGGGCTCAGCCACTGTGATGAGCCTCCCTCACTGCCCCTCTGAGGCTTGGTGACATCAAAGCTTCCTAGCCCAGAGGGTTAGGGACTAACACTGCTGGCAGCTCCTCCTGTGGGTTTGGTGAAACATCTCAGTAGGGTTTTGGTGCCTGCCTGGCAGCTGGAGGCAAGGGGAGAGAAATGCTTTCCAGGTCACTCCACTTGGCCAAACAGAGCATGAAGAAGTGTTTGACCACCCAGGAATTGGGTCTTAAATGTTGGACCTGCAGAAAGAAAGGACATGCACTGGGGCATGGTGAACCTGGCTATGAAAAGCACCAAACAGGTGAGTTAGGAACAAGACTGAAGGAGTTAGTGTAATTTTTCAGGTTTCTCTAGCAATAGACCATGGGGTTTTCCTAGTGAGTCATAGGTCTGCAGAAAAACAGAAGCCAGGAAGGAGATCTGGAGCTGGGACCTCTGGAGGCCCCTCCTCCAACTCCTGCTGGATCAGGTTGCTCAGGGCCAAGGTTTTCATATCCCAGGACAGATAGTCCACAGCCTCATTGTTGGATCACTCTCATGGAAAAGATGTTTTTTCCCTGATATCCGACTGAAATTTCTCTTCTTCCACCTTGTGCCCACTGCGCCCTGTGTAACCTCTTAGAAGAGCCTGGCTCCAGCCCTGTCTCTGCTTTGGCATTTGCCTTTCCTGGGCTTGGTGAGGTTCCTGATGGACCCTTTCTAGGGCTGAAATCGTCTGGTTATCCTCTCTGGATAGTTCCTGTTCTCAGTCACGTGGGAGAAATTTAAATCACTGACACGTCTTAATACAAAGTCTCAGATTACGCAAACAGGGAATATCTTCAAGCAGTTAAGTGACACGTGCCTAAATGCACTAGTTTGTGCTTCATCCAACAAGATGCAGAGAATTTTAATTTTTATTTTGAAGTTTAATAATACGTTTCAAAGCAAGGTTAATTTAAGGTAACATTAGAATCTGGATGAGAAGGGAAATATGTAATATTCTCATGGAACTGAACAACAGCAGAGGCTTAAGGTGAAAGAGGAGGTTAACCCTTAGTTATAGGGTGATTTAGCCACAAACTAGAACAGTAAATTTATCCATACAAAAAATGTCCATTTCCTATCCCCACCTATCAGAAAAAATAATTTGGCTGCAGGCCTACTTAACAACTACCTCTATTATATATTTCTTCCACCTGCAATTCTGTGTTATCAAATACAAGGAAGCAAAACCAAGAACAAAACAAAATCTAAACTTCCTTCTAACTGCAGCTGAGTTCATTACCACACACACATTAATCCCTGAGGCAAGCAAGGAGCAGAAATGCACAGGGAAGACCTGCTGGCATCATTTAATGCTCTATTTGTCCAGCAGCCCTTCCCTCCCATGTGCTGGGATCATGCCCAGCCTTCTGCAGCAGCCCCAGCTTTGCACAACTCTCTTCCTAGCAATGTCCTCTCCAGAGAGATGACCTTTTGTTTCCCCTATTCACCACATTTCTGAATATTTTTTTTTCTTCCACAGTTAGCCAACCAGTTGCTTTCTGAGGGAAGGTTAAACCTGTGCTCACAAGCCCACGTGCAACAGCACAACAGTTTGTCCCAGAGAAGGAATGGTGCTCTTCAGCCAACTCCTAGTCCTGCAACACTGCAAAACCAAGCAGAAGACCAACCCCAGTGTGTCCACATGATCCTTCCCCCCCACCTGAAATGCATAAAATAAATTAATTTCCATTTCATTTCTTGCAATGGTTGTGCCCCTTACTGGCAGATCACCAGCCTCCTTCCCTGGCACGTGCAGGATTATTTGCACCACTGCTGGAGGAAGGAACAAAATATCACCTGTTTTCAAGCATATAAAAACCTCTCAAGGCCACCAGATCTTTTCTGGGCCCGTGGTTCAGCTGGCAGAAGCCTATCCCTTGATGGTGGTGGAGAAAACTGGGAAGGACATGTAGTCCTGTTGAGTCCCCCCATGTCCTTTCAGGTGCTCCTGTTTTTAGGGAGATTTAGGAGGAAGGCAGGGAGTGCCAGCTGCTAACCCACTTCAAATCACAGAGCTGTTATCAATGACTTGTTGCCTTCATTTTGGTTTAATTTCAGACCTGCTCGTTTTGGGAGCATTCTCTGAAAATACAGCTTGTAGTAGAAAGGAAGAGATGATGTATTTACTGCTACAAATGGAGGTGTTTTTCACCTCTTCCATGTTCTAGCCAAGACACCCACTGCCAGGCAAGCTCCCTGGAGCCCCTTGGAAATTATCTCAAGGACTTTTGTGGCAGGACAGTGACTCCCCACAGAGCCTGCCCTGCTTTTTTACCCCTTCTCCAATGGAAATGGGTGGATTTCATCCCTTAATTCTTGCCTGCTCCACACTGGACTTCCCAGCCCCATCTCTGTGAAACAATCTTTTTCACAGTTTCTTCCACATAGTAAATCCTTTCATTTAAGGCCACATTTGCTTCCCTTCCTCAGTTAGAGAAAGACAAAAGACTTCAGCTGGAACCCCAGCTAAAATGTTTTCTTCATGCCACTAAATAATCATGGAGAAGCCAGATGAAACATCAGAGAACAATTTATTTCTAGTGTCCCACAGCACTGCACATCAGTGTCCCTGCCCAGTGAGGGGGGAGGGGGGGTTTGGACCCTCAAGGTCCCTTCCAATGCCAACCATTCTAGGATTCTGTGCTATTGCCACCATAAATCCCTTTTTGATGGCAAAGTCAGAGTCTCAGATGCTTTTGGATGACCTCACAGCTGCTCAGGCTTTGCTGGTGGCAGCACAAATCCTCTCAGAGCACCATCAGCTGCCATCCTTTCCAACCAAGCTCATGGTGGAGGGGGTTGAAGTTTGCCCCCAATGCTGTTTTTTGAATGTTGGATGATAAATCTATCTGTTAATTGTGAAACATGTTTAATGTTTTATCCATTTCCAAGGACGTGCTCACCGAAGTGCAGCCCATGCCTTGAAATTGTGCTTTGGGTGCAGCCATGAAGGGTGAAACATCACAGATATAAAGCCAGACCCTTCTGTCCTGGGTGCATTTCCACAGAGGAGCTGTCCTAAAATTTTCCATCCTGATCAATTTTCCACTGTGGGGCTGGCACACAGCGAGCCCTGAAGATCCTTGCCCAAAAAACCCTTGTCAAGGGAAGCACAGGGAGTGATTCCACTGTTCTCAGCACCTCAGAAATAGAGGTGAGGATGGGAAACCAGGTCTCTGAATGACAAGGTGAGGCCAGTGAGGAACAAACAGCAGCAGACAGAGCCACAGGTGCTGGGGGACAGGAGACCCAGGGTGCCTCCACTGCCTTGGGCTGTGCTTATTGCCAGGAGCAAATGATGCCACGTGCTCCAAGAGCTGCATTTTGCCCCACCAACAACTCCTGAAAGCCAACAGCATCTCCCATATTCTGCAGATGAGTCCTGATCAAATTCCTCCAAAAATATCTAATGTTTGGACCCAATGGCCTTAGGGACTCAATGATCTTTGCCAATCTGTGATTGTGTGATTCTGTATGAAGGTGGCTGCTTCAAATCCTCTCAGAGCACCATCAGCTACCATCCTTTCCAACCTTTTCTCCTTTTTCCAGGCTTTTCTCCACAGCTAAACCACACCTGACCTGCTCAAGAGCACTTCCCCCCTTTTTTTACCTTAGTTTTGTTAAGCTCTGGGGGTAAAACACAAGTGAGTTTAATCTCCTGCTACGTGTCTTTGCCAGAGAAATCCAGAAACAGCCAGAAAAGTTTTCCAAGCTTATCAAAGGCAATAAACCCTCTCTGCTTGAGTGAAGAGGCTTTCACAGGAGTTTGGCTGTCCCCATGGGGAACCAGACCCTTTATCCATAGCTGTGGGAAACGCCCTCCAAAGCTGCCAAATTCAGGCTGGGCAGGGCCAGGGGTGCTGCAGAGATGCAGGGGGCTCTCCCTGAATACAAATGCCACCAAGGAGCCAAATCCTGCAGCTTCCAGCAGAAAACTTTGGGAAATGATTTGTTAGGAAGGGCACACCACGGGAGCTGTGGTGTTGCCAGCTGGAAGCCTCAAATAAGGCAAGGAATGAGTTGATTTACTGTGATGTTGGATTTTGGCCTTTTCTGACCCAGAGATGGGGCAACTGAGAGGTGTTTTAAAAAGCTTTTATTCTATTTTCAGTCTCATATAAAAAATAAAACAGTACAAATGTTATAATTCACAATCATAAACTATTCCTTAATTACAATACATTATAAACTTTTCTTAACCTATCAACTTTTATCACATCATACTACAAAATGCCTTAAAACAAATAATCTAAAATTACCCCTCATAAATCCTACTACAATACATCTTTCATAATTCTATTTCTCCAAAACATCTAACATTATTTATAAAACCGCCCTTTAAAAGTTTTTTCTAACTCCATTTCTCTCNGCCCCATCTTTGGCATCTCTCATCCATGCTCCACCACACTGGGCTTTGGGACAGGATTTGTCATTCTGCCCCTTTGGCAAGTTTGGGACTGAGAAGAAAGTTAAATAAATTAAAAAAAAAAATAGGCTTTTTTTTTTTTTTCATGCAGGGGGAAATAGGCTGAAAAAATCAAGACCAGAAAGCTTTTTTGGGGAGGAATGCAGTTATCACAGCCAGGATTTATGGGCAGAAGGAGGCTGCAGCCCTACATGCCCCACACGGGCAGGCACCAACAATTTTTTACCTGCTCAGCAGCAGAAAACNCTACAACATTTCTAAATCAGCATTCCTCATCTCAAAATTTACATACAGATACGTACTACAGAAACCTTCTATCAAACTCTAAAAACTCTCTAAAACAAATCCATTTCCTACTCTGGGCCACATTCTGCTGTGTGGTGGAGAGGGGATGATGCTGTTGGCTTTGTCAGCCACATGGGTTTGACCCTGGGCCAGGCAGCAGCTGAAAATGCTCTGCATTTATAGATATATATATATATATATACAGCTATATGTGTCATTTATAAATATAGTGTATATATACAGCTATATTTATAAATATATANTTTTTTTTTTTTTCATGCAGAGGGAAATAGGCTGAAAAAATCAAGACCAGAAAGTCTTTTTGGGGAGGAATGCAGTTATCACAGCCAGGATTTATGGGCAGAAGGAGGCTGCAGCCCTACATGCCCCACACGGGCAGGCACCAACAATTTTTTACCTGCTCAGCAGCAGAAAACCTTGCAAAAAGGCATTAAAATCCTGAATTCTCAAGGGAATGACACCTCAGGATGGGGCTGTAGCTCCTTGGGTCTCCCCCACCGTGTGTTGGTGGCAGCCCTGTGGGACACTGGTTTCTTCTGACTGTCTGGGAGGTGGGGACACAAAGCCACCGAGCTGGAAACACAACAGCTTGTCAGGAAATAAGCACAGGACTTTTTTTTCCAGAGATGGAAGTTCGATGAGATCAGCTCACGAATTCAAGTGAAGGCACAGAGCAACTTCTGCATTTTTTTAGAGTCCTGGAAGATTAGAAGCTCCCATAAACTTTAATGAGATACTTCTGCAAAACCATTAGTAGAAGCTGTTGAAAAGCAAATTATAGCCATTTATGGGGACCCAAGAAACTCCAGCAGCTATTCACTCAACGAGAGCTGGCAAAGCAGCTTTCCTTTCAGATTTCATAGTCCCTTTTGTCAAGAACTTCCTCCATTCTCTTGTCAGGCTTTAATTAAATTTGTGCAGAATGGACACATTTCTCCTCCTAAGCCACTTCCCCATGGACCAGCCTGGAGCTGGATCCAGCCAGGCACATCACCCACTGCACCCCAGGTGCCCCAATTCCCTGGGGAAAAGCATGGTGCTGAACAAACCCAGCCCTCAGCTGGTGGATCTGAAATGCTGGCCTCCAGGAAGCCCAAATGATGGGCAATTTTATCTTTTAAAGGTAATTTGGAGAGACACCTGATCTGAGCAGAAGAGAGGTGGATATGGCTTTTGAACATATCAAATGGCTTTTAATGCCTTTAATGAAACCCGGGCAGAGGGTAAATTTCTTAGCTGCTCAACTTTCCTTTTTAAAAAAGCACAATCTACCTCAGCCTTCCCCAGATAAGAGAGCAACTCCAGCATGTCACCCTTCACCTTCAAGATTTGTCTGCAGGGCTGAGTCATTAATGCAGCTAATTAGAGGCTTCAAGCTGATTATGAGAATTGCAGTAAGTGGAGTTACAAAATCCCCGGGCCCGATACTCCTTAATCCAAAAGCCACTTTACACTGACCCAGCCTTAAAATACCCTGGGATGATGTAAAATGCTCTTAAAGCAAATGGGATCTCCCCTTTGGAGGGGCTGGCACACGTCACAGACCAGCAGCAGACCAGGCTGATGGGGCTCTCAAAGGCCCCACCTGCCCCCAGGTGAAATGCAAGCATCCTTCTGGTCAAAGAGAGTCAGGTCTTTCACCACAAATAAAACCAAACCAAAATATATTCAGGCAAATACCTGAAGAGCTGACTGCTATCGATTCGATAAAAGCAGAATAAAAATGTTGCTGAGTGCATTTGCAGGTGCCTCCAGGGGTGTCTTAACCTTAACAAGCCAAAACCCGCCTCAGCAGCCACTCAGACAAACTTCCATCACTGAACGCTCCCTGAACTTCAGGCAAATTCTGAACTGGACACAAACCTGAAAAGAAGAGCTCAGCTTTTCTGTATTAGTGGCACTGAGACATGAAAGGATCTTCCTATATTGCTTTCAAATGACAACTTTTGAAGCCAAAGTGCCTCAAAATGGCCTGGAAGTGACCATTTGGGTACAAGGTGCCAGTGCTTGGCCTTTCAAGAGGGAAAAGCCACCCTGTCCCCAACAGAGAGGATCCCAGCAGCCCCAGAGCTGCCCCATCCCAGACCTTGGGATGTCCCAGAAGCTGCCAGGGGTGTGTCCCAGGGCAGAGGGCTGCACACACGCGGCCGTGATCTTTGCAGAGAGAAAGGAAGCCGTGAGGGAAGCCTTATCCCTGGGATAAGCACAGCTCCAAAAATATGACAGCAGTCATGAGACCCTCCAGTCACCTGATGTAAGGTTACAGCTCTGGTGACATTTGGGTTACAGCATCATCTGTCACAGCTTTGAGTCAGCAAAGAAGTGCAGCCAGTGGTTTACGTTTCCCTGCCAGGAAAATAAAGCAGGAAAAGCGTTTTGCTGGCAAGTGTGCACCATCCTGAGCCTGTGGGGCAGGGAGGGAGGGGGCTGGGGTCTCTGAACATGACACCCCTACTCACCCCAGGCACCTCGGGGTGCTGGGTGCCAGCACTGGGGTGGCACAGGAGCCAGAACACTGCATTCCCTCCCACTCACTTCCCAGCCCTGTCCTGGGCTGCTCAGGACTAACCTGTGATACCTCAAGGGGCGTGAAAATCCAGCTAAACCAGTATGCCCAGCTGGCAGTATCGGGGACCTTGACCCTGGTGGAATGGCTGGAATTTCCCTGGTGGAAACTGGGACTCCCATCTCCTCCACTCCAGACCTCCTGCCCTTTCCAGTGCCAGAGCTGTGGGCAAAGGGAGAAAACTCTGTGGTCACCTTTGCTCAGTGCCAGATTAGAGATGTTGGGAAGGGCTTTTCTCCTGCAGTGGGAGGTTTTGCTGGGGGACAGGCATGAGCTGTGGGATAACACAGTGCCAGCCCCACACCCAGTGGGATAGCGGAGGGATGGGATCAGCCTCACTCCCTCTGCTCCACAGAGCTTTACTGCTGCCAGAGCTCTCAAAGGAAAAATCATGGTTAAGTGGGACAAAGAGCTGAGAAGCAACCTGTTTCTGCATGGGGGGGAAGAGATGCTTGTATAGAAATAAACACATTTAGCTGTGTGTATGAGCATTTTGCAATTTAAATAAAAATACATGCTTTCGAGGCTTAACAATCTCAAATGAAAAGAAATAAAAAGATGCAAGGGTTTCTTTGTGTTCTGAAACCGCCCTGTTACCCTCACCTGCCCAAATATTTGAGCCAGAAGAAATGCTGTTCCAGGAGAGAGAAGCAGAGTGGGGCCAAAGGACAGGCACAGTTGGATCTTGGAACATTTTTGGATCATCTCCTGATCACAGCCAATACAAAAAAAAAGCACATTTACAGACCTTCCTGCAATCACTTTGGTGACCTGTGCTTTCCTATTTTCTCATATTCATCCCTCACTTTTCTTCCTAGGACTTGTATCTGCCAATATTTCCCACTCCAAACCTGATTTTTCCCTAACTACTGTCTTAATTATGTTTTCCCCTCACTTTCCTTCTGTTTCCCCCAGGTAGCTTCATCCTTTTCAGCTGCAATGCCTCTTCTCTCTCTGTTTCCTCTGGACCAGCTAGAAGGACAAGAGCCCTGAATCCCTTCCTTGTGCCAGGTGCCAGAGGATCATTTTGGAGCAGGAGCAGCTCAGGGAGCACTTCCAGGTGTGCTGTACCTCTGCAGGAAGTCTGTGCCTAGCAAGCTGGACCTCAGCTCAGCTCTCTGCCTCTCTGCTTTGTGACAAACAGCGTGTCTGAATTCCCATCTGTGTTTCTCCCATATATGAAGTGCTCAGACACTGATCCGGGGTTCCTTCTAAAGCAAGGACCCAGCTGCTTCTTTCTGACCCAGCTCCTCTGAAGCTCAGGAGGGTTTAGGTGGAGACCAACCAAACCAGAGCCAGAGCCACCCAGCAATGTGTGGGTTAGCAAGCAGAGAACACGAAAACAGAATTTAAATTATCAGGGCTGCATCTTCCACTGTTGTGAGCCCTGCAGCTCTGCTGTGGATACATCAGCAGTACAGGGTGAGGATCACTCCTGGCTTCAGCACAGCCCTTCAAAGCAGCCCAGCCCTCAGCCTGGCTCTGACCCTCCTCCAAGGCAGCTGGGCTAAGCAATGGATGTGTTTACAACTTGCTCTTTGCCACTTGGCCCCCCAGTGCCACAAAAACCATCCCAAATGCACATTCCCACCTTGTTCAGGATGATTGTGGAGCTGTGTCTAACAAAAGCATGAAGAAAAGGAGCTGCAGAAATATTCTGCAGCTGCACGTTTCCCAAGGAGAGGAGATGCAAGCTGCCAGATCCCCTTGGCAAGAAAATATCTTTACCACTCCATCAACCCAGTCTGGACCCAAAATCCCAAGAGGAAAAGTCCAAAACCTCTATCCTGGACCCATAGGCTGTTTTCACACCAGCATATACTAACTCACACTGCAGAGGTGGCCAGGGATATTCCCAAATTATCACTTCTATACTTAAATTGTACCACAGCCACAACAGTTTCAGCCAAGTCAACCCACCCTGTCCCAAACCATTCCCAGCACCTCTTCTAGCTCTGTGAGGGGAAAAGGGGTGGCTGAGCAGAGAGAAGAGATCCCTGATGCCTTTAGTGGAAGAGAAAGGCAGACTGGAACTGCCACAGAGAAAAACTTGTTTTGGAAATAGTCACCATGCCAAGGTGGAGCAGAAGCAAAGTGTGAATAGAGGCATTTTTCTCTCTGGCTCGATGGAACCTCTGCATTTGCTCCCAGCAGCACCCAGCTGAGCTGCCATGGAGGAGCCAGCATGGGGGAAAACCAAGCAAATCTCTTCCCCAAAAAACCCTGTACGTGGCAGAGTCGCCACTGTGAAAGCACATAAATAACAGCAAACCAGCATGGGAAAAATACCCGTGGTTGCCAGGCAAATTAATGTTCCAGCATAAACAGCAAATATAAATTAGGCCCATAACAGCCTTTGAGGGGGCACTGGATGCTTCAGAGCTAAAGACCAGACAAGGCAGCAAGGCTTGTCAGAAAAACTGGGCTGGGAAGGAGGGGTGGAGTTTTGGCAGCGCGTGGCTCCCATTAAATCTTTCCCACACTTCTCCAGGGTGGAGCTGGAGCTAGCTGGGCTTCTCTGTACCTTTTCTTCAAGCATGTAATAAGTTAATGGCTTGTAATTCCTCATGCACAGCTTTCCACATCTTCCAGGTCCATCCAGCACTCCCATTTGGCTCTCCTGGAGCAGGCTCTGCCTGTGTCCCCTGGGGTGTTTTGAAGCCAGGCTGGTGCCATCAGGAGAGGGTTAAAAAGCCCCAGAAATAGCAGAGGGCTGTTGAAAAGGCAGCTCTGTGCCGGGAAGGCTGCAGACAGACCTCGGGAAGGGAGGGAAAGCTGCATTACAATCCTGGCATTGATGGCCCCTCCTGCTGAGAGCGCCTTTCATCCCTGCCCTGCTGCGAGGGGAGGCAGGGAAGGGATCCTGAGCCATCCCACATCCCTGTCCCAGCAGGGAAGGGATCCTGAAACATCCCACATCCCTGTCCCAGCAGGGAAGGGATCCTGAAACATCCCACATCCCTGTCCCAGCAGGGAAGGGATCCTGAAACATCCCACATCCCTGTCCCAGCAGGGAAGGGATCCTGAAACATCCCACATCCCTGTCCCAGCAGGGAAGGGATCCTGAAACATCCCACATCCCTGTCCCAGCAGGGAAGGGACCCTGAAACATCCCACATCCCTGTCCCAGCAGGGAGGGAAGGGATCCTGAGCCATCCCACATCTCTGTCCCGCCGGGAAGGGTTCCTGAGCCATCCCACATCCCTGTCCCATGAGGAAAAAGATCCTGAGCCATCCCACATCC
>VXAX01007705.1:1353-12072 GCA_013399835.1 Leptocoma aspasia
GACAGCAGAATTGTGATTAGAGCTAAGCAGTAGCCATTAAATAAGTCAGCAGAAAAGTTATATAAAAAGTATAAGAGGATGGACATTTAGAACAATGCTCCTGTAGTAATGCTTGTTTAGAATAACTCCCTAAGCTGCAGAAAAGTATATCTAGCAGATATAAAGAAGTTCTAAGCTTAATAATAGGACTCTGTGCATTGTGTTTTAAGGCTTACAAACAGGTATTGTATTCGAAATAAGCAAGCATTGTTTTAAATAAAGGTACATGTGCTTATAGCGATTGGATGGAACTACTGTCAAAATGCTTTTGCTTTTTGTGATTGGTCAGAAAACTTATAAAATAGGCTGTAACATTAAGTTCCCTGTCTGCTGTCTGGGATGTGAGCTGGTGGCATCTTTCCATTGCCATGACCTTGTAATGAGACTGATGCTGGAAAATAAACGGCTCAAGACGCATTCTGAGCAGTCCCGTCCCATTCGTGCTTGTACATAGCCCCCTGGCCGGCGATACGAGCGGACCGTCATACCCCAGCAGCTGACCATCCGGGACGACCTGAAGACCCTACGGGATCTACATCAACTCTGTGGGTCCATCAACTGGGTATGTCCCCTGCTGGGAATACAGTTGGAGGTCCTTGCACCACTCTTCAACCTACTCCGTAGCAGTGAGGACCTGGACTTATCACATACCCTCACACTCGAGGCCTGGGATTCCATCACCAAGGTCCAGGAGGCCTTGTCCTCAAGCCAAGCACATTGGTATGAACCCAACCTACTATTCCAGCTATCTGTACTCAGTGAGACCTCGCATTGGATAATTGCCCAGCCCAGCCAGAACATCTGGGTGACCTTGGCAAAGATCTTGAAGCAAGACAGCCTATGTCTGTCCATGAGCAGCCCAGAAGACCCGCTGTTGACACAACTGGTAGGCATACTTTTGGCGGCAGATGAATGGCCCCTTGGTAACACGGTTCTCCTCTGCACCACGGGTAGGAAACCCAACCCAGTAGACACTTCAGATGAATGGACCAAGATCCTTATGCATGCACTAGAGGAACCCCAAGAATTGGACTTATTGGGGTCCTCCAAAGCTGAGAATTGTGTTCAATTTTATTGTAGATGATCAGGCCAGCAATAGACCAAAATTGATAACATCAGGTCCATTTATAGAAAAAATATAATGCCAATTCGGAAAATATATAATCCCACAAATTGGTGCAATTACACCAGTCCCACACTATCTTGGTCCTCACTCCATCCCAAGAAATTGCCCCAGGGGGTGTTTCCAATCTCTAGAGCCCGAGTGTGGGCCGGGATCCCCTCGCGTCTCCAAAGGGGTCCTTCCAGTCTTGGCGGGCTTACTACCCTCACCCCAAACATAACCTTGATTCAAGATTGGAAACGTAAGAGTGAATTAGTGCGTCAAAAGAGATCATACACTGAATTTGATGAAAATTGCAATAGTGAAATTACAAACTGGAATAAAGGGAAGAGAGTTGTGACCTCCCTATTTCTACTGTGGGTGGCCGCAGCTAAAGATCTCAGTGAGCTTTCTCACCTGGAGTGTTGGCTTAGTAAGCAGGCCAACACTACATCCATTGCCTTAAGTGATTTACTCAGCAACACAGAAACTACCAGACACACGACACTTCAGAACCAAGTGGCGATCAACTTTCTACTGCTTGCTCATGGACACAGCTGCCAGGACTTTGAGGGGATGTGCTTCATCAACCTCTCCTCGTGCAGCGAATTAATCCATGTGAGCATCCAGAGGCTGAGGGAGCTGGTGAAGGACATTAAAGTAGAAAAGAATCCGGATTGGATTATTGAAGTTTTTGGACAGTGGGGGTTGATGGGGTGGGTTTCATCTTTTATTAAGAGTATTTTGTGGATTTTAGTTGTCATTTTTGTTGTGTTACTTATGTTCCCTTGTTTAGTTCATTGGCTGCAGAGATCTATGTGAGATGCCTTTTTAATTAAACAAGAAGGGGAAGTTGTAGAGGCCTGTGAGCCTACTAGGGGAAGGCTATTCACCTGGCATTCCCTATTGGTTCCTACACTATGTACTGCCCCCGTGCCCTCAGATGATCGGTTCCTGATGCTCTGTTCTGCCTCCTCTTTCCCATATTTAAACCTGGACCCTCCTGTTCCCCTTGTCCTCTATCCCTGGATCCCTTTGGTGTATAGATCCAATAGACCTCCGTCGGAACTCAAAATAGAAGACCCTCCCATGTCTCCTCGCTGACCTGCTCTCTGTGGTGCATGAGAATGAGTGTGTGTGTTTGTTGTGTGCCTGCCCGAACGGCTTCACTGAAGGCACTTCAGGCAAGGTAGCGGCATTTACCATCTCACCCCGCCGCTACAGTCCTGGGCCCATTGAGCCAGAAATAACTCACCCTTTTGTGGCCAGTCCATACCTATTGATGATGGAGAGAGACGGGGAGACTGAGTGGTCATCAGAATCCAATTTTACTGGGAACTTACAAAGACTTATATACTGTTTCAGGAGACCAGCAACGTTTACTACAAGGATTAGGTTAGCAATCAAATACACAAACTTATGCATATTACAACATTCCTTAGCTTGCAGAGCCGAATGGAATTTCCTTTTCCCGGAAAACTGTTTGATTAGATCTTTGGTTTAATCTCAGAGTTGCATCTGGTTTTGCCAAGGCATCTGTTTTTGCCAAGGCATCTTGCTTATCAAATATTTTATGCTAATAAGGTCTAAAGTACTCTCTGTCTTGTGTATCCCCATACATACCCACCTGAGACTTGAATCCTGGCAGCCTGATCACCCTATTGGTTGTTGCGATGCTCTTCAGTGCCTGACTCTTGGGTATGTGAGCATCACGGGAGGGACTTTCACTTCTCTACCCCGTCAGCAATGTCTTGCCCCAATCCAGCAGCTCAGATGGGTTTCCGTCTGTGCTGCCAATTGTCAGTTTTCCATCGTTCCAGCCACCCCACAGGGCATTTGCCACCATCCCCGAGTCAGTGCAGAGGTGCAGCACTGGCCATTTCTCTCACTCAGAGCTCCATGTGTGGTCCCAGTATTTCAGTGACTGCAGGAAAGGGGCACCCCACAATGGGAAATTTCTTGTCAAATATAGACATAAAGAGTGGAAAACTATCTGTAACTCAGATTTTGGCCTCAAAGCCGCCACTTTTGCGGCTTGCAGGGAGGTTTGCAGGGAGCCGCAGTGTGGCACGGCCCTCGTTGTGCCTGGGAGCGCTGGCTTGGGAGAAGGTGTCAGTGCCAGCTGGCCCAGAGAGCTGCAGCATGTGGGGAATGAATCCCTCCTGGCCTCCTGCCCCAGGATGACACTATGGAGCCTCATGGAACCAAGGAGACCATTGTGACACTATGGGGCCTTGTGGGACCAAGAGACTACTGTGACGCTGTGGAACCAAGGGACCATTGTGACATTGCGGAACTCCATGGAACCAAAGGGCCAGTGTGACACCAAGGAGACCATTGTGAGAGTGCTGGACCTCATGAAACCAAGAAGCTATTCCAATAGTACAAGGCCTTTTGGAACCAAGGGACCATTTTGACACTGGGGGGGTCTCATAGAACTGATACCGAAATCATGCGGTCGGATATAAACTTTCTAACACAGCTTGAGTATTAGAAAGCAGCCATTCCTTATTGCAGCTCTAGTCACTCAGAGGATACTTCCTCTAATCGAGTGCCCCAAGCATTGCGTGAACAGTTTTTATCATATACATTGATTACATATTCATAAGCTATCTCTGCTTACTTGATGTATTTTACATAATTATCTTATTTTACAGAATTTCAGCCCTTATTGGACCTTGTTATTTGTTTCTTTGCGGTCTGTCATCAACATTCTGTGTCCTTTTCAGGGGGCTGTTCCTTGACCCCTGCTTTTGAGTGAGGGCAGTATTGTTGTTTTGCGTAACTTCTGCTTTGTCAGCCTTGCAGAGCTGCACTGGCATGTTGCTTCTGTTTTGTGTGACTTCTCTTTCAGTTACACTCTTCATGTATTTCTCCAAGGCTGTGCTGCATCTCTAATGGCCTAGACTGGTTGAGTTATATAATTAGGGTTATCTATAATTCTGTTCCACTCTCCTCATCAGAGTAAAATGCTGTTGCGATTTGCTGTCCTTATCAGTCCCTTGAGATTCTCCTTTTCCTCTGGGTGACTCCTCCTTGGATGGACACTTATTTTAGGAAATGCAACTCTCTGTCCCCCGAGACTCACCCACTGTCCCGGGAGCTCCCCTGAGCTCTGGTGCAGGCATACGATTCCTCTCTAGGATGGTATCAACCATCAGCCCACTGCAGGTGGATCAGCCACAGGCAGATCAGTCAAAGCTTTTTTCAGTCTGCTTGGACATGTGCAACCAAGAAGGGAGGTCTTGGTCCAGCCCTTTTTCCCAACAGATCCCCCTGTGACTCTGAGCCTGTCCCCCTTATTCCATCCAAAACCCCAGAAGAGCAGAAGTCCTTTTGAAGGAGAAGCTCCCTGGGTGTGTTCCTGACCCCAGCTCTGGAAGAGGTGTCCAGCCTCTGGCTCTGCCCTGCAGTGAGACCCTCAGGTTGTGGGGTGCTTGCCCAGAGCCCAGCCCTGGCACAGGGTCCCTGTTGCCCATTCCTGCTGCAGCATGGGGATGGCATTGCAGGGACAACAGGCCTGTGCCAAGGGACAGGACAGTCTGTGGGTCACATAGCAATCAGGGGACAAGGGGACTCTGTGGAGGGGAGGGAGTTCCAGCACTGTAATCCCCATGTCTTGCTGGCCTTAGCCAGGGCAGCAGCAGCCCTGACTCACAGGCAGCANAAATATATATAATATATAATATGTAATATTATAAATAAATTTTAATATTAATATTCGAGAATAGAATGTTGCAAAATATTTTCCACAAATAATTCCTTATTTCTTGGCTCCCCAGGCTGTAGATGAGGAGGTTCAGGGCTGGAGGAATGGCTGAGTACAGAACTGACAGTGCCAGATCCAGGGATGNCATAAGCTATCTCTGCTTACTTGATGTATTTTACATAATTATCTTATTTTACAGAATTTCAGCCCTTATTGGACCTTGTTATTTGTTTCTTTGCGGTCTGTCATCAACATTCTGTGTCCTTTTCAGGGGGCTGTTCCTTGACCCCTGCTTTTGAGTGAGGGCAGTATTGTTGTTTTGCGTAACTTCTGCTTTGTCAGCCTTGCAGAGCTGCACTGGCATGTTGCTTCTGTTTTGTGTGACTTCTCTTTCAGTTACACTCTTCATGTATTTCTCCAAGGCTGTGCTGCATCTCTAATGGCCTAGACTGGTTGAGTTATATAATTAGGGTTATCTATAATTCTGTTCCACTCTCCTCATCAGAGTAAAATGCTGTTGCGATTTGCTGTCCTTATCAGTCCCTTGAGATTCTCCTTTTCCTCTGGGTGACTCCTCCTTGGATGGACACTTATTTTAGGAAATGCAACTCTCTGTCCCCCGAGACTCACCCACTGTCCCGGGAGCTCCCCTGAGCTCTGGTGCAGGCATACGATTCCTCTCTAGGATGGTATCAACCATCAGCCCACTGCAGGTGGATCAGCCACAGGCAGATCAGTCAAAGCTTTTTTCAGTCTGCTTGGACATGTGCAACCAAGAAGGGAGGTCTTGGTCCAGCCCTTTTTCCCAACAGATCCCCCTGTGACTCTGAGCCTGTCCCCCTTATTCCATCCAAAACCCCAGAAGAGCAGAAGTCCTTTTGAAGGAGAAGCTCCCTGGGTGTGTTCCTGACCCCAGCTCTGGAAGAGGTGTCCAGCCTCTGGCTCTGCCCTGCAGTGAGACCCTCAGGTTGTGGGGTGCTTGCCCAGAGCCCAGCCCTGGCACAGGGTCCCTGTTGCCCATTCCTGCTGCAGCATGGGGATGGCATTGCAGGGACAACAGGCCTGTGCCAAGGGACAGGACAGTCTGTGGGTCACATAGCAATCAGGGGACAAGGGGACTCTGTGGAGGGGAGGGAGTTCCAGCACTGTAATCCCCATGTCTTGCTGGCCTTAGCCAGGGCAGCAGCAGCCCTGACTCACAGGCAGCAGTGAGTGCCCCTCGAGGCTCCAGGGACAGCCCCAAGGGCCTCAGGGCTGCTCCTCCATGGGGCAGAGGGACACTGGCCTCCTGAACACTCCTGTGTGCTGGGACTGCTCTCACAGCTCCAGGAGGGTGTGAAGAGATGGCAGTAAGAAAAAATAATTTTCTGCTGATTTATTTATTGAGGTTATCTAAACATGGGAGCTAGAGCCATAATTATATGAGTACTTTGGTCCAATGAAATACAAATATTAGGCCAAGAACAGACAGAACAAAAAGCAAAGTGAAAAGAAACCAAAAGAATAAGGAACAAAAAAGTTCACAAATGAAGAACAGTTATTCCTGGCTTTTGCTAAAATACACTGGGAGTCGTGATGGAATAATGGGCAACTTAATAATTCTATTGATTTTTAATATTAATTTNGGGTGAGGGAGGCAGGTGGAAATGGCTTTGTGCTGGCCCTGGTCAGAGGGGATCCTCAGCTCTCCCGGCTGCCTCTCCACTGGGCTCTGTTTGCCCGCTCCCTATACGGCATGGCTGCTGCTGATCACGTCAGGTATCACCACTTGTCGCAGTTGAGATGGACACACAACATGACACTCGAGGTTCATGTGGCAACAGCCAACTTTTATTGAGTGCGGTTCCCTTTCTACAGTGTTAGAAAGCCTGCATGGTTGGTCCTGATTGGCTGAATTTAGTTGCCACCCAGCTTACTGGCCAATAGCTGTCTGCATCTCTAATGGCCTAGACTGGTTGAGTTATATAATTAGGGTTATCTACAACTGCGAGGCCTCCAGGCCAGCTGTTAGCCACCACATATATATATATTTACACACACATATATATAAACACATGCATAGATGTATATACACATGTGTAATGTGTATTGGTGCAGAGGCGCTGGAGTTCCTCCAGGGCCTGCAGGGACTGGAGCTTCAGGGGAGGCCCATCTGTCAGCAGCCCCCAAGCTCCCACAGGAAGCTGGCGGGGGAGGAAGTTGTGCCACTGGATCTGGCTTCAGAGTGCTGCCGGGATGCAGGACTTAGAGCTGATGGGGACAGGAGGCACTGGTGGCTGCTGGGTTGTCTCCAGGGATGTCAGGCTGTCCCCAGGGGTGCCAGGCTGTCCCCAGGAGTGCCAGAATGTCCCCATGGGTGTCAGGCTGTCCCCATGGGTGTCAGGCTCTCCTCATGGGTGCCAGGCTGTCCCCAAAGGTGTCACTCTGTCCCCATGGGTGCCAGTCTGTCTTGATGGATGCTGAGCTGTCCCTACGGATGCCACAGTGTCCCTTTGGGTGTCAGGCTGTCCAGTGGCTGCCAGGCTGTCCCCAGTGATGCCTTATGGGTTCCAAGCTGTGCCTATGGGTTCCAGGCTGTCCTGACGGATGTCAGGCTGTCCCCATCTGTTTCAAGCTGCCCCAGTGTATGCTAGGTGGTCCCTATTGGTATCACACTCTTCTCATGGGTACCAGGCTGTTCAGTGGCTTGCAGACTGTCCTAATGGATGCCAGGCTGTCCCCAAGGATGCCAGACTGTCTTCAAGGATGTCACACTGTCCCCATGGGTGCCAAGCTGTCCTGATGGATGCCAGGCTGTCCCAAGTGTGTGACACAGTGCCTATATTGGCAATCTGGGGCACCCAGTGCCCACTGTGGCATAGTCACAAGCAGCTCCAGGTGAGCCAGGTAAGAGGACCCATGTCCCACAAGACCAGTGGGCACTGGATGAGGAAGAAGAGGAGGAGGAAGAGGAGGAGGAGTGGGAGAAGGAGGAGGAGGAAGAGAAGGAGGAGACAGTTTGGCAGGGCTCACCTGGGCAAAAAGGTAATTGATGACAGGGTAGTCCAAAAGAGGGTGGCCCAGTCTTTCAGCAGCTGGAAGCGGTGGGACTGTCCCAGTCCACACCAGCTAGGGAAGAAGAACCTGATGGGGACAGCGGGACAGCTAGGGGTCCCAGCACTGTGTCCTCAAGACAGCACAACTCCAGTCAGCCATCAGTGAGTCTCAGGGAACCAAGCTGGAGCTGTACCTGATCCTGGACATCACGACCTGGCTGCAGGACTCGTTGATGAGGCAGAGGTGGCTGGTGGGGAAGAAGCAGCTCAGATCCTCCATGGCCAGGATGAAGAGGGGGTGGCACACAGGCAGCACACCTGGGGATGGAGAGCAGGGCTGGAACCCCAGTGAGGACGGGCATGGAACACTGAGTCCATGGCCAGGACCTCAATCCCATGGCTGGTATACCAAACCCACAGCCAGGCCCCTAAACCCACAGCTGGAATCCAGAGCCCATGGCCAGGACCCCCCGTTGGAGACAAGCACAGGACACCCTCCTTGCCGGCACCATCACTGCTCCTGACTAGGTACCAGCCCCTCCAGCACCCTCGAGGCAGTGGGGTGGAAGGCTGAGAGGGTTTCAGGGGGTGTTGGGGTCCCCCTGGATCCTGGTCCCTTCAGCACCCCTAAAGCAGTGGGATGAAGGTTGAGGGTCACAGGGGGTTTTGGGGTTCCCCAGGGGTCCTGCCTCCCCCTGCAGCCCCCTCCACCTGCAGTCCCTGCCCCACCTGGTCCTTGACATCTTTGAGATGACCCCCAGGGCTGCAGGATGGTGATTTGGAGGTTCGTCGGACACCTCTTCAGATTTCTTCTTCTATAACCGAGAAGTTATTTTCAGGAGGTCTTGGCGAAGCGAGGCAGATACAATTCGAGGCGAATGCTGCTCTTCTGGAGTGCGAGGAAGTCCAGCACCCAGTTCGGGACGCCAAATTTTATTACGACTCGGGGTGGGGGTCTGTCGGACCCCGGATTTGCCGTAATATGCCGGATAGCGGGGTCTCTTCTCCAGGGCTTCAGGCAATCTCCCAAGCCGTAGGTCACCTTAGCAAGCAGTATCAGCTGTTTAGTGATTCTAGCTCTTTGGTGATTTCAGCTCTTAGCTTGCTAGGTGCCTCGGCAGACACAGGGAGGAGAGAGGAGGAAAGCCTGTATGATGTTCCGCAGATATATTTATTGCGAGGGGTTCTGCGAAAAGGGGAGGGACAGCTTTTCCTGCTTTTACTGTGCAGGAGTGGGGTTTATAAAGCCTATAGGGGTTTTGGAAACTGTCCAATGGTAGGGGTCGAGGCAAATGTGACCTATGGTCTTACAGAGAGATATCTGGGGTACGGAAGGAAGAGGGGTTTTCATTTAGGTCCGCTTCTTCATGACTTAGCATTTTCTTATCTTAAGCTGACCTCCAGGGTGACCTCACAGCCTCCATGGAGGGCTCACAGCCTCTGTGGCTGCTACACTCAGGGGTCTTCTCTTGGGGTCACAGAACAACTGTCAATGGAACCTGGCTGTGAAAAGTAGAGATTTTTTCTGCTTTCCAGCAAGGCCAGAACTGAAATTTTGTTCCTTTTGCCTTGGTGCCTTGGTGGCCCCCTGGGTGTTGTCTGCACTGAGTTTCAGCCCTCCACACTTGTTGAAGGTGCAAATGTCACACTGTCAGTGCCCTGTTCTTGTGTCACCTGCTGTGGCTGGGCATGAACAGAGCTCCTGGACTTGCATTTACAACTGCTGTGGAACAAGAATTGAGGGACCTGGAGCTGCTTGAATGCGAAAACTGAACGACGAGCATTTCTTGAGGAGGAAACCTCCCTCTCCTGTGCCAGCCTGTAGGAATGCTGGAATTCTCTTCTGCTGCTGGGGAACTCAGGATGTCTGGCTGAGCAGGAAAGGTGACCCTGAGCTAGGAGCTTTCCTTTGGTGAAGCAAAGCCTTGGTATGGAAAGACTTTTCCAGCATTGTGCCCTTAGCCAGGAGGTATTGTGCCACAAGAGTTGTCCCATCCCTGCTGGGCTGGACATGGAAAGACGTGGTGCCATCCTTTCCTTCCCACCAGCTCTCAGCTGGAACTTGAATTGAACAGGGACATGAAGAGAAAGGCATTTCCCTCCCAGGACAGTGCTGTAGTGCAACATGTTCCCCAGAAGGAGTCCGGGCTAGCCCAGGGCTTTGTGTGCCCAGACAAAGCCAGGCAGGACACAGAGCTGTCAGCAAAGGAGAGGGCCAGCAAGGTGGGGCAGCCAAGGGATGACGAGAGCCTGCAGGGACAGAGGCATAGGGCATGGACTCTGTAGGTCAACCTGGGCTGGAGAGGGCACAGGGATGTTCAGCAGCTGCAAGGCCCTGACAGAGCCAACTCCTGCAGCACTTTGGCCGTGGCTGTTGTCCCTGGCCCTGAGGCCAGGAAGAGACAAGTGACTCTTGCAGCCTGGGGGTCTCATTGCCTCCTTGTCCCTGCTCAGCAGCCTGGCAGGGGTCACCCCATGGTCCTGCCCTTGGCATTGCACATCCCCACATCCCAGTGCCCTGGGAAGAGCACTGAGCAATGAGGGAGGGACAGGATCTGCCTTCCCATGGGCTGGGGCTCAGGCCTTGGCTCTGTGGATTCATGAAACACATCCAGGTTTGCTCAGCATCAGAGACATCTTTTCCTTGTTTCCCCCCCCCCCATCATCACTGCCTCCAATTTCCTGTTATAACTGGAACCTGGGGACACTTTCTCATTCATGTCACTCAGTGGGACCAATTAAAACTTCATGAAACTTTGGAGTTTGAATCTGATCTGACTGGAGTTTGAACTCATGAGAGATTTCTCATGAGTTCAGGTCCTCAGCACAAAGCC
>VXAX01007706.1:0-122407 GCA_013399835.1 Leptocoma aspasia
CTCACGGCCGGGCGGCCCGGGGATTGGCTGGCGGGCCGGCGGCGGGCGGCAGGGATTGGCTGCCGCGCGGCCTTTGTTCGGCTGCAGCCACTGCCGCAGGGCAACGGAAGTTTGAGCGTGGCGGAGCGCGCGAGCGGAGATTGCTCTGTGGGAGCTGCCTCGGCCGGACCCGCCCCGCCATGAACCTGGAGAATAAAATGAAGAAGGTAAGGGGGGCTGCCCGCCGCGTTGTCCGCCGCGCACGCCGGTGCCCGCGCTCTGGGGAGCGGCGGACCCGCCTCGGCGCTGCAGCCCCCGCGGGGACTGCCCTGGGGTCGCCCCCCGGGTGCCGGGATCAGCCCTTCCCGGCGCTCCCCGCCCGGGCCCCGGCGCAGAGGTGGGAGGCGGGAGAGCTGTGCCTGCATCTGCCGGTACCCTCGCTGCCCCCGTCCGCGTACTGCTGCGCTGCCTCGCTGCTCCCGAGCGTAGGTAGTCGCCACCAGCTGCTGCCCCAGGTGGGGACGTACCGCTGTTCTGTCATGCGAGTAAAACATGTGTTCGGTCCCCCCAGTAAACCCCTGAGATCTGATAGTTGTTTTCATGCATGTGCGCTGTGTATGTAGGTATGAAACTTGAATTACAAGCAACCAAGGCGCTGTTTGTGGTTATGTTCGCGATTAATTTTAGACCTATGATGTGACTGACTCCTTACAAGTGTGTTATCAGCGTTCTTATGGATTACCCCCTTGAGCGAGAAGCCTGGGCTTGATTTTTCTTTCTTTTTAAAGGTATGTTGACTAGTTAGTTGTGTCAAACTGGCAAGAAACAAAAGGTAAGTAAAAGAAAGCAATAGGTAATCCAGTTGTATTGAATCTCTTTCCAAAAGGCCACCATTTAAAACCTCCTATGCAAAACTGACTTCACGTAGGGTACTCTTATAAATCTTTGCTCCTTTCACAAATTAAATGTAGTACTAAAGCACTGACTTTTTTAACGTTGGAAACTTATTTGTAGTATCTGTTTTGATACTATTTGATAAGGGGAAAAGGAGCTTTATATGTGAGCATGGGTTAAATCTATACATAGCCTTCACTGATATGTGAAACATAGTTTTTTGAAATGCATGTTGCATAAATGTGTGTGGGGTTTGTTCCTGAATTGTTTTATTTAAAGACAGCAACTTCTTTTAAAGTACACATACACACTTTTGTATACCTGTGTGCTCTTCCAACTTGCAGGCTAGAAACTGACTTGGGGGTGGATGTAGTTGTGTAGTGTGGAAGGCTACCTGTTAGGGCTGAATCCTAGCAATGGGTAGCCACGAGTTACAGCTTGCTTCAAGTGATGTCACCGCATGATAGTGTCACTTGGGTGAGGATCCTGCTTTGGAGGAACTGCCCTTATCAACCCCCAGTCATTAGGACATCAGCCTATAGATGGGTGTAGCTAAGTGCTATCGCTGTCTTTAGAATCTAGTTGTGTGCACAGGGTTGTTCCATTGTGTGACTCCTTGTATGCAATGAAAATAAGCTTCTTGAGTAGGTGTGCTTGTATTTTCTAAGCACAATTTAAAACTTAAACTTGATGGAATCACAGAGCTTGTTCACGGGAAGCTTTTTGAACTCCAGGAGGTGAGAGACACATATTTATGGAAGACAGAGCATTTTCAGAATTTATTCATCTAAAGAGAATTTACTTCAGAGCATAATTCAGAATTTATTCATCTAAAGAGAAAATAAATATGGGGTGTGAAATGGCTGATAAAGTTCTGCTGATAATGGAGTCTTGGTTTGAGTAAACTTGTAGTTGCTGAACATCTGCTGTAAGTTACACTGTAATTATTGGGTAGTGGTGTGTATTTTAATTTTTTTTACTATTTTTGCCGTATTTTTCTTTGCTCATCTTTTTCTTCTCTTGTTCATCAACTTTGAAGATTCCTGAAGAGTTTCCTGAACCTGCTCAAATAGACACAGGAGCTAGTGCCACAAAAGAAACCAGCAAAGTTCTGTTTAATGAAAGTAGTATTTCTGTTCTGCTCTGCTTTAGTAATAATATGCAGAGAAGTCTATGATTTGAAAAGCTTCACATTTTCTCTCTTTCTACTATATGTATATTCAGAAAACTATGTCTGCTATTGCATTGTCTCCCCTCCCTTGCTCACATCTTCTCGTCTTCTTTCTCTTTGTAACTTGGATGAAGCTCATTTTCTAAGAGAACAGAAGAGGCTCTGTGAAAGTCCCTACAGGGAGAACTGGGAAGCTTTGCTAGGTACCGGGGAGTTCAGTACAAAATTCTTCTTTAACTACCAAAATTTATTTAATCAAAACTTAGATTTTGTACACTGAATAGAATAACCGTTTCATGTCAACTCTGGAGTAACTGTGTGTCTTCTTTAATTCTCAACCTGTTTGTTTTATTATCTTTTTGCTTATCTCTTTTTTTCCAACTTCCTTCTTTCTTGAAGGGTGGAAGAAGTTCACCTCATTCTGAGAAGTTGTCAGTCAAGATTATCAAAACCAGTAAACTACTTGGCTTTTAGAAGAACTTGTCCTGAGGTGGAGATGCCTGTGTCAGATTCTTAGTCTGTCAGCAGCAGTGGGTTGCTTTACCACATGCTGTAGTTCTCTCCTGTCTTGTCTTGCACCCAGGAACAAAATACCTTGAGTTCTCTTACAAAATGTACTTTGTACTTTATGTAACCTTTTATTTTGTAGTGACTTGTACGTATTTATTGCCTGGCAAATAACCTGGTAAACATTATGGAGTGGTGAGTGGCTAATCTGCCTGTTGGGCAGGAAGTTCCTGGAACATTGAGCAGAAGAAAGCAGGAATTGTAATGTTGTCCCCAGATAAGTTATTCCATTGCATTTTTGAGCTCAGAGTTTAGATGTGCCCTATTCTGTAGCCCTGGTGTTCAGCAGAGCAGAAAGAAATGAATGCCTGTTGGAGCAGCATGTGGTGTGGAGGCTCAGACACTCAGCTGGTGCTGTAGAAAAGCTTATTCCCCTACCCACAATTGCTAATTTATAGCTGCACAGGGTAATGTATTGGGATGTGTTCTGTTTCTGGAAAACCTGATAGATGAAGTCTCCAAGGTGACGTTTCTAAGATTTCTCTAAGTGTCAGTAATCCCTGAGTCCATTCTTCATATTTGAGCTTCTGTACTGTCTCTTTGGAAAGCTGCTACATACATTTATATCTACATGTTTGTATGAAGAAAAAAAGCACTTAGAGAAAGTCTGTTTTGATTGCTGATACCAGGTTTGGTGGGGTTTTTTTCTCCAAATGTAACAGTTCTAGCCCAATCTGTCTGACTGAATTGCTTCTCTCCAGTACAAGACCAATAGGACTCCAACAATGTACCTGTTCTTCAGCAGGGAGAACTACTGCACCACCTGCCACAATTTCTATCCTATCCTTTTGGATAAGCAGTGGATACCTTATATATTTGCTGTCTTGTGACAGAAAAGCAGCAGTCCTGTTTAACATACCCTTCTTAAGGAATCTTAAAGGCACAATTACTTCGGCTCAGACTTTTAATTTAACTTCTATTTGGTTTTTTTCATGTGTTGTAAAACTCATCTTGCTGTCTTAATAAGTGGCCAGAGGAACCAATACTACTGTGTAGCCAGATGTCTGGCTTGGTCTGAATCCTGGGCTCTGGACAACCACAGCCTGCCAGAAAGTTTGTGCTGAAATTTCTCTTTTCTCCACTGAACAATATATATGCAGAACATATGCAAATGTGTGGTCATGTAAATTTTGTAGTTACCATGCTTTTTAGAGCCATTAAATAGCTGGCATCTAGGCAGTGAATAGTGTCCTTTTGGCTGCTTTGTTAATACTAAGTCTAAGACTTTCCTGGTCTGTTACAATTTTCCTTTCAAGTTTAGGGGAAACTGTGCAGTTTTCTCCTTTTTATCAGGAGGAATTGGATTTGCTCTTGCATTTGAGGATCACAAATACAGTGTTTGTATAAAATGATTGCACAACAAAGCTGAAGGTTAAAAACAGTAGCTCCAGCTTGAAAAATACTTGTGCAAAAAACAGACCGCTGTTTCTCCAAAATACAATATATGCTGTGTTCTCAAACCTTGCTTTGAGGCTCTAGGGAAAATGAAGATTTAATGCTTTGTGTTGAATACTCTAGCAGAACTTTGTTCTAACAGCCTGGATTCCTGCCCTGTCTGCCACCTCTGTGAACTTGGTAAAATGAATCAGTAGGTCACGGTCAGCCCTGCTGGCAGCATGGTCTCATGCTTCACTAGAGAAAATAAGAATCTGGCAGCGAGTCTGTTCTATATAAACTTTACAGTATAATACTTGCTTTATGAAGAGAACTTTGCTTGTGATGGAGAACGGGCAGGGCAGTTTTGGGGGAAGAGGTGCAACTTCTCTAGTGTGGAATTTGTGTGTGGTTATTTTTCAGTGGCATGAGACTTAGTTTGTTCTGTTACAGTTGGAAAACCAAACACTGAGTGTTTTAGACATTGCTAAGTCAACAACTGTAATGATCTTTGATAAATGAACAATGAATAAAGTATGTATAGGAGCACAGTCAACTTTTCTGTGTTTTGCAAAGCATGATTTAGTAATGTCTGCTGGGCTGCACTTCCTGTTGAGGTCACTGTTTGTTTTGGTGTTACTGCTATGGAAACCCATTATAGTAGATCTTTTTTGCTGCTTCATATGTATAGGAAGATCAAGGAAATGTACCTTCATTCAGAGGTGAGTTTTGCCTGAAAGTGGAAGAATGAAAACATTTATGTAGATATGAGAGGAGCTACATGAGTTTTGTTCACAAGGAAACTAACTGCTTTCTGCATATGCTGTGAGGTTTGAAGGTTTTTTCCCCCATCAAAGTTTTTAAAAAAAAATTAGGTGAATAATTTTTTTCGAACACCTGTCTGAATCCACACCTCTAGTTATTTTTTGTCCAGCATACCTGGATAGCAGCTTGGCAAATATGGCACAGCTAAACGAAACTTTTTGACTTTTACTCTTTTTCCTATGGCAAAAGTACTCCCCAGGTGTCTGACTATAAAATACCGTGAAATGCCTGAATAGCAAATCAAAGAACTCTTTGAATGCAGGACTGCATGACTTTTAAGATCAGATGAAACTTTCTTGGATAGGGTATAATTATAAGCCAAGTATTTTAAAGGAAGGGGGAAAATTAACTTACTTTGAGTTACAGTACTCTGTCATAAAAGTAACAAAGATCTGATTCTGCAATTGTTCCTGTAAAAAAAGAAAGAAATGCTTGTATTTTCCTCTAAGTAAGTAATGGTGAGTAGCAATTTTAAATTTTCTTGGTAAAAGTTGCTTAAAATTACTTTTTTTACTTCAAGAAAGTAAACTGAACATGTCATGCAAATTACTATCACCTTCCTAGCAGATAGAAAGTTTAGCGTTATAAGGGTGTAGATGTAAATATCTATAATGTAGTATATTTTAAAATTATATTTTATAGTCTAAATAGATATGCGTGTTTCATTTATATGTAACTAATATTTATGTGTATGGGTTGTGTGTATATATTTATATATACATGTTTTTTTATGGGGGTGTATATGTACAAACCCCCCTAATATATAGTTTTTGCAGATGACCAAGGTTGGTGGGGAGCAGGGCTGTTAAGATGAAAGCATGTCACACCTGTTACCCCACATCTCAAACTTGGTCAAATGAACAGGTAAAAGGATTAAGGAGGCTTCTGTCATGACATTTCCAGAAGACACTAGATCTAACTGTACTCAGATACTGCTGTGTACATGTTTCTGGTTTTGTTGGGGGATTTTCTGTTGTTTTTAAAGTCTGCCTAACTCTTTATTTGTGCCTTGTTCTCAGTCTGAGGTTGTCTAGCTACAGACTTTAAGAGCAGAAAAAAAGCATGCACTTTCCTGCATGACTAAAGCTCCTAAAAAACGAATGTGTAGGTTTCCAGGTCTGCTTCCCAAAACCTAATGTTGGAGGACGCAACTGGGTAAGAGTGCTGATGTCAAAACAAAATACATGGAGTATTGTGAAAATGCCTCTGCAGTCCTGGATGATGGATAGTGTTGTATCAGAGGTTTACAGATCGTGTTATAGTGTGTGTCAGCTGCACTCAAACTTAGCTAGTGTAATGCTGGACTTTGTGAATAAACAACACTTGTTTTCTATCCAGCTGACCTAGCTTTGATAGCTGTTGAAGGTACACTACGTAGCAGTGTCTTAAATATTTAAATTCTGAGCTATTTGATATTTAGTAGAAGATATCACAATAAAATAAATTCTTGGGACTTTTGTACTATCAGAGTACTACAGCTCCTTGATTTATTCCTCTGCCTGTCCTGCCCAGATAATCTTCCAAATATTTTTCTTGGATGCAACCATTTTTTGGCATCCTTCTTTCTGTGCAAAATGGACTTCTGTACCCAGCCTTCTTAATTCCAGTCAGCTTTTCCCTAAATCAAAACACAGTTAAAAAAACTCAGTTTTTTGATACAGTTACCATCAATTTTAATAGACATCTTAAAAACAAATATAAAGTGGTTTGTGGGATTCTGGTCTTTGTTACAGATCTGAATTTTTTTTTTTTCCTTCTCATACAGTGTGTGTCAAAGTTTTGTAAGAGCATTGTCCAGATATTCATATGTCTTTTGCAGTGATTTGTTCTTTTTTCATTCTGATATCATAAGAAGTATTATTGCTCTTCTGTTTTTAAAGTTTAAATTCTGTTTATTTTAATTTTCAGTTTGTTGTGTTTCCCTGCTAGAGAAGACTTCTGATGATCCAGAATATAGTGATACAAGATCAGGTCTCAACAATAGAGCATGCACAGCAATGAGATTTCTCATGTTTTTTGGGCTTTGTTTGTCCTTCCTGCTTTACCCTCTCTTCTTTGAGAGTGCTGAAAGCACATTAAGATATACTAGAAATCTGTTGTGCTTTACAGGTGCTCTCCCACTCAGACATCCAAATAGATTAATAGTTAACTAATCTTCAAAACAGAACATTCCTAGGATTTTATGGTAAATCCAAGAATAGTTTTAGCATGGATCACTTCAAGTCTGTGTTTGGATCACCTTCAAGCAAAGGAGAAAGATCTGCAAAAAGGATAGTGAAGAGGATTTAGTTCTAATCTGAGGCTCACTGTTAAGTGTTAAAATCCATTCATGACAGCATTCTCGCTGTATAGCCACATCCTTTCAAATTCTGGAGAGATCTGTAACACTGGAAGGGTTTTTGATCTTTTGCAGAGGCTAAGTAAAAGTATTGTGTCTTACTGTGTGTGGCAGGATGAAGCTCACCTGTCTGGTGGTACGGGAGTCCTCTTGGAGTGAGGAAGGAAAAGCAGCTGAGGCCTGAGTTAATTCTGGTCTTGTGGTGACTGAGGAGATAAGAAATGTTCAATAAACTTAAGAATAAAAACGTTCTGATAAGGCAGGTTTAAACTATTTCATAGGAACTGCTGTTTCTCTTACACTTCTGAACAAACTCTTAGACACTTGAATATGATAATTTGGGGTTTTAAGATAATAGCATCTATGCATGACTCCTTACTGTAAAGTCAGCCAGCTTTTGTCACTAGATGCCAGTGGGACCTGAAATGGGGCAGTCTCTCACTAATTGTCACTTGGCTGTAACCACTTAAAGCTTTTTGCCCTTGGGCACTGTGTAATCTTGAAAGCAGCATGCAATGGATGTTGTCAGTCATAGTTATATCATCTTCAGTACTCAGGCTATTTAAATCAGTACTGGGTATTTTTGTAATACCAGATGGGTTTGGTTAGCTTTTGCTGTAAAATGAAAATTAATAGTGGTAGACAGACAGGAACCTTCTTCTGGCAGTATTCAGCTGGCCGATCTGTGCCATTTCTCCCATAACTCTGTTTATGGGGAAAATGGGTTCCCTGCTGTTCTTAGGCATGCATTACCTCTCCAGTGCTCAGCTCTGTGTCTCTGGGTGCTTCTGCTTGGAGCTGGCCATCTTCTGCAGAAGACATGGAGATAGATACGAATAGCACTAAAGAAGCACTGCACTAAAGCTCTAGGCTTTCTGAATTTCCTAAACTACAGCTGAATTGCCTGCTGAAGAAGAAAGTAATTTCTGAGGCTGATGGTTTCTTACAGCTGAAGGATGTCATGTTAAAGGACTCTGGAGAAATATGTGTAATGCACTGACTTGTGGATAACAATAGCCCACAGTGCTTTTGAGTTTGGCTATTTTATATCTTAATTTTTGGTAAGCAGCCATGTAGTTTGTAGAACAAAGGCTGAGGCTGTGTGTGCATCTAGAATCACATCTAATTTGGTTTTTAGTGTGCCTTTCAGTCTTGAGCTAAACCTTTTCCATAAGGTGCCCAGACATTGTGTCTAGAAAGGTAATTCCCTTCTTTCTGTTTCACAGCAAACTGAAAAACTTGCTTCAAAACAAGTCTCTCTCACTTGCTAATTCAGTTTCTTTATCTTGAGCTGCACAAGCAGCTCAAACATATTTACATTATGATGTGCTCTTTATTTCTGGGGAGGGAATGTAGAATGCTGTATTTCTGAAGGAATCTGCACTAAGACTGCTGGCTATGACAGTGCAAGTAGACTGGCTTCTTGTTGTCCCTGTAGTCTGGAGAGAGTATGTTCTGGGTGGAGCATTTAGATAGCACATATTTCCTCTCCTTGATTTGTTTCTGAAGAGGTTTTCTTTTTAGCTTAAAAAAAACCTTAAATGTTAGGAGGCTTGGAAATGATAGTTTAAATGTTTTTTGTAATTTTTAAATATTTCTTACTTGAATTTCAGATTCTGTTTTGGGAATTCTTGAAATGTCAAGCTTATTTCTCTGTAGTATAAAACAGTACTCTCTATGATCATATATTTCTAAATCTTCTAATTACAATACTAATGAGTTTATGATTATTTCCCTTTCTTCTCATTGCACTCTTTTTGAAGAAAGGGAGAGCCTGAACATAAAGAAGTAATGCCAGTTTGTAACTGAAGTAGCAGCAAGAGGGAATGGTTAATGTTGTCTTTTTTTGGGGGAAGGGGGGAGATCGGGGTTTTGTTTATTAGGGCAGTGCAATCATATTTTAACAACTTTTTAGAGAGGATGACTTTAAAAACAGGACAAACAACACCAAATAAAAAACAACCTGTCTCTCCCTCCTCCCCCTACCCCCTTTCTTCCCCCTCCAAAAAAAAAAAAGTTGTTTTGTGTTGCTTTAGCTTTCTTTTTCCCTTTACAAAACGTCCTGGCCAATATTTTGTTTTCTTTGGGTGTAAATTGGGAAGAGTGCTCAGGTTTTTTGTGATTTGTGGTGTGTATGTGTGCATGGGAGATCTCTGGATTCCAGATGAGAAGACTCCTAAAAAAGCCCATCTTCAGTGAAGATGAACTTTTATTAACCAGTCGTCTTATCAAAAGTGTAGCTGATGAAGAACCTAATCTTTAAAGTTACGCTTATTTTACATATCTACTGGTAGGCTTCTGGTTAGCACCTGTAACATGTGAACTTCTTGAGCCCTTAGGTTGATGAAGATGTCACCATCACAGCCAGCTTGTATTTCATCTTCCAGATATGGAAGAAAGAATGTTATGTCCTTCTGTCCATCCCTGCAGTAGCTTAATAGCTGCCAACATACCTCTTTCTTCTAAATAGATCACAGTCTTCAGGGTATTTTTCCTCAGGGATGTCTGATGACTGTTGAGGCAGTGATCATTTAAATTATAAAGTAACTGAAAACATGGTATTCCCTGTACTTTACCATGTGTTCTGTATTAAACAAGTGGTTTGTGAATAATCTGTGTATTTATTTTGAACAGAAACAAGTTGGAAGTTGACCTGGTTTATATCCTTCTACATACAACAATGGTAGTATGATTTCTCTCAGTAAATGGCAAACTTAATAATAAAACTGTATCACCACATCTGACTAACTTTGGTATTGTATTGTTGCCAGAGCCAAAGTTAGCACCAGAACTTGTCAGTTCTAGCTCAGTTTATATCCGTGGTTAAAGCTAAGCTGCAGGTGAGCTGTTTCTACCTACATCTAGTTGGGAGTGCTCCTCCTACGGCATGGGGGTGTGGGGATGGGTTCCTCTCTGCATGTTGGGCATGAGCCTGCATACCCAGCTGTGGCCACATTTCCATGGTCCTTCATCTATCTGAGTGGAGAGACGTGTTCCTCAAAGGTTTAAAGCACTGGAGTGAGACATTTTAATTTTACTGTGTTATATGAATGCGTAAGTTATCATGCTTCATATTTGTTTATCACCTCGAGCTTCAAGTGGCTGTTACTTGGTTAAATTTGCTGATGTGTTGATATATTGTGTGAATACCTTTACTGTGCACTGTTTTCTATATTATCTGATATTTACTCTGCATTGTGAATTAGTCATCCATTGTTTTGAAACCTTTTGTATACCGCTTCTGGTCATTGATTTTGCTAACTGTGCTGTTTCTCTTTCCCCTCAGAAAGTCAGCTGGTATGAGTCCAGCTGAAATGTAATTGTAAAAGGTATATGCTATCCTCAGTCACTATCAGAGTAGCCTCAAATATACTTGAAAATATTAGACAAACCACTTAGTTGTTTCCTTTATTCAAGGTTACTGCATATAAATGTGGGGTCTGTTTCTTCATCTCCTATATTTTGCCAAGTCATATACTGTAAATGACTTTGTCCAGATAGCTGGATTAGATGTCCTTTGACTTGAGGTCAAATTCTGATTTCACAGCCTTAGACCTAAGGAAATGCTGCAAAGAATCTGCTTCTTCCCTTGTGTGAAGTTCGGTAGAGCAAGCTGGGCTGGGGAGAAAAGTCACCAGAAAAGTACTAAGGCTACCTGTGCCTGCTTAGCTCAACCCTGTATACAGGCTTGTGTGAATACTGCTACTTATATTGATACAGTAGGAAGGTGAGTGGACCCCAAAATGCTGTCCTTATGTCAGCTTAGTCAAATGCTTAATCTTTTGCTTTAGCTGTTAATTGCAGATTATAAAGCCATCAGTAAGATCATTCATGCAGCATAATTATTGAAGCTGACTGTAGTCATCTTCCTCTATACACAGATGGGCTTGGGCCATGAGGAAGGATTTGGTGCCCCCTGCCTAAAATGCAAGGAAAAGTGTGAAGGATTTGAGCTTCATTACTGGAGGTAAGTGACACCAAATGTATCCTAAGCTGTGACTCAGCACTGCAGACCTGGACATATGTATGCAAATGTCTAAGTAACCATTTTTGTTCTCTCTCTCAGTTAAACTGTTAAGATATTTTTTAAAAGCTGACACAGTTCAGGGCCAGAACTTCTCAGCTGCATTACAACAGAGTTTCTAACCACTTATGAACATACATTTCATTTGCCCTGACGTGAATGGTAGTACTTCTACTACAGCATTTGCTTTAGCTGACTAAACATTTGAAGTAGAATTGTAAAAATATGTCTAGCCTTACAGTAAGAGACATGACAGGGACGAAGTGTTTTATCTTTGTAATAAAATGCTTTTGTAACTCCTGACCAAATATGTAAACTTTGATCTGAGATGCTAGGTAAAATTATTTTAGAAATATTTGAAACTTTGTATGCACCTACAATTATTTAGATGGGGAAGAGGTGTCACTTGTGTGTGTCACACAAATTCAAATGTGTGTGTGTCACACAAATTCAAATAAGTTAGATATATCAAATACTGAGCCTTGGATGGTGTACTGTTCCTGAATCAGTGAGTTGATGATAGCAATAAATAGTCTGTCATTACTTTTGCAGAAACTTTGTATTTCATTACAGCCTTTCTTATTTTACTGAAATTATATATATATATTTGTATGTTAATGCATTTATGTATCACTGGGCCAGTTCACTCATAATACTGGGTGTGCTCTAAGATGTAGCTTAGTAATTTGGATTTTTTTTTAGAAAAACGGTCCCTCTCAAAGGGAAAAGCCTGAAAAGAACAGAAAAATAGTTGTTAGTAGCACTAGCACATGCTATCAATGAAAATTATTGCATTTAACCAATGCTAACTAGCTACAGTGAAAATTGCATTTGCAGTACAAAGGTAGCCTTTGTACACCAGCCATAGGTGCATATCAGGTGCAGATAAGGCCTAGGAAAATTTACATCTTCGCCCAAATATTTGACTGCAGATGAGACTGTTTAGAAAATAATCAGGCAAACAAAAACAAAACACAGCAAAAATGTGTTATAAGTTGGTACATAATCAAGGAGCTATGTTCTTAGCTGTAATATGTAGCTATAGAAACAACTTACAAATAATGACATGGATCAAGAAATGTTAAGTAACTAGTACTAGTTATTAAGTAACTAGTTAAATAACTGCGCACTAGTAAGTAAATGTGGTCATCTAAAGATAAAAGAAATAATTTATGGGAAGGCTTTTTCAATATGCACTGCATCACTGAGGGGTTGTGTCTAGAAGCAATAGTAAAATAAAACAGAATTAATGTAAATGGTGCAATAAAAGAGAATTTTTAAAAGTGCAAGAGTCAATAGTGTTTATCTATGGTTAGATGAGAAGTTGTATTACTTTCTATTTGAAAGCTCTTTTGTTCATAGTCACTGTGCCAGATGGGGAGACAAGTGGGGGAGGAAAAAGTCCAGTTAACTGTTCTCTTTTTTTTTTAAACTTAGTTGCCAATGTTACACTTTGTAATTGCTAGATTATTCTTTTAACGTGAAATAATTTGGAATAAAAAGAAATGAAATGGTTAAAGTGGTTTAGTCACATCATAGTATGATTGCAAAGTTAAAAGATGTCTGCTTCTGTGTGGGTATTTGAGGGTTTTTGCCTGTGTTTTTCTTTTTCCATTTTGCACTATCTTCCTGTGGTTATGGCTCATTGTGCCAAGTCCTGAATACATAGCTCATCAGAACACTGTCTTTCCTAGAAAGTAAGCATTTGTAGACAGCAGTGGATTAAAGAGCAAGTAATGAAAAATATGTAAAAACAGTGACTATTTAGCTAATATTTAATTTGGAAATTGAGTCCATATCGTATAGACCAGATAAATAAGGTGGCTGGAAGTAGTGTGAGAAGCTTCATCTAAGTGTCAGACAAATGTGGCGCGTACCTCTGAAACAGTCAAAAAGTTAGCAATTGAGAGAATTCAAAAATGGTTTGGAAAATAGCTATTTCTCCAGCAGAGCTGCTACTGGGGACAGTAAGAGTGTGAATCTGAATTCTTAATTCAGTTTTGTGTAAATAGTTTTCAAAGGAAAAAATATATTAATATGCTTTGCATGATGCACATATTTTTGTAGTCCACCACTGAAATGGAAAGTGATGCATCCCAAATCTGTTTACTTAGTTGTTAGCCTTTAAATCTGAAACTCTGTTTTATGTAGGAACAAAGTGTAGCACAAGTGGACAGGTCTTTATAACACAAATAATCAAAATCATTTCAAGTTTACCCACTTATTTAATTTCTACTCATCTGTAAAAGACAAGTATTGAAGTAAGAATTGTAATTAGAGAAACAGTTACACATTGGGAGAATAATTGGGGGGTAGGGATTGACCCTGGTCAGCAGCCAAACACCCACACAGCTTGCTCACTCCCTGTCCCAGACATCAGGGAGACAAAAAAGGAGAAACAAAAGTGAGGCCACTCATGGGTTGAAATAGTCAGTTTAATAGGTGAAGTGGTGGGTGTGCAAGTGATGCAAAGGGAATCACTGGCCATCTCCCACCAGCGCAGTGATTCCCAGTCAGTCTCCAATCAGTAACTCCTTAAGAAGTCAGAAACCCTGACTTCTTCATCCTCTATTTCTGTTTTATTGCTTATCATGATGCTATATAGCATTTAAACCCCACTGACCAATATGAGTCAGCTGTGCCCCCATTTTTGAACTCTGCCCCCACCTCAGCAAGTAGAGAAGCTAGGAAGGGAAGCCTTGACTTTGTGCCAGAAGTGCCCAGTACTAGCAAGTCCTATCAAGGCTGTTTTAGCTACAGCCCCAGAGCAGAGCTCCGTAAGGGCATTATGAAGACAATGACCTCCACAGCAGCCCGATGCAGCGCAGCAAGCACGGCAGTAGCGGCAGCGTGTGCCAGGCGTGGTTGTGCTGCGGGCTGTGCAAGGCTGACACTGCCCTCTCCTGGGGACAGCCGAGGAGCTTCAGCACATCGCACACCTCTTGGTCTGATACAGGAAAACGTTGTTCCTCAAAGAGCCAACATGTAATTTCTTTTTGTATTTCCATACAAAAGACCCTCAATTTTTCCTCTGGAGATTCTGATTGTAAAGTGCACAAAAACCCTAAGTGTACCTATCTAACAGGAGGGCCTTACAAGGAGTTACTGCACCCTTCTGTAAATTGAGGCTAGTATAGAAATGGTGATAAACCAAACCTTTAGTAAAATTTATTCCTGAATTTTGAAGTTCTGACAGCTTCAGTGTTGCGAGCTGAGCACAAAATGAATAAAATGAGAGGTGTGGTCTACAATGGTAGTTGAATAGTTAACAATTGCCTGGTTTATCTTAGTGTGTTAATAGCTTTTGCTTTTAAAATTGTCCTCAGAATCATGCTTCTGTCCAAGTGTAACAGGAGCAGAAGGTAGAGAAGGTCTTTTTAATTTAGGTGTTAGATTTATTTCAGGCTGCAAAACAACCCCCACACATGTGCAGTGTCAGGCTGGATGTACGAGATTGCTACTCAGTTAGTTAGATATTGCTCTTTGGGAATGTATTTCCCACTAGAGGGAACTATGGGATATGAGTGAGAAGTTGCTAAAAACAGGAGGGAAGGTTCTGATTTATCTTGGTTGCATATATGCAGAAAGTGGTAACTGTCCCTGATGTGACTTCCCAAGATGTTAAAAAAACTTCTGAAAACAAGAACCTTAAGCTTGTGAATTTTGAGAAGTGAGGGGATTTTATTAATGTCTATCAGTATCTGAAGGGAGGGTGTCAAAAGGATGGAGCCAGGTTCTGTTTGGTGGTGCTGAGCAAAAGGGCGATGGGCTGAAAGAAACCAATGCCCAGGAAGTTCCACCTGAGTGTGAGGAAGAACTTCTTTACTGTGCAGGTGACTGAGCACTGGAACAGGTTGCCCAGAGAGGCTGTGCAGTCTCCTTCACTGGAGATATTCAAGAACCATCTGGATTCCTGTGATTCTGTAATAGGAAGAGGTTAGTTGTTCTTCATGGAGGCCACAAACTTCAGGACTTGCCAGGTCTTTGTTGAGGATTTCTCTATGCTTGCAGCTGCTGCCTCCTGTCACTAGGAGCCAGCAGAGAAAGGATCATGATCCATCTTAGTTTTCCTCTCCACACACCAAAACATAGACAATCAGGAGGATGGTTAACACTTGATTTTGGAGAAGGAACTGGAAGTCTCTGATCCTTCATGTCAGTAGACATTCAGGACACAAGAATTCATCTCTAGAGAGGATGGAATCTCTATATCTTTCTTCCTTGTTCTAACTACTCAAGTCCTGCTAGCAAGGCAGTATCTAATAGACCTGTCTTTACAGTGATATGCAACTTTTCATTCCACGGATTTTGAAGTTTCCTCCCTATCTTCCATGTTTTGAGTGGGAAAAGCTTTTCAGATTGCTGAGTTGTGTGTGGAGGAGCATTGCTCTGCTTTGGGGTTCTGAGAGCTGTGAAGACATAACCAGGAGTCCCTAACACCTCCTTCAGCAGGGATCTTGCTGAATGTCCTCAAGTGAAGAGAAAATGTTTTCAACAATGGAGAGGACAAGAAATTTACCCTGTCTGTCCCCTTGACAGAGTCAAAGGAAATAAAATTGTCTAAGCATATAAGCTTTTATATATGTCTGTGGGTGTATATAACAGCAATTGCTTTTTCTTGCCTGAGGTGTTGACTTAAACAAAGATAAAAATAAAGTGTCAATTATCAGACAGACTTGTGAAATATAAATTTGAGGTAATGGAATGGGGTCAGTTCAGTGAGATAGCTGTATTAAAGTCAAAAAAAAAAAGACCAGCCAGTCTATTCTAAAGAGAAGTAATTGGCCATATACATTCTGCAAAGGGGACAGTGAGTGACTAATGAGCAGGATTGTGCTGTGGCAACTAATGGAAGAAGTTATGACTAAATTGTAAACAGTACTATTCAGGACCAGCTGTGTGTAAATATCAACTGGATATCTTTTAGTACTGGAAATTACTCAGGAGGAAAAACTATAAATCAGGACAGGATACATTTTGTGCTGTTAGCAGCTGTATGGACATCTTCAGGTGGCTGAGATCCAAGGGGAGCATTGGAAGCTTTGGAGAGCTTGGGAAATGGCAACAGCCTAGGGGATTTTCCTTCGATTTACTGAGATATGCTGACACCAGTTGTGACTCAGCATTCTCCACGTTCTTTCTGTATTATGTTGTCCTGTGTTCAGAAGCATAATGGTACGCAAGTTCTAATGCCAAGGCCACTATTACACTTGTAACATAGCCCCTGTAACAGCTTCTTGAAAACTGTTGGCAAAGAATTATTCACTTTACTTTGAAAGAGCAAGGAGATTAGACTGAAATGTACACAGTCAAATTCCTAATTTCAGTGGGTACAGGGGTAGGGAAGATTAGTGAGTACCTCTTTTTTTTTTAATGCAAGTATAAAGTGCAGTAGTTCTATGCCAGTTTTCACAGTGAGTCCCAGGAAGGACCTAAAGACAAATTGTGTGCTTTCACTTCTTTGCAACTACCTATTTATGAAGAAAGCAAAAGAAATCTGTCACAGATACTGCAGTCAGTGAAACATGTTAAGCCATCAAGGTGGGACCAAGAATAATAACAGCAGCTGAGTCAGGTTGTTCATCTAATTGAAAGTAGAAACAGGATCTCTAAGCTGTTCTGCATTCTGAAGGAATACTACTAGAAGAAAGATATGCAATTTCATGACGTAACATGAGCAAAAATAAGGTGCCCTTGTGGCTTTTCCAGCACACATGGAAGTCTTACAATGAATTCCACCACAGCTTGTGGAGGGTGGTCTGGTCTGTGACTGCTGTCAGTGCTGCTTTACTGTAGTTGGATGCTGTAGAGTGGGGAGAGTGCACAGCCTGTCAGGTGGCAGTTGTGACCACACAGGCAATACAGCAGCATGAGCTGCTCTTACTGAGGTCTGTCCTGCAAGCAGAGCAGTTCTGGACAGCACAATCGTACTTCAATTGCGTACGTCTGTGCAGGGAGCCCAAGGATGTCTGGTCTTCACCAATGCTAATAAATCACGTCCTATCAAGACACCAGACTAAAATGGGGGTTACTGTTGCTAAAGGTTTAACTTGTAAGAGTAAATAAAGTGTTTGGTGTCATTGTTTGGATGGACAAACTGCTTAAATCCCAGTGTGCCGTGAGGCATAAAGCTGCATGGTGATCATGATGTAAATCACTAAATCTAAAAAAAAGCAAGGTCCCATTCTGTCACCTGGTATTAGGTCTCAAAAAATATATGACTGAGAATTGGTAATAAGGTATAATCACATGCATGCTATAAAAGATGAGCAAAGTGAATATGAATTGCTTTAATAGTATATTAAATAGTCTCTAAGTATTAGATGTGTAAAAGACTTGTGTAGACAGATGCTGAAGATCTTGCAAAATTTTATGTTTCAAGTGCTTGAGATGCATAGTAAAGCTTTTAGGCTTAATGGGCAATGCTAGTTTATGCTTGAATGTTTTGGTAAACTGGGGGTTTGTAAAGTGATTAGTGTATAGTAGCTATCTAGGTAAGTATCATCTTTGAAATTCTGCACATCTTTGCTGTTGTGGAAATGAGTTGGAAGCTGTCAGTCTACATCTCAGTGATCTCTTTAGGTATTTGTGTTGCAAAGTGGAGTCAATTCTGCTTAACATTCTTACTGTGCATAAGTGGCTCATTTTTAGAGTTAGGTATTTTTATTTGGAGTGGGCTTTATTTTTAAATTACCACAATGTATGTTTACTGTGTAACCAAATGACCAGTGCAGCATCCACCACACACTGAAATGTTCATACCCCACATCCTAAACTGGTGTACCTATAGAGAGCATATGTTGGGGCTGGCTATGTATCACTTCAGGTGGCCAATTAAAGGTCCTCTTTCCTTTCTTATTACCTCAGGAGCTTGCTGTAGTCATGGCATGTTCTTGTGTCCCTGTGACATACCTTATCTTATGGCACCTAACTTGTCTTCCAGACTGTATAAAGCAAGATGCAAAACAATGTTAGAGTTTGATGGGTTTTGGCAAGCAGGGTTCAGAAGCATTTTATAGTTAATAGTTTGTTATTTGCTGTATGAAGGGTAAATAATGGGGTAAAACACTGCTCATTTCCTCTTCAAACTCTAAAGATCCAGAAGGTTGATATGCTTTCTTAGTCTGTATTAAGAACCTTTAGTTAACATCTAGTTTCACTGATTTCTGGCTGACTGCTTTGAACTGAAGTTCTGGGGACACTGTTAATAAATAATGAACTAGCTTGTCTAATCCAAGGTTCTGTTCATTATATGTGAAGTGTTTAATTATGCTTAAGGTAACAAATTACTTTGTAATATTCATTAGCCAAAGCAGTTGAAATGTGTTGTATATGAAAGAATATAATTTATATCCAAGGAAGTAGATATACTTCTACCTTTTATGGCTGTTTTCTGTGAAAATACTCTCTACAGCATGTGCCAGAGTACCTCTGTCTTGGTTCAGAGCTGTTTTGAAAGGCTTTGTCCATATAAGCCTTTAACTTTTCTTTCATCTTCTCTTTAAATTCTGTGCTTTGAACAGAACTTGGTGCAATTACACTCTTCGTATGTCTGTATGCATTTTCTTCCTTTCTAGGAAATATTTGTTTCCACCTGATAGCAACCTGGTGATAACCAGATATCATGCATACAGTGAAATACATATGAAGAAAATAGTATAGTGTGTATAACTTTGAATGTATGAAGAGCAACTGAAAAACTAAAATCCCAAGCAAATGATTGCTGGGGGAATCATGTTGATGCATTAAGTTATCTTATAATAAATCTGGTAGGTGACTGATAATGGATATGTATGTGTTTGATCAGTACTGAGATGTAACTGAAGAAATTACATAGCTTCATATTAAAAATGCATTAGTGTAGTCGACTGATATCTATCTGATAACAATACCTGTAAAATAAACAATGTAAATAATACAACAGGACACATACAGAGGTGTTTGACATATTGCAGAAAAAGTGTATATTTCCTAAACAAGGCACTGAAAACAAGAGTTTGGGTTCCTGGTGATGTTACTACACACCCAGATGGTGTGAGGTTGTAATTTTGTTACTGTTTCCATGAATTTCAGGAAAATATGCCGCAACTGCAAATGTGGCCAGGAGGAGCACGATATCCCTTCAAGCAATGAGGAAGATCGGAAAGTGGGGAAACTCTTTGAAGATACAAAATACACAACCCTCATTGCAAAGCTGAAGAGTGATGGCAATCCCATGTATAAACGCAATGTAATGATACTGACCAGCCCACTGTCAGCCCAGAACGTAACCATCGATACCGTGACTTATGAGTGGGCTCCTCCTGTTCAGAATCAGGCACTTGTAAGTCCAACTCACATTGTTTCATGTTCAAGTTAAGAGTTGGTGGGAGATAAAGGAGTAGAGCTTACTGGAAGGATAACTTTGCCTCTTGTAGTCTTCCTTTCTTCCTCTCAAAACTGAAAATATGGTGCCTGTTTAATGAATCTTGCATCTGTCATCTTGCTTTTTATGGATGTTTGTCTGTAGAAATTCTTAAAAACCTGGGGAAATTAGGTAGTTTTTAATACATAGGATTAAGAGTTGCCTGCTAAGTCCCTAGAGTCCAGTTTCTGTAACCTGCCTTTTTTTTACTTTTTTCCCTTTTTCTTTTTTTTTCTTTTTTTTTAAATACATGTTGAAAATTTGCATGGAGTGTGGGCTTAAAGGAAAAAAAGAACCATAACCAACACCACATCAATTTATATCATTGTTTAAAGTTAAGGGGAGCACTTAGTCTTGCTTATAGCTTTTACTGTATATGGCAAGAACAAGGTCAGTGTTGACATCTAAAAGAGCAGCTCTCTTCCAGTATATTTTCAGCTGAAGTAGATGAGATGGTAGATAGCCATTTGAGGATCTTGAATCACTTTTCAAACTTTGATTACTAATTTATTGTACCAAAATGTTTTGGAATCCATGCCAGAATGACATTATCTCAAATTATTCCTTTTCGGTGAATTAATCAAACCTTGTACATCTAAGACTTACTTAACATTCAGTTACCGATTTGATTTTTAGCCTTGTCATTGCTTTATTAAAACTAATTTTGTTAAAAAACATTGCTTTTTTTTCCCTTTAATTAGGTAGAGTTATTTCTTCAATGGGCTGTATGCCCCAAGCAGATTTTTTCAGATTCCACTCTTCTAAGACTATGATCTGTATTCATAGATAGAGACAAGGTGCTGAGTATGTGTTATTTACTCAGAGAAGTAATACCTCTTTTCTGTATGTTGTAAAAGGCTTAAAAAGGAGCTTTTCTCTTACTCTGGGAAGAAGCCAGTTAATGCATCTGCTGTATTTTATCTCCATTACTGTTTTAGGAGCTTAATGTTTATGGAAAAAACTTGGGTTTTGACAAATTTGACTGTCGCTAAAAACAGTAGAGATTATTTTAGTTGTGTTTGCTTATGTGAATGGGTCTGTAGTTGAAGTGCCATCTGATATCTAATTCCTCCTGATTCAGGCTAGACAGTACATGCAGATGTTACCAAAGGAGAAGCAGCCTGTTGCTGGCTCGGAAGGTGCACAATACAGGAAGAAACAGTTGGCAAAGCAGCTGCCTGCTCACGATCAGGATCCTTCAAAGTGCCACGAGCTTTCCCCCAGTGAAGTTAGGCATATGGAACAATTTGTGAAGAAGTACAAAAGAGAGGCACTTGGTGTAGGAGATGTCAAGCTCCCTGGTGAGGTGGAAGTGAGAGCTTCTGATGAGAATAACGTGAAAATTGGTGGTGGCAGAGGTACCTCATCTGCTGTTGGAACAGTGAAGTCCCCAAATCAGAAAGCATCTCAATATGTAAGTATAACAGGGGAAAGATAAAGCGAAAAGGTACATTATCATCCGAGTCCTCTGTATGGTCATTTTAGCCCAATTAAATTGTTTGTTAATTTGGAGTAGCAGAAATCTGGGGAGGGAAAGAAGGAACTTGTTGTGAATGTCTGCATAAAGCTGTGGTTTCTGACAGTATTTAATACATTGCAGCAAATAACTTCCTAGGTAACACTTTTGTCCTCAGTGCAAAAACATGTTAGCCTGGAGATAGTATATTAGGGTGGCTTTTACAGAATAGTAATCAAAATGCTTGTGTCATCTTATGGACTAATGGTTACATTCTTCTCCTCTTGAAGAGATAGTTTAATTTTAGAAGCTTGTTTTCTCCTCTTTCTTGGAAGAGCACTGAAGTTGCCCGCTTGACAAATTGTGTTTAAACTGAAATGAAATTAAGGAATAATAAAGTAACGTGTCTCCATCCTGTGTCCAACAAGTTGAACCATACAATGGCCCTTTCGACTAGCCTTCTTTTCATGTTCAGCTCCATTTTCTTATCTATTTTTTTTATTTGGCATCTGATTGTTCCTTGTAATAGCTCAGCAAAAAACAAAGTATATAAAACCACCCAGTTTTCACTGATATTTCAAAAATTAAATCTTTAGTCAAGTATTTCTGACGTAACTACTGCTGTGCATGTCTCAACTACCAATTACAAATACAAAATAGGGGTAGTATTACTGAAGGAACTTTAAATCAGTTTAGTGGAGGTAGACATTACTTAAGAGTGTCAAAAGCTCTTCTATAAGTTGATTTCTAGAAATGTTGCTATTATATGTATGAACCCTTAAAATTATTTGTCTGCAGGTTGTTTACAGAAAATTAATACGCAAATTCTAGATGGAGAAAAAGGTTTGCTTAACATTGGTTGTAGAATGTGGCTTTAGATGATATTGGGGGGTGTGGTGTGGGTTGTTTCTTTGTTTGTTTCTGAACTGACAGTATAGATATGATTACTGGTGTGAAATATAAAATCAGCACTTAGGTTTTAGCTTTGAACATGGCCACTTACCCTAAAAATTTTCAAACTGTGCTATTTGGTTACCTGTAGCTATTTGCTAATTTTTTTTTTGTCACTGTCTTGTTATGGAGAATCTAGGAAACTAAAAAGTTATTTTACCATGGCTTGATTAGGTTACTGTCATTTTGTCTTAAATCAGCCTTTCCAGCTGGTTTACTTTAGTTTCACAAGGGCAATTCTTAACTTACCTCCTCAAGGAAGACCTACAGAAATGCATGTCTTGCATTTTGTTTGTGATAACCTAAGTAAATCAGATGACCAACTGCCTTGGACTATAATAAGTCAATGGCAGGAGGCACGCTGTCCTCTTGAGTAATTGTATCAGAAGGTGCTTTGTTTTTACAGTACACCTGTTTATCACTTCCAAACTTTTCTTACTCCAGCACCTGAGTATTCTTCCTGCAGTTTACACTGAGTTAAATAATCAGAATTTAGATATGTTATTTTTAAGTATTTGGGGGTGGGGGGTCTTATTTCTGCAATGAGACTTTGTTTCGACTGTATGATTTAGCATTATCTCAACTGCTTTTTAACAGTTCAACATCAATTGATAGAAAGAAGGGCTCTTAAATACTTAGCAGAAGAATGCCATCCTTGTCTACACTTTTTTTTATTGGTTCTGCATTTGTGCTCATCAGATTTGCTTCTACGTTGTCTTAGACTGAGTTTGAAAGCTGTATTCCTGTAGCTGTGGTAAAAAGAATTTCTTGAAAAATTAATTTTCATTATAGGAATAGATTGCACTTCTTTGAAACATGATAAAAAATAAAAAAGCAAACCCAACAAAACTAAAAACCAGGTCTCCACTATTAATGTAAATATACCTATAATAATTGTCTCTGTGTTTACAAATACAAAGCTTTTTCACCATGACTGAAAGGTGAATTAAAGAAAAATAGGTACTCAGCAAATTTTCATGTTGTAAAGAAGGAAATTTTTATGTACCTTTTAACCACCAAATCTGGGGATGTTGTAAATGGTAGGCAAGTGAATCACGTTGCCTAGACTTGGGTCTAGGCAGCTACTTAACCTGTCAGTGGACTTCTCTTGGAGTATGAGGTCTAAAATAGAAAGGTCAGAAACGTTTATATACATGTATATTTGAACTTTCCCTTTCATTAATTTTCCTATATTCTGCATTCTGTTTCTGTTCCAAGTTGTTCTTTTGGTGGCTTTCTGTCCACCTTCTGAAATTGTCTGGCATCTGGGATCTGATCAATATGCCTTATAGCCGAGGCACTTTTTATGTATTTTATTTTTATATGCAAACACAAAGCCATTTGTGGCTGATGTGAGTCATAGAGGAAAACCTTCCCAGGATGTTCAGCCCAGTCCACAGACCAGCTGGAGTGCAGGAAATGCCAAACTGGTGATTAAAGTGTAGATAAAAAATTTTTGCTTCAGTAACATAAATCATCTGTGGCTTTTTACTTGATGGCAAAACCCTCTCTGTAAGCAGGTATAGGGCAGAAGACTGTGAACTCCTTGGAACTATTTGTAGTGTAGCTGTGTATGTGTGCTTTATAGTTTATCCATAGTCACTCTCCCGTCCTAAAATCATTAATCACAGACTGTTGGACAGCAGCCATGAGTGACTAGCATCGCTAGAACACAGCTTTAAACAGAATCAGTTTGAAATATTCACTAATTTTTTATTTTCCCCACCAGTGATGAAGATATGGCTTGGTCTTCTCATGACCTATAAGTACAGCCCTTTCCTTGTCATGTATTCTAGTCATGGTTGGTTAGCTTGTGTGGAGGCTCATTATTTTCTCCTTGTTCCTAAGCATGTAAGGTTTACAGAGCATAACATGAATTTTAATTGCCTGTTGTTTTCTTTAAACACTGGGCTGCAATTGCAGAATGTGAATACAGCAAAGTACAATAATCCTTTTAAGGAGCACTAATGCTATGACAATGGAATGTGCATCATCTTGAATTGCTTAGTTAAACCTAAACTATAGTACAGGTATATCCTGAACCACTACTGTCTACTCGTGGGATTAAACTAATACTTTAATTTCAGTCTGGAAAGATGGAATTTATTGAATATATCAATAGTATGTAATTTTTACAAATATAGCTCTCAAAGACTTAATTAACTTGGTAATAACCTCTTTCCAGTCCTGCTATCACTGCAAACTGAACATGAAGGAAGGTGACCCAGCTGTCTATGCAGAACGTGCTGGATATGACAAATTGTGGCATCCAGGTTGTTTCGTCTGTTGCACCTGCGGTGAACTTCTAGTAGACATGATCTATTTCTGGAAGAATGGTAACCTGTATTGTGGAAGACATTATTGTGATAGTGAAAGACCCCGCTGTGCTGGATGTGATGAGGTAGGTAATATCCCAGTCCTTTCCTCTGGCATAGAAGTTTGGTCTCCTGAGAAGTGATTAGGAGTTTTACTAAAACATTTCAGTGCAGGAAGATGATATGCTTTCACTAGTATAGTTGATATTTTAGTTGCAAAGAACTGAAACCAATATGGACACTGCACATTCAGGAAGATCCATAGTTTGCTTTGGATTTGGTGGTGATTTTGCACATTTTATAGGGACATAGGATGTGTTACGTGAGGGCAAATTCTTCCAACAAGTCACACGTAGGTAGTTATGTCCTTATCAGGGGCTCTAGGGGCCAAACTGACCCTGGGCAGCAACAGGGAACAGCCCTCCTGGGGCCTCTGGCATCTGTGAGCTCTTGGGAGCAGTATGGAGACTTTTGGGAAACAGTTAAACAATGGTGGAACCACTGAGAGTTCCTTGCAAATCACAAAGGCTATATTTATTAAAAGGTACACTGTTCAAATGAATGTACTTGTTTACTTGTATACTTGTTTGTATCTTCCTCACAGCTAATATTCAGCAATGAATATACTCTTGCAGAAGGGCAAAACTGGCATCTGAAACACTTCTGCTGTTTTGACTGTGACTGTGTTTTGGCTGGGATAACCTATTTAACAGTGAATGACAAGCCAGTCTGCAAATCCTGCTACATGAAGAACTATGCTGTGGTAAGGTCCTTATACATGTCTTGGTGTTGTGAAGGAAAGGAATGTAAGCCTGTGGAAACTTCAAACTCTTACTTTTTCTTAATCTGGGAGTCTCTGAAGAGTATAAATTGAATGTTTAGGCTTGAGCCAGTCATCTCCTTCCCCTTCAGGAAAAAAACCAAAACCCACAACTTCAGGCAGTGAGTTGTCACTTCATAAATTTGAACAAAGTATTCAGGCATGTTAAAAAGGAGAGTGATTGACAGGATAAAGCTAAAAGTTTGGAGAAGAATGGTAGTTCTTGATTCGTGGTTATGCTGGAAACTAATGTGATATGATGGTTTATTCATATCTATAAGTTAGCTAGCTACTAGTTGGGGGCTCAGTCTAATATGCACTTAGATGATTTATGTAGTGAATGGAGAAAAAATGGTCATCTCTAGTTGGCAGTTAACAATATTCTGAGGTAGGTGTGAGGAACTGTTCTTTTGGAGAGGCTTTTTTTTCCTCTTAAAACATTAACTTTCTCAATCTAAATTATGATTTGTGAACAAGCAGATTTTAAGATAAATTGCATTCAAGACTTTCTAATAATGTTTAATTACTTGACATTGCCACAGATCTGTCAATCCACAGGAAGATTTGTAGCTAATCTTTTCACATATTTAGGTTAATATAAGAAGATCTGTGCTGTTTGACATAAAAGGTTTTTATGATTATACGGGTGTTGGGAAATCCTAACCATCATAACTGTCTAAGCTTAGTCCCAGCAGCAAATAACTGGTGTGTCCATTTTATTATTCTGTGCCCACAGCTGAATTCTAATCAAAACACTTTAAAGAAAAAAATCAAAAGCTGGAGACTTTTTTAAAAGGCTTCTTTTAACGCCTGTCTCTCTCCTCCAAAAACATTTAAGAGCTCCAGGTTTTGCACTTGAAGAGAGCATGTGTGTGCTTCATTTAAGTGTTGTTTTATTTCAAAACAGATCTGCCAAGGCTGTCATAATGCTATAGATCCAGAGGTTCAGCGTGTGACATACAACAACTTCAACTGGCATGCAACACGGGAATGCTTCTTGTGCTCCTGTTGCAGCAAGTGTCTGATTGGCAGGAAGTTCATATCTGTGGAAGGGATGCTTTTCTGCTCAGTGGAATGTAAGGAAAAGATGATGTCATAAAAGAAGACATGCACAAAACTAATCAAATATTGCTGTGTTCCAAAGGCTCTTGCATTTCTACTGTAAAATATATAGTGTCAGGGCATTTAAAATTATTTAAAGTATTAAATACCATTTCCCAAAGATTTTTTTTAATGTCTAGAAGTCTAAAGCTTCTTCTATGTAATCTTCATTTCTTAGCTATAATAACACATTCTCTTTTGGAATACTGTTTCTGAGTCTTATTTCAAATTACTTCATATCACAGAAATGTAAGAAAAATGTGTTACAAACTCATTTTAAGGGAGCTTTTCACTGTGAAGAATCTTTTTGCTGTATCTTGTCTAATGGAACAAGAAAATGTGAAAATGCTCTAATTTATCTTGTTTTGTATGATAACTGTAACTCTTTCACCTCTAGTTTCACTAATTTATCATTTTTATAGTTTTTCTGCTTTCATCAAGCACTTTAGACAAAATGATCAGTTTTACTGCCATGTACAGCTTTGTTTTCCTGACTTCAGGTATGCAGGGAGAATGACACTTAAAAAAAAAATTTGCCTTTAATAATTTCTTTGGTTTTGACACATAGGTTCTTGGGGGATAGTGACTTCTCATGTCTAGTTTTGAAAGTAACTCCACCAGTAGAAAAACGTTGGCTCATGTTTCTTTCTTGCAACTGTTCATGCCTGGAAAAGCTTTAATTTTACGAACACTAAAGTTATGCTATAGATTGGGGCTGTTGGTGTTAGAAAATAAGAGCAGGTCTTGCTTAGATTAAAAAAAATTTCACCAGAAGTAGTGGGTGTCACTTTTAGCCTTTCAGAACTGGCTTCTGTTTTAAATCTTGAATGTTCCTTTCGTAAATTGTGCCTTCTATCAAGAGGGATGTGGCACACAGTACTGTATGCATTTCCAAGAATGTATTTCTGAAAACTGATCCTGCTTTTGATTCCTAAGTTCTTAACCAAAGCATGAAGAAGTCTTTCCCAGAAAACTTCCAGTATTTGAGTGAAAAAGTTCACAGCTGTGTATTAGCTTTGCTTACTAGATAAACCAAATGTGTGGCTCTTTTTTTTAATAATTATAGACCTACAGTGAAGCTTCTTAGATATCTTTGTGCCAAACACTGAATGGAGAGTCTTTGGCCTGAAAAAAATAATAAAATAATTAATTTTGAAAGAAAAGTCTATGCAAGTCTTATGTTCAGTTCTTGTAAGTTTTATGGTGATTGTATTGTAACACCTATAAATAAAATTAGTGTTTTTCACTTTAAATTGTCTACTAATTCTGTTCTTGTTCAGTCACCTTCATTGGAGGCAAGGAGGAAGGGAAATGTTCCCATACTTCAGCTTGGCCATTATTTCCCAAAAACTGAAGGCCTGTATTATTGTGCAGTGGTTACTGTCTTGTGTAACATTTTTAATGTGCTTATAGGTGCAAAACAGCGGTTGTTGTTCTAACAGATGCACAACTTCAGAACTTACTGTTATTTTTTGTTCACATAAACTATTTTAAGACATTGAATGGGAAGTTTTGAATTCCTACAAGTGAGTTAACGTGTTGAGAAAATAAAGTGCATTGTGATGCTTTGAGTGCTGTGAAAATAAGATCCACTGAGATACACTGGGATTTTTATATGTTGTCTAAGTTGTAAACTTTACATCCATGTTCTTGAAGACTGTACAGCTTTTCTCAGAGATGCTCAGGAAACACAAATAGTATATGTATTTCAGCTCATACCAATAAGCTGTATCCTTGCCAGAATTGCAGGTTTAAACCAAGGAACACGAGAATGTCTCAGTAAGATAAGGTTTCCATGTAAGTGGTACTTAACCTGTAGCAGGTTCTGTACTTTAACCTGTACAGGACATGCTGTGAGAACACTGTTCAGGGGAGGGATAAGGTCTTACTTGATGATTAGCCATAAGAATGGCTTAATAGTGACTGGGTTTTATGTGTCTTGAGTACATCTCTCCTCACTCACTCACTAACACCTCTTCTGAAGGATGCAGCTGACCTTTACTTTAAAGAACTTACACAGTTCTTTAAAGAACTGTGAAAAGATCTTTTGCACCTTTCCCTGCCCTTCCCTTGCCATGCTGTGTAACAGCTTTCTCATTAATGTGATTACTTGGACTGATAGCAGTCTTACTTTTCACTTTAATTCTTGTTTTGAACAGTTTTGTTTATTAAAATTTACTGTTGTATAACCTTCATTTACAAGGCTGAGCAGGAGATAGCTCAGGGGTTACTTATTCCATCAAGACACAATTGCTAAGGAAATTGATGTCAAACCAAACAATTGCAGTAGTCCATAAACTGGGACTAACTTTTTGCATGCCTCTTCTGAAGCGTGTTAGCTTGCTGGCTTTAGCTGGCACTCTTCTTGAGTATCTTCCCTTGCCTGCTTCATCCCTCTGGGTCTCCTCCCTGAAACCTGATGCATCTAGATGTTTCTTCTATGGGGTATCCAAAGTTTAATTTCTGTAATTGGACAGGATCATGTCTTAAGAACGTCAGGTGTAACGTACAGGTGATACAGAGAGTAGACAAAGATACTGCTGTGCGACTTCACAATAGGTCAGAGATGATTAGGAGTGCTGAGCTGTTCTTGTGATTAGCTAGGAAGGAGTTTATATTCCTGCAGATAATGCTTTTTGTGTTAGCTGAAAGATATGTCAACATACTGGATCTTGAAAACAAGCATTAAGGAGATTCCATTCTGTCACTGTCATAATAAAAATACTGGCAGTAAAGTGTTGGGGTTTTTTCTCTTGCATTTTTTGGCTATTTTATTAGAAGTCCCTTTGGACCTATTTATCTTAATAAGCTAAGAATAGAAGCTGGAAGCTTTTGCATACTTCAGTAATAAAAATATATACTTTCCAGATGAAATTTTGACCCCTCTTGAATGTTGAAGTTCTTTGCTTAAGAGTAGAACTTTGTTGATAAGAAAGCGTTATAAGCAGTAATTTTAACAGCTAAATCTTTTTATTTAAGGAAGAGCTGTCCTATGGGTCTGTAAAATTGAGGCTGGTAAAAGCTTTGCAAAAACTTTGAAAGAACAAAGCTAAAGAAACGCATCTTTGAATTAGTAACATATTTATACATGGTAGGAATAATTTAACTTTTACTGAGATTTGGATTACATTTCAAATTTAGTATGGTTATACATATGCTAGAAATAAAAGAAACTTTACTTTAATCAGGTCTTACATGTATTTTTTACCTCTGGAAATCCGAAGTTTATGTATTAAAAGACATGCTAAAGAGCAATCAACACAGCAACTTCCCATTTGCTTTCAGAATCATGGGTTTTGAGTTTTACAGAACACAGTTAATGGCATGAAGCAAAATTATCTGACTTTGTCATAATAATGACCATTAGCATAGAAGTATTTCCTTCCAGAACTAGAAGTACTTGGACACTCTGGACCCTCTGTTCCCAGAACTGGTGAGGTAGGGGTGGCAGAATGGTAACATTTTGCTTACTAGCCTCTGATAAATTTAGCATGGGTTTGGGATGCTAGAGCTGGGAATGGGTGGCAAAGAGGCTGGCAGTCCATGAAAGGGTCAGCAGTTCACCTAGCAGCAAGCTTCCCAAGGGACCAGGGACACAATGGCTGTACTAAGAGCAGGATGAAAGGAGCTGGTGTGTGTAGCAATTCAAGGGCAGAAATTCAGAGTTCAGGTAGGGTGTCCTCAGGTCCTGGGTGTGCTCTGCCACCACAGTAGGGTCCCATACCTGGTTGAATCTTAGTGGAAAGCCATCTTAAAAATCACTTCCACAAGGGCAATCCTCTGGATCTCAAGTAGTCCTCCTTTCTCAGCCCAAGCAAAACACTGACAGAGCAGATTCTAGTCTGATTCACATCAATATATATGAATGCTTTGTGTGGTGAAAAAGGGTAGCAGAGGCCATCTTTTGCTAGGCCTCCACACCTCTTCATGTGTCAGGACTGTGGAGTGCCATGTTTTGTCCTAGAATTGACAGGAACCCACTCCAACTGCTCCTCACATACCCATCAGTCTCCTTTGAGTGCAAATGTTATTTTCTTTATAGTTTTCAATGTGAAGCACAGGGAAGGTTTGTTCACCTTCTTTTGTGTCTCTGAATGAGTGGAGTGTTTGCTTCCAGAAGTGGGAAGTCTGGATTCAAGGCTGTCCTCTAGCATTTTAGCTCCAAATTCTCCCTCACCTTGTGGGAGAATGTTCCAGACACCAAGCTGTGGTGTCAGCTCCAAGTAGGCACCCTTCATATCATCCGTTGTAGGTGAACCAAAGCAATTAAGAATTTCATAGTCAACCTAAACTACACAATACAGCTAATGATTTTTAATGCTAACTGAAAACCACCGCTGAAGTTGTATGCTGTGTTAGCACTCAGCAGTGAGTAGAATCACACACAAGTAGATTTGATGATTTTTGCCTTGCAAAGAGCTGCTTGTTAATGGCATAAAGTTGACTCCTCTGCACCCATTGCATCTATTACCTTATTGCTTCAAAGTGCTAAGGCTCAAAAAGTCTATGGGCCAGGGCCTTCTACCTCTGCCTTTACTCAATCCTTCAGTCAAAAAGTAAATTGAGTTTGTTAATTAAGCATAAGGCCAAAGAACGGTACTTAATAAAGTTAAGTGTACTGCCAAAGAGGTCCTAGAAGTAAGTGCTAAGTGGAAAACCTATCATCTAATTATCATCAAGTATTGAAAATAATGTGTTCATTTTTTCCATGTCCTTATTAACATAAATTGATAGGGAAAGGAGCTTTAGGGACCTAAAGTCCAAAATCATCTGAGCCAGGACTAGGCTCAGATTGTAGACTGCCACCCTGTGTTCACTGCCTAACTCACAAAAAATGAGCCAGATAGGGTTTTACCTCTGGAAGCACTGAGGCAATACCTGCTTCACAGTGCCACCACCAGAGCTGCAATGTCTGATTTGGTGGTTGCTATGAACAATCATGACAAAGTGTTACAGGTCAGTTTCCCCCTTTGCCTCCCCCCTAAACAAGTGAAAAAAGAACCAAATAAGAGGATGTTTCTGCTGCAAATTAAGCCCAGCATTGTTCAGATTTGGATTCATGCCCAGCATTGTCATAGAAAACTTATGCACCCAGTTTATGAGAAACTAGTCAAGCTTCATGTATTTGTTAATTTTTCATTTGTTGAAAAAATTTAGTGTCGCAATAAAGCATCGAGGCTATTTATTGGTTGCCCTGAATGAGTTGTTTACATGAGTCAAGCCTTGATTTTCATGTTGGTAGTAACCAAATTCTCGGAAGCAGACACCTGACTGATGTTCCTCAGTCCCCCAGCAGATGCCGTCTGTGCTGCGCTCAGTGCACGGGCTGCTGCATCCGCAGGGCAGGGCTCTGGGAAACAGCAGGAAAATAAGTTTTGAACTGAAAGAGGTGTTCTGAAGGCTTTAAGAAGGAGTAAGCTGAGGACAGGGCTCTAAGTCCAGAAGACAGCGCAGAACTGGAAAACACCATGACCAGGAATTTGGATGGGAGAAAGAGGCACAAGGAAGGTATTTTAGAATTAACATGAGCAGAGTAGGAAAATAGAGGAAGAACATGTAATAAACCAGGGCATAATCCTTAATCATGGAAGCACTGTGGAATAGTTTTGATTTACTATTAAAAGGTAAAAAGTATGAAGTGCTGAAGTTAAATTGCTCTAGAAAAGCAAAATTGATAATGTTTAATTGGTATAGGTAGAAATCAGACCATGAGGGTAAGAAACAAGCTGCAATAACCAAGGTTGTGAGATAAAGAAGAGGACTTCAAGATGACAGGTGGTGAGGAGAGGTTGTTCTTCAGCTCTGATGAGGCATATCTGGAGTGTTGTGTCCAGTTTTGGGCTCAGTACAGTTTCCTCAGTACAAGAAAGACCTGGAGCTTCTGGAGTGGGTTCAGCAGAGGACAACAAATCTAATTGAGGGGCTGGAGCATCTTTTACGAGGAAAGTGTGAGGGAGTTGGGCCTTTTCAGCCTTGAGAAGAGACAACTGAGTGGGGACCTCATCGGTGTCTATCAGTATTGAAGGAACGGTGTCAAGGGGATGGGAGCCAGAATAGCACAAAAAGCAACAGGCAGAAATTGATGCACAGGAAGCTGCATCCTATATTTGCCTGTATATAAGAAAGAACTTTACTGTGCAGGTGACTGTGCACTGGAACAGTTTGCCCAGAGAGGTTGTAGAGTCTGCCTCACTGGAGATATTGAAGAACCACCTGAACACAATCCTGTGCCATGTGGTCTGGATGACTCTGCATACTGCATAAGCAGGGAAGTTGGACCGGATGACCTGTGGTCCTTTCCACTCTTTACCTATTCAGTGATTCTGTGATTCAGCAGTAATCCATGCTCCTAATGTTTCACATTTATATCTAAAAAGTTATCTGTTGCACCTGTATGGTGATTAATAGGTGTGCCTCATTTCGATAAAGCAAAAGTGATTTTGTGTACTAATGGTCTGATGCACTGTGCTGAAGTCTGCTGCATGAGGTTAGCTTTATGACTCTTCCTAGCAAGGAGATCTGATTCTGAGGAATTTCACATCTCATTTTGAGGAATTAGAGAAGTGAAACACGGGAATAGCATTTGGAAGGCATTTGGAAAACTTTGAGACAACCCCTATGTTCCTAAACAAGCAAGACACTGATGTCCATTTAAATTATCCAAAAGCTTAGGACATCCAGGCCAGATATTCATGCACTGGTTACAGCTAAGCAACATAAAAGCAAAATCAAGTACCCCTCTTCTAGACATCCTCTAGGAGCCATCCAGTTCAATCCTCTGCTGAAAGCAGGATAAAATTTCTGGGCACGTTGTTACTTAGGGCCTTGTCCAGCCAAGTGATAGTCACAGCCTGCATATTCCAATGATGGTTGTAATTTAGTTCTTTTTATCTCCTGGCCTCCTCTGGTTTTCACTGTCACACATCACTGAAAAGGTACCTACCAGCTGCCATTTCCCCCTTCAGTTAAGACCATTGCTCTATAGCATCTTCCTTACGAAAGTCAAAGCATTTCCAAGTACCCGAACCAAAGCAGCTTAGCTCCCAGGGGTTTTGTGATTAATTGACAATCTAATTGTATTATATTAATTTGCAGCAAGAGTTTCTCCTTTAGAGATTTCAAAGAATCTAATTGGGAAACCATACTTATAAATGTATTTATTACTTTTATCTTCATCTACATTTACTAGGTAGCAGAGACTCCATACAGGCAAGAGCTCTGAGGGTTTCTGTGGCTTAATACATAGCCTCTGACTAATGCACTTCCCATGATGAGGGAATTCATTACATCTTACTTGCCTATGTGAAATTTCTGTTGTCTTTTAAGAGGCTGAGGCTCAGCAGAGGTGCAGCATTAACAAACAAAGCTTGTTTTGCAAGTTTTTTGAAACTTTTAGGAACTTAATATTAGATGTCTATCCCTCTGCCAAGTTTGGCTAAGGTTACTGGAGAAGAGGCTCCTCTGTCTCACACACAGACCGCCTACATGGAAAACACATCCACACATGACTCAGTCTGAAGAGTCTTTCCAAAAGTACCTTAACCAACACTTCAATGTGGTCTGCACCCATTTCTATCTGACACTAGCAAGCTTCAGAACAGGCAGAAAAATCCATGTTCAGCATTTCCAGCATTTCCTGCTGGTGTGTTTTGGTGGGGTGACCCTCTGTTCAGCATTTTGGCTCTAACCTTTGCTGTATTTCAAGTTCTGGACCCAAAACCAGCACATTCTGACAGACAAGTTTCAGGTACTGACACCTTTTACTTATTTTGTGTAGAAATTGGACTCAATGGAAGTTGAGTCAAATTGAGGCTTATCTCATCTCGGTTGGACACACATTCATCAAAGAAAATATGGGAAAAAGGCAACAACATAGCTTAAAGTTCCAGGTGAAACAAGCTGGGAGGTATTTTTAATTAGTAAGTTTGGTGGTGTATTCAGGAGACAAATCAAGAATAATCAGTAAGAATAAAATCAGTAAACCATTCATCAGTTCTTAGAAAACATTTTAATGACCTTTCAGAACAGGCAGCCAGAACATTGTGGGCAGAATACAAACAGCATCTCTCTCATTCCAGGAATTCAGTGCACTTTTTTTCACTTCAAAAACTCTCAATATGATAGGCATTCAAAAGCTTTTCAGGCCACTTTTTTGGAATTGCATCTATTCCATTGCTTCTTTTTTTTATTTTGTTTTGGTTTTTTAATATGTGTAGAGCAATTATCTTTAAAGCTGAATATTCCTCTACAAATTTCTTAATTACAGCAAACAGACAGGTTCTTAGCTCACCCGAATTTAATTGTAATGCATGGAAAGTATCAATATACACTGCTTGGAATCCTTTTTATCCTTTTACTTCTTTCCTGTCTAAAGGCATAAGGAATCAGCATAGTTTAGTAGAGTGCAGAGTATGACTGCAAAGCGGAAACATCCAGCATCTAATTCCAGTCGCCGGCTGAATGCAAGAGGACATTGTCTAAATTCCTCGGGCATTCTGTTCCTCGATTCCCATCCTGTGTGGGATGGGTGTAATAGCAACTTCACAGTGATATTTTGAGGCCTGGTTCACTCTAACCAGTAAAATTTATTGAATCTGTAAACTGCATAACTGCAGTGCAGTTCTACAAATGGTCTTAACAGTCTTCTTTGAAATACCTTTTTTCTTCATTTTGAAATTCCCATACAAGACTGCCAGACAGAATCTGGGCTTTATATTTAGGAAGCCTGAAATCATTCCATGAAGTTTAAGAAATCTGGCAGTGATCTGGAAAACTTAGGAGGTAATGAAAGGTTACCAGGAGGAATGCAGAAGTGCCTTGTATGGTAGTGGAGAGTAGAACCAGTACATATTATGATAATACAGCACAGCTCTTGTCTTTGGGGCGGGCCTTGGTTGTATAGCTCTGCCTGCATCTGAAATGCATGGCAGCGTAAACATCACACAGAGATTCTCTTAAACATTTGTAAATAGTTCAGCAGTTTTGAGAAACGGGGTGGAGCCTGCAGATGGCTAAAGAAAGAAGCATTATCCTCATGCTTGCTGAACTCACTGTCTCAAGCCCAGTTCTGATCCTAATGTAAACCACTGCCACTTGCCTTCAGGCACACTTGTACAATGTGTGTCTGACCAGACTTGGAAGGCACACACTGTTCCAGAGAAGGCTGTGCTGCATCCCAGTCTGACCCAAATGTGATACCCCAAACTGAGGATTTCTTTCTACTTAGCAAGAAAAGGTGCAGTATTGAATATATTGTGGGTGCCTTGGAGGAGATGAAACTTTTTTTACTGAAAACTAGTTCTGAAAAACAGAAATCCTGAGGTATCATCTTGAGGCTGGGTTTTCTTTCTCTTACTGCTAATCACTTAGAGAAAGCCATTACCTTTTCTAATTCTGTGGTTTAATTTTTTAAATGAGAATGGCAGCACCAACGTTTCTGGGACCTTCTGAAGTCAATTAACAGTTTTAAAATAACTTGAAGATGAAAGGTAGTAAATGTTTACTCCAGGTGACTGTGTTCTCAACATTCCAGTTTCACAGAACTCAATATAAAAATTTTCTTGGCCAGCAATACCTGGCTATTACATGTAGGCCTTGAGGCTCTAGCTGTATGCTGCCACTAACCTCTCCTGCTCTGAATCTTGGCTCAAGGTGTGGTATCTTTTATTTCAGAAATACCCTGATGCTATTACTACAGGTAAATTTTACTTCTTAGTTCAACCAATTGAACCTGTATATTGAGTTAACTGCAACTATTTATTTACTTACCAGATGACAACATTTAAATAAAGAACCAAATCAAATAAAAGTTAAAAAAACCCCGACATCCTTTAGTCCAACATAACCCAAATGGTCTCATTAGGATTGCATGATTAGAAGTATTGTTTGCTATAGCAGCACTATACTAGTCTGCACAACTAATCATTCAGAGAACTTCTATGGGTGGGCGATCTCATCAGTGCAGGAAAAGGTTGGATCAGCAAATGCTCTATCTTTCAAATTGATAAGAACAGGTCCCTACTGACAGAAGTCTGTGGAAAGGGAATAGGATGTGGAATTTTAGACTCTCATCTTGGAGGAGCCTGCCAGCATTCTTCATACGTGGTGGTACACAGGTCTCAGTCCCATTAGCAGAGGTAATAGGAAGACAGAGCTCTTTGGGAGGGGCTCTCTAGGGACTCCAGTAACAGGACAGGAATTAGAAGCCTCTGAGGAATGTCAGAGTCCCACCCCATTAGCTAACCCATATCCTTTACTTTACATTCACAGCAATAGGGCTGACATCCACAAGTGAGGCAACTCTGAGTCATCAGGGTCATCTAATCTAGTAAATTACTTTCACAGGATTCCCCACATCTCATAAAGAGGACAAGAAATGTGGAGGTGTAATTGTTTGGTCAAGCACGGTTCTTTCACCTCAAGCCAGTGACATTGCCTCTTCCACTGTTAATAGTGGCCACTACAGGAAACCTCTCAGAGGGAAGGCACGGAAGTGAGAGCTGGCCAGCTGCCTGCTCATACCAATCTGCAGCCAATTCAGCTGACTGAGAGAATCATAGGATGATCACAGTTGGAGGAGATCTTAAAGATTTTCCAGTCTAACCATCCACCCAGCACTACCACTGTAACCACTAAACCACATCACCCAGTGCCAGATGCAGATGCCTCTTAAACATCTCCAGGTATGGCAAGTCAAGCACCTCCCTGGGCAACTTATTCCTATGCCTGACCACCCCAACAGTGATTTTTTTTCTAATATCTGATCTGAATCTCCCCTGTCTCAGCTTAAGGCAATTTCCTCTGGTCCTCTCACTGCAGGCACAGTAGAAGAGCCCAGCCCCCACCTCACAGCAGCCTCCTTTCAGGTAGTTGTGGAGAGCAATGAGCTGCTCCCTGAGTGTCCTCTTCTCAAGACTAAACAAACCCAGTTCCCTCAGCCACCCCTCATAAAACATGTTTTCTAGACCTTTCACCTTATTGCCCCTCACTGGACAGGCTCCAGTGTCTCCGTGACTTTTTTAAAGTGAAGGGCCCAAAACTGAGCTGTACTCAAAGTGTGGCATCACCAATGCTGAGTTACAGGAGGGAAGTTCTCAGGTTTTGAAGGGGTTCTTTTCCTTTGGGGCTTTGTGTTTTTACCCCAGCCAACAATCAAGCCCCACACAGCTGCTGGCTCACTGCCCCACCACCAGGTTTGGGGCTAAACTCAAAAGGACAAAAGCTGGAAAACTCGTGGATTGAGATAAAGACAGTTTAATAGGGAAAGCAAAAGCTGTGCACACAAGCAAAGCAAAACAAGGCATTAATTCACTGTTTCCCATGGGCAGACAGGTGTTCCACCATCTCCAGGAGAGCAGAGCCCCATCACATGTAACACTTGGGATGCCATCACTCCGAACATCCCCCCGTTCCCCTTCATCCTCCCACTTTACACACTGGACATGATGTTCTATGCCAATATATGGAATATCACTTTGGTCAGTTTGAATCACTTGCCCTGGCTGTGTCTCCTCCCAACTTGCCATGCATCCCCAATCTTCTCACCAGCACTGCTCAGCAACAACAAAAACATCTTGATATTACCAGGACTGTTTTCAGCACAAATCCAAAACACAGCCCCTCAGTCCACTAATACCTCAGCTCAAACCAGCACATGGGCTTAAGTCAGAAAATGTTATGAGGGAAGAATTTGCTTTGATAAGGACAAAAGGCAAAAAAGCCCATTGTCCAGGGCATATGCGTGAAGCTGACACTTTCTCTAGTGTTAATTTTTTTTTTTTTCATATTATCAGGACTGTGCAGCAGCTTACTTTGAGAATAACATTGAGGCTGCATGCACTCTATGCCTATAAAAGTGGCATGGGACAATTTATAGTTAAGCAATGATGTAAAGTCTGGAGAATAATAATAGAAAACTAAATTGGAAAGAAGACAAAAGTTATTTCCTTTGGAAAATGTTGCTTTTGAGTCTCCAAACTGTCTCTTAGTCCACCAGACTGTGCTAGGTTTTGTCTTAGAAGGAGCTATTAGAAGATCCACATTTTACCTTTGTAAGCATGTAAGAATGAGGTAACTTCTTTAGACTAACAAACAATGCTTCACATCAACAAATAGATCAAGGGAGTAATTTCTCTTCCCCTTTGTGTAAAAATTGGTTCATCCTTCACAAAATTTCCTTTTTTCTGAAGCACATCTCTAGCACACTGACCAGTCAACATCTGCCAACTTAAGCAGATATTTCACTTCCCAAGAGAGAATATTTAGGCCACCAACTTATACAAGACTTTTCTCAGAGTGAAGCTATTTGCAGTAGAGCCTCACAATATATGAGTCCATCTTGAATGAGCAGCAATGGTAAACCTGTGTTGTGGCAACTGGAGTCAGAGAAGAAAATGTAAAGTCCTGTTTTATAAAAGCTCCCAATAAACCACTATGTAATAGTCCTCAAACTATGAAATGTTTTCTTTCCTTTGTTTTGACTAGATTTGTAATAAGTCAAACAATATAATAAAAATCAGGGCAGACCTGCTAAAGCCAATCCTCTCTTTGGCCTAAAACAACACTAATGCAGGCAAGAGAAGTATTTTACTCTTTCAGTCATTTTAGAAACTAAACTGAATGGCTAATTGAGTCAAAGTTTAATTTCCTGAATATTTGTCCAAAATTCAATGTTTGTTTTTGCCAGATGACAATGTGATATACTCACCACGTTCAAAGTCAAGGCATAACATTGCTTAGTAGCTTCTATTTTATCTTTGTGACATGAGCACAAATAGAGTTTAGCCTCTCAAAACTGAGTAGTTTTGAGAGCACATGAGCACATGAGCACATGAGCACAAATAGAGTTTAGCCTCTCAAAACTGTAGCAGTAGTCAAACTGCTACACAGTTTATGCAAGCCACTTATCTAGATTGCTGTGAAATAGTGCTGTAAAATATGGTAAATACTGCGTGAAAAACATTTTTGTGTTGCTTAGACACAAGACTTCAGTGAAAGCAGGATTTGCTTGCCAACTTGCAGGGGAGTTAAATGGGCTCAAAAAGGTGCTCTCTGTTCTTGCAATATCTGATTTTTCCATGTGTACTTTATACTTTGCCAGGAAACAACCAGGAAATAATGTTGCAATTAAACAGCAAAAAGGTAACATTGGAGGTTGTGAGCAGCTAATGCTGATGTTCCCACTGTCCCTTTGAGTGTCTCTTCCCACTGACTGTAAAGGGAATCTGGATTCCCAAATTTGCATTTCCTTAATTGAACCTAAGGCAGATGCCTAAAGTAAGCATAGTATATCACTAAATAAATAAAATAATTGTACGTTAAATCTATTCCCACTTCAGTGTCTCTGCTTTCCCCTTTTCCTGCTTTTTTAAGATAACAAAAGAAAGTAACTTTCAGATGCTTAGTATTCATCCAGATGTGAGATGTGCAAGCTCTTTTTCCTACACCTTCACTTCCCTCTGGTAAAGGCAGATTAGACAAGTGGCAAACAAATCCTTTCAAATCTGGTCCTTACATTTTAAAGCTGCAAGTTAGAGCAATGATATTGATAGGAATTTCAAGTGCTAAACACCATTAGAGATACAGTATTTAATCCTGCAAACCAATGAGCACCCTTGACCTGATCCAGCACTACTTAGAAAGATGTATGGCAATTTTTTTACATAATATTGCTATTAAATGCTTTGCTGCACTGGGTGAAAATAGATAATGGCACGATAAAGTTCACGTCACCTAATTTTAGCCATTTAACAGTAAGATGTCAATCTGAAGCTAGTCATCAAAACTCAGCCTGTTACTAAAGAGAGGAGGTAAAAGCATCTCAAGAGGGTGATTGTATTTCAGACATTTATTTATGAATGACTGAATTTTTCCCACTCATTCCTCTCTTTCTCACTCTCTCTTGATGGTAGCCCTTTGGCTTAGACTACATGAGACTTTCTGAGAGTCAAAGTAATTCAGTTTAATTACCTTATTCATTTCTGCAGAATTTGTAGTGATTTCATTTAATCTATGTATCAGCTTAAAATAATGATATAATTTGAATGTGGAGATAAGGTCTGTGTCCCTCTGTTATCACATGTAAGCAGGAAGAGAAAATAAATGCTACCAGCCTCTTGAATCCCTTTTTTTTTTTAATATTACACAAGAGTGAAATCACTTGGCCATGAAATTGACAGAGAGAAATAATTTATTCTCTTCTTATCTATTACTGAATCTGCAGATTGCTGTCACACCCACAGTGATAAATTTATACCTAGTTCTCTGATGGAAAGAATTCAGGCAGTGAGAAGTAACTGCCTGTTAGGAGTGGAGCACTTATCTAGAGGTGGAGTCTCAGCTAAAAATGAATTAATAACTTGTTGAGGAAAAAAAAAAGCACAGCATTTCCATTCTTATATATTAAAAAGTTTTTTTCAACAAGCGGATGACAACTAAAGCTAAAAATCGTCAAAAGGCAGCCACACAGTATTGTGGAAAAATCTGTAGTTGAGGTTTGCCAAATACCTCTTTGTGTGGTCTTGAGATCCTCTGAATTCTGATAAAAACCATAAAAAACTGTGATAATATCTAAGTGCACTTAGTAAGGAACAAATGGAAAGCTTGTTCATAAAAATCTAGAATGAGTGAAATGTGGATAGAAGATATAAACTTTTGCACATACCTGGCTTTATTTTAATTTCCATGTAGTATCAAGAAATACTTTTGTCACAAGCTTGACACAACATATTTTTGAGTGCAGTGAAGGCATTTTAATGGTATGTTCTCACAGGCTCAAGTTAACACATCTTAATTGTCTGTCAGTCAAATGGCAATGGCTGGATGTGCATGTGCTCCCAGCCCATTGCAAACAGGCAGCTTACCAATCTTCATGGGTGACTGCTAATAAACCAAATTTCCTTTGCATTTGCAACAGGCCAGGAACACACTTGGAGCAGTCAGTCTCTACTGGATCACTGAAAGCCAGTAATATCTTGCAATCAAGAAGGCAAATGGAATTAGAAAAGGGAGCCTGAAGAGCTCCTGATTCTTTCAGCACTGGATTTTGGGGGTGGAAAGGTAAGATTTTCCCTTTTATTACATTTTTCTTTCTTAGCTGGCAAATAATTGTATTACAGTGTAAGTCTGAGCCACAGTTTGATTAAATTGTTGTGATTTTACCCCACAGATTTGGGCTATATTTGTACAAATAATTGAAATCCACACATATTTCTTCTTAATAAGGGGGCTGATTTACGAATTATTCCAAACTATTTATGTCACCTCCAGGTCTTTCTTTTAATCGCACAAAAATGAATTTTTTTTAAATAAACCTACTGATGCACCTTTGTTTTCAAGACCCATATTACTCATCTGATAGCTTAGGTATCTGATTTGAGCTTACATGGATACTTGACACTTTTTCATTTAAATTACCTTTGTACATTTCAATTTATTCATCGATGCAAATTTAAATGTAATTTTCTTGTTGGGAGAAGTGACAAAATTGAAGTATACCCATTGAAAACCATACTGTGCTAATTCTAAAAGGTAATGCAGTGCCCTGCAGTCTGGGTAGCCTGTATGGACCCAGAGAGGTCTCTGGAGTTCTTGTGAATGCAGGAGTCAGTGTGGGATGCAGGGCTGGGGCAGAAGTATCTGTTTGCTTTACCTAGAAAATGGATTTGAAATATTCCTGGGAGGGCTTTCAGGAACTGCCCAGATGAATGTGTTCCATCTTGAAGATGGATAACAGTGAGAACACACAGATGTTGTTTATTTGTAGAAACCCATTTCTTAGATTTTAGAAATGTCAGGGGTATACTGAGGAAAAAAATTTCCAGTGTGGTGCAGCCTACCCTTGGTAAAAGCTCATCATCCCTTCCATGAGCTGCAGTCCCAACAACTGACTCACAGAGAGTCTAAAGCAGATAGAACCATGCAGAAGCGCTTTATTTTCAGGGCCAAGAGATTCTGGGAAAAGGCATCTCTGGAAAGTACTTAATAGCCACAAAGCCCACATAGCATCTAAGAAAACTTCCAACAGCTCGTGGGTTAGATCTTCAGCTGCTGTCAGAACTTGTTCCCCATAACATTATAGCCTTGGGACAGTGGTAGTAGGTCACAACAAGCCCCATTTACACCAACATCCTGTCTCCAGCAGTGACCACAAATCAGTGTCTAAGGAAGGGTATGGGAACAAGGAAAACAGAAGATATATCACTGAAATGCATTCTCACCCTTGAGTAATTTTCAAATAAAAGTAAACCCTAAGAACAATACGGGTATGTTGTAGGCTTCAGTTTGGTTTTGTTGGGTGTTTTTTCATTTGGTGCTATTTACTGATTTCCTACCCATGGGCTTGTCCAGTTTCCTTTTAATGCTCTGTAAACTTTTACCATTGAGAGCACCCTGTGGCAAGCAGTTCCCCAGCTGAGCTATTTCATGAAGAACAATAATCGTGCTCTTTGTTTCTCATCTTTGTCCCTTAACCTAGCGACAAAAACATGGACAATTGTGGCAGTTCATTGAGATTTTTCACAGTGACACACATTAAGAAAGTACTAAGCTTTGCAGCTGTTGTATCACTGTTGGGCCCTGGGGTTTTTTGTTGTTTTTTTTCACTGATGCCACTCGTGTCCCCTCCCAAGGAGAAGCTGGGGTCAGTTCCCAGCTCTCCTGCAGGCTGCCTCTGTGCCCTCTTGGGCTGTGACCTTATCTGTATAACCAAGTGTTGAAAATACTGGCAGTTTAATCCCTTAAGCTTAATTTCCACATTCTTAACAATAGTTTGCTTCCCCCACCCTTTGCTTATCTTGTATATATACACAGAATGGTTTGCTGGAAGTGAGTCTGCTTCTTTCTTAGTATACAGAGACCCCAAATCCAGAGGAAGGACAAATAAACTTTTAGGTTGACTTTGAAATTGTAATACTTAAATGAAAAAGAAAAACAATCTGTCTTCTTCTTTCTATTCTGCATCTGGTTATGAACTCTTAAGGTCTTTCTTCACGTTATGTGGGTTAGGAAATTTTTTTTATTAAGCAATAGTACAGCCTCTCACATGGCACAAGAAAAATGGGGGGAAAGAAGGCTTGAAGAACACTAAAGATCTTGAAAGCTATAATCAAATCATGAATATTACTAACTACAGTCACTGTATCTTTACACAAATACTGTGTATTATTTTTACTGTTTTATTTCTGATAGTTGCTGGTCTCAGGGGGATTATGCTTCTGAGGAAAAGAAACTGAAAAAATAAAGTACTCTTGTGTGTCTGCAAGTAATTTTCTCCTTGGTCTAATTGTATTCATGATCATTCTACTGCAAGATAGCTCACACTGTGAAATTCAAGAGCATTTGGTTTGGGAGTATTTCAGGTGAAGCCACACTAAAATTGTGGTCAGAGTGGTGTGTCAAGGTTATCAGGGTCAGGGTAAAGAATCTTGGAATGTGCTATAAGTACATTCTTCAAGATAAGCACTTCTTTATGTCTCCTCTTAAGTCAATAACACTATAGCTTTGAGAATGAATTGGGGTCTATTCAGAGATGCATTGACTTCCAACAGAAATGGAATCAATCTTCTTTCATGTCAAATTATGCATCTCTGAATTCAGAGCAACAAACATGGTTTCCATCATTTTATCTTTCCCTTAATAGATAAAAGCAGAGTGGTGAAAGAGCTCTCAAGGTATCACTGACTCACCTTTCACTGAAACCCTTCCCCACAGGTGATTGTTTATCCTGCCTGCAGATCCCAGTGAGGAAGAACCTGCAGTATCCCTTGATATGATCACTCACCTGATGTCACTCATTGCCCATACACTGCTAAGAAAAGCATGCTGTTTGCTGAAAAACACTCTCAGTTTGGCAATTTGGTGAGATCTGCTAATCAAGGAAGATCTTTCTCAATAAAGAAATTGTTCATGGAAGCTCTTACTGTAAAGCCTCCAACCTAGCTAAACTGATTGGGCACTCATGCTTTATTTATAACTAACGCAGCTCTTTTCCCATTTCAAACTTGAAGACTTTCAATATCCTAAAAAGTGCTGATTTGAAAGAAGCATGGGTTACTTTGCAAGGTACATTTTCAAGTACTTAGCTTGAAGAACTAGAGTTTTTCTAACTTTTCTTCCTAGCATACCCTTACTTAGCCAAGGCTCTTAATAAACCAGCACATTTATAACCTTCACAGTTTGTCAGCACAGAAATGCAGTGAGGAAAAGAAGCTGTCTCCTCATGGGTGCAATGTTCAGAGCCCCACCAACACCAGGGATGCCAGTGCCCCCTTCATGGTGAGGGCACACCACCTACTGCCAGCCCACCCTGCAGGGCCCCATTGCAGCTTCCCTCAGCACCAAGGGTTTTCACGGCTTGTTTTTCCACCTTTTGCTGGCTAAGTGCAGAAGGGAAAAACCTTTAGAAAGGGTCAGCTTCAAAAACTATGTAACAAATGCAGCTCTAGTGAGGAATAATGTTTGTTGGCATTCCCTGAACATATTGCAGATCATTTACAGGTCTCAGCAAAATTCCTACAGAGCGCCAGGCCCAGGGAGTGAATTAGTGTGCTTCATGCTGGTGAAGCCATTTTCCTTAAACAAAATACAAAGTTTAGGAACTGCATGAACTTTCCAAATGTCATTTTCTCCTTATCTGGATAAGGAGCAGTAACCAATTTATAATTTCTGGTTAGTTATGTTTAGCTTTTTCTGATTTCTTTCAGCTCCAACGTCATTGAGCAATTTCTAAATGTATTTTAGGTCTGTTACCCAAATTGCTGTCCTTGAGTTGCTTACCAGAGTCCCTGACTGCCATCTGAATTTTTTTGCTTGTAATTTGCATGAGATATGTCTGTAATCTGGCAGGATGTACTCTATCCAATAGCCAGGCTTGTTGCAAAACCCTCTTGTTATTTTTGTCCAGCTTAGCAAAGTTATTCGAGGAACTTTCAGTGCCTTAATGTTAAATGGTTATCTAGGTATCTGCTAAAAGGGAACAATGTTTCCTGACTGATTCTAAAGTGTATGGATTCTACTTTATTTGTCATAAATAGCTTATTTCTGCTCATGTAAAAGAGTTCCTCAGACCAACTGGAATAACAATGTGGCATGCAGCTACAGTCCGAGCAGCCAGCCAACCAGAGCATGATCCTTTATCATAGTTTTACATTGTTCTGCTAACTGCATGATGCCAAAAAATAATAATAATAAAGAGAAATCCTTTGTTCCCTTTCACTAACCTAGAAGGTCACAAAACAGACAGTTCCTTCTTGATTACACTAAATAAATAAAAGTCTGATTCATAGAGGGGAAACAATCATCTGCCAACTGCCAAACCCTCTAAAGGGTAAATCTGTTTTTACTTTGTGAGCCAGATTGATGAGTCACCGAGGCTATGACTACTACCAGCAAGAATTAAAATGTACCCAAAAATATAACCTCCCTTTGTACTACACAAGGGTACCTCAACAGCAGACTCTGGTCCGGAGCAGGGACCACCCCAGCATTTGCTCTCCAGAACCAGGGGCCCTCCCTGTCACAGCTAGTGACATACATTTGCTTTATTCACAGGCATAAACTCACCAAGGGAGATGAATAATTAGGTTCTTCATTTGGGAAATCAGCCACTATGGAAATAAACATCCACCTCTCCTCCCTCCTCCCTGCCCTGGGCTAGCTGCCTTCAGAACATGCCATGACCAGAGGTTCCTCTGTGACATGCACTTGGATGCAGACAGAAGAATAGGGAATTCAATAGGGAAACCCGAGCAGGCTGGTCCAGAGAAAGACAGAGATAAAGACTGGGGGGCTTTTTTGGATCTTCTTGCAAAGCATACCCTCCAAGAGGCTCGAGAAAACAGGATGAAAAGAAGTGGTCACTTAGTATTTTGAAAATTACTTAAGAAAAATGTTAAAACAATGGCAACAAGGATAAAAAGGATTTGTTCATTCATTTCATTTCTTTAAACGGGTGAATTTGCAAGTCCATTATAATCACTGACAAAATTCCTGTTGATGGTAACAGTGCTAGAATTTCACCACCTGCACTTATCCCCTAAATGCATCTTTTAGTAACTTATCAAAACTAAAGCTGTAAGACTTTTATTTTTAAGTACAGCTCTTTCCACCAAGACACATCGCAACCCAACAAAAACAGTCTTCAAAGAGATAAGGTAAATCTTTGTCATTCCTTAATTCAGCTGTGTTTTACTTCAAAACTTAACTCCTGCATCTTCAGTCATGCATGCTTAGGGTCCAGAGATAATCCTTAGAAATTGCATAAAAGAGTGACCTAAAGTAAACTAAAATGAAATGAGGGTAAAACAACTCTTGCCTATGGATGAAAGTAATTGTGAACTCTCAGGAAAACATCTATATTGTCAGCCTGCCATTTGGAGCCCTTTGCAGCAAGGCCTATCATGGAAAACCATAAAAATCATTTTGGTGAGGATGTACCAATGAGAAAAATAGAAAGAATGACACAGTACTCAAACACTGAATCATGAACAGGGAAAAATGCAAATACCTGCACACTTTTTTTAGGCCTTACATTAATCGAAACAGCAGAATAGCTTCAACCTGTACCAGGGTGCAATTGATATTCAAAGCTGGTTAGAGCAGGTACTTTTATGTTCCCTACTGCTCTGTAACTGAATGCTGTAACCTTTGGAGAGCAAAGTTTCCAGTGCTGAACTGGAAAAGAGTACCTTATTTGTATTGAATTTTATTTGGTTTTATTTAAAATTCCATTTATTATTAATTTTTCTAATCCAACAAAGTGTTTACTTTCATTTAAATATTTTTAAATAATTTTATTTTTATTGCCATTTAAAGCATGAGCCTGTTAAAGATAGTGGGGTTTTATGATTAAATTTTGTAATCCAGCCTTTAAAAAAATTATATGCACATATAAAAAAAATTATATACATTTGGTAGATTTGTCTTGAGACACTTTTCTTGGGAACCCAGAAACTTAATATTAAAGCTACTTTATGGATATGTAATTAAATGTAAAGAAATATGCAAAACACCACAGAAACATATTTGGCCTGTACAGTCAAAAAAAAGGTAGGAGAAGTTCAGATACCAAACCCACCTGTCTTGCCAGCATCAGTTAAGATATAAATATCTACTTTTTTTCTACTGGTGGTTCCATCAGAACAAATTAGCATAAATCCCTTGGGAAAGCAGGGTTATAAGCTGCAGTCATTTTCCTGTCTATGAAACCTCTGAATAATACATGTAATTTGTGACTCATATGCCAAGAATCCCAATTCAATGTATCTATCAGCAGTACTAAGAGTTCTAATTTTTTAATATATATACCTGTAAAATTTTTTACAGGTAAAAAAATTTTTATATGTATACCTGTAAAAATGGAGGAGGAAAGTCAGTGAAATGGAAATGGGGCAGAGTCTGAAAGTCCTCTAACCTTGTGCAAGTGCCTAATTTTTCTGCACCTCAGTTTCCCAGACACAATAAGCTCATAATCATTCTCTGCTTTGGAGAAGTGTTGTGATTACAAATCATGTTTATATGAGAGGTTTACATATACAATGATGAAGGCAGCCATAAAAATAAGTAGGCAGATAAAAGTGATTCACTGGCTGAAATAAAATGATGCTTGTTAAATTAATTTCAAATCTCATCTTCTTGTCTGTGTACAGAGACCTGTGGTATGGGAAATAAACCATGGGTTTACTGTTGAGGAGTTGACCTGAAAAGAAATAGTTGACATCTTTTTCTGGTTTCCATTATTCTGTTCACCTTTCTTGACCTCAATCCCTTGACTTAATTTTTCCATATCTCTTTGGAAATTTCAAAATTGTTTCCACCCCATCCTCTCCTCCCAAACTAAATATCTGGACAGATGTGTGGGCACAGAGCAGGTGGGTGACAGAGCAGGATGGAGCATCACAAGGCTGTGAGTCTTTAAAGGAGCAGGGCTGTGCTCCAAACTCAGAGTGTTTGCAGGGGCAGATCACAGATGCATACAGGAATCTGACTTGAACTTAGAAAAGGCCTGGGAGTGAGGTGAGATAAAGCTTAAAATGCCAGTAACAGATTAAGTTGTGTCCAGTCTTACAGTTTTGTGTGAATGGTGACATACTTCTATGTTATTTACAGTGAGGAATAGATTATAGGGTTTAGAACTTTTTAAACTACTATATGTTTCAGGTATCAGAAGTCTCTAAAGAACTGCACTGTAAATCCAGATAATGCACAAAGCTGGAGGGCTTCTATGCTGAACTTGGCACCTGAATAACACTGAGTTTCTGCGGCTGAGAAGCCCCCAGCTTCCACCAAGGAGAAGCAAACAGAAAGCAGTACACACAACCAATGTCTAAATGAGAAGAGCAGGAGAGCAGTGTGGATCAAGGGAGGCTGAGGAGTGATCTCTGTATACAATAACCAAAGAGAAGCAGCCTGAAGGTTAATATAAGCAGAATAAAGGTTACTGCAGCAGATATAAAGGAAAAACAAAAAATAAACAAACACAAACAAACAAAAAAAAATCTACCACTGAAATTGTGCCAAACAAAATTTAGCTAGAACAGTAGAATAGTCTTCTCTCTGCAGAACTGTAAATTGCATCTCTGTATATGTGTGACACAGCAAGGCCCCAGAAACGTTAACAAAGCCCAGTAACCAGAGAGGAGAGGTTGGAGTAACATTCACTAGTGGTAACAGTATAAAATGTACAGCTAGCACTGAATTGATTTACTGATTGCTTGATGGAACATGGTTTTGTCCGAGCCAAGAGAGATTGTAAAGGTGACAAGCTTTTATGTTCTTCAAGCTTTATGCTGGGGTGGTATAGAGACTTTGAGAACTGCCTCCAAGACAGAGAGAGGCCAAGGTGCAGGGAGGCAGCAACAGTACTGCTATTGTGCATATAACAGCCAAAGCTGATGAGAAAAGTGCTGTCTTAGCATTCTGTGAATATCTCCCACGAAGTTACCAGCTCTCCCTACAGTCTGGTCTCACTTAGGAAAAGGATAAAACCAGGATAAAGCCTTGGAGTTTCTTTCTCTTTTTTCTTGCTTTTGTTTCTCCCTTGCCTTTGAACAGTATGTTGAGACAAGAGGATTCTTTTGGGATGCTTAGAAAATGAAATAGGGACAAAAAGGGAAAAACACAGTGTGGCATGTCATATTCCTGGCTTAAGCAAATGAAATGGAAACAGGGACATTAGCTTTCTGATTTGTTCTGTATCACAAAGTTGCAAAATTGCAATGGAAATGAAAAAAAAGGTAAAAAAATGAAGAGTTGTCACACCTTAGATGAAGGGTCTAGCAGGAGAGAAAAGTCATATGTCCTTAATGTGTCCTGAAAAAAATGAAATGCAAAGACTCTTCTATGAGAAAAGAAGGTTCCTACAAATGTAGTGAAGAACACAGAGATTAGCATGACTCCAAACTGAATCAAACTACTTCTATAAGCAACACTATGTGTGATTCATTTTTTGTACAATAGCAGTAGTGGGATCAAAGTTAAGAACATTTAGAGTAAGAACCAAGCTGTAGCTGTAGGCGAAGAGAGTAGAAAAGAATATGGAGTATTCAAATCACAGTCTACATGTGAGGAAACATGAGAACTGGAAACATTGCAAGGGCTCATTTGAATGGACACTACTAGAGCCATAATGCTGAAAACACAAAGGAGACAACTGAACTGACCACCCAAAGGAAAATTAAAAAAAAAAAAAAAGAGCAGAGGTTTCTGAGCTGAAATTTCCATGTCCAATACTGTTTTATTGTGCATCAGGAAAAAAGACTGAATAATAAGGTTCAGATTAGGGCCTGGAACAAGGAGAGGGCAGTGGCAAGGAAAGAAGAAGGAAATTATAAACCAAACAGAAGGAGCAGCAACAGCAGTGTTGAAGTACTAACAATTTGTCTTGAGCAATACTCAAGAGAAGAAAAGAAAATGCAATTAATTAAAGCCAACTTTGAATAATATGATGACAAGGCCAATTACTAATAGAATAAAATAAGCTTACATATTACTGGTTTTATTGCTATTTTTAATTGGGCTGACTCCTACCAAGAATATTTTCCTGCTTGATATTGGATTTTTGCAGATTTGATCCCTTATATAATTTTCAAGTCCAGATTATAGTGGCAGGGGAAGAAGAGCAGATCCTGAGCATATTTCTGCTTTTCATTCTGACGAGCACTTTTAAGAATGAAACCGAGCTCTGGACAAGGGCAAGCTACTGCTGGGGGAAGAAGCTAGGTGACAGGTTTCTGCAGGGGAAACACAGGCATTGATTACTGGAGCCATATGTGCTCAAAAACCAGGTCTGTACAGCAGAAATAGCCAGGATGAGAGAGGTGAGCAAGCGAGTAGAGTGTTACATAGAGGGAAAGGCGAGAAGAGGCTTCTTTTAAAGAAAGAAAACTGTCCCCTCTTGTTCCTCACTAATTTCAGGATAACAGGATTTTTCATGCATTCTTTGCAACCAAACCAGATTTCCATTAGTAGGTACTAACTTTCTAAAGTCAGTAACCTAGAGTGGTTTTTAAATACATAAAATCTGAACCAATGTAATTTATTGGCCCAAATGCTGCATGTAATGCTGCAAAACATTGTGTAAACACATAAGAAGACCATCTACATGGAATTTATTCTCTGCAAGGAACATCTTTCAGTTATGTGTGTTTTACAGTTTTAACAGTATCATGCCAGTTTTGAAGATTTATGCCCAGTTTATAAATTCAATTGTGAGTGCTCAGCCTCTGCCCACTATGAACCATGATCCTATACCAAAATCAAGGTAATAATCTGCAGTTCCTGATTAATGGGAATCATGTTTCAATTTTTTTTTCATTTGTGTAAGCCACTGGTACAGGTGTGTGTAACTGCTCCCAAATAACAGAGGATGCAAGCCTGTACAAATTATTAATTAACCAGATCTTCAGTTTAACAAATAAAGATTTCTGTCTTTAGTTGAAAAACACACAGGGTTATTTGTTGACATTAACCAAGGTAAGATTCATACAGCCCTGTCTGAAATCTAGTGTTCTCTTTGCAGAGGAGAATGACAAATCACCGGAGATGGATTGTACATGAAAAGCCAGAGCCTTCACCCTGTTATGAAAAGTGTTCTGAGGAATGAGCCTTGTCACAAGCACTTCACAGAAATCTCGCCCAGCTGAAAAACAGCACTGACAACCTTTTGCCAGTCTTTGAAGAACTTTGTTCTTTATGTGCTTTATTTCAATAACCTCTCTTTATGTGCTTTATTTCAATAACCTCTAAATGTGAATAAAGCCATAGACGGTCAGTCTGAGGCATACATTCGCCCACATATTGTGTGCAGAAGAGCAAAATTAGGAGCTGATCAAAAAAAGGCAACATGGAGAGCAGAAGTAAATATTCTGCAAAGGAAGGACACCGCAGTGTGGGAATCCCAGCAACAGTTTTTATTCTTTGCCTTCATCTTCAAGTTATTATTTGATTTTTGTTGGAGGAAGTCTTTCCCCCAGTCTCACCATGTGCTTTCTGTTCTGTTTCAGAGCAAGAGAGATTCAAACCGTGGCGAAGAAGCACAAGGATAATGCGAGAGCTTAGACAACAATGAGAACTTTTATTCTAGGACAAGAAATAAAACAGGCTCAACTGCTTTGGTATTTGTTGTAAAACTCTAAAAAAAACTAAGTATTTTTTCTATTAGTCCATCTGGCAGCCTTCAGTAACTGTTCCTACACCTCGACTCAGCCAGCAAGGGCGAGTCAGTGACCCACAGAGCAGGAACACGAGCGAGGAGCTGAGCGAGTACCAAGTGCACTTGTAGCCAGAACTGAACTGAAACCAGGCAGAAAAGAAAAGCTGTTCACCTAACATGGTCTTCTCATTTCAGCTAATTTAAAAATCCCTGTGGGAAAAGTTCTACCTCTGAGTCAGCAAAATGCCTTAAGCACAGCTCACTGGAGAAGCCCTATTTAAGTAACAAGAGAAAAATACACACAGGTGTTAGAAAATAATATATATAAGAGTGACGGTGGAAATTCTGTGGTTAGGGACCACAAGATGAGCTGGACAAGAATGGTTTTGTTCTTCTGATAAATGGGTTATAAGCCAGCAGCCAGCAAAGCCAGCCTTGGGATCAGTGAGGGCCCAAGCTGCTGGTGGTGGGACTAAATCGTGCGTTGTCTCCTCTGGTCTTTGGCCAGTGGTGGGACAGTCATAAAGAAAACTTCTTTCAGCTCTATCTCAGCTGTCAGAAAGTGAGCTCAGCTGGCAACCTGCATTCTCTGCACTTGTCTGTGACCATGGTTATTTGGTAAATTGTGTATTAGTCAGACCATGTCCTCCATGAGAACCAGCTGTTGCAGCTTCATTGCTGCCACTTGCACCAGCTTAGGAGGTAGCACTCATTTACAATGCACCACTACATAATTTTTAATAATCACCCCAGAAGGAGTTTCAATAGAATTATAAAAGTTCCATGAGAAGATGAAAATTGATCTCAAGAGCCAGGTTTTGATGTATATTTCTTATGGAGAGATGCATTGTTTCTTGCCAGGTGCCAAAGTACTAGATTGTCCTCTAGATTGCAACATATATATGCAAATTATAGTTTAATTCACAGCAGAGAAATAAAAACAAAAGGGACAAGTAGTAACAGAGGCAGTTGAATTAATGTTAAGAGAAGAAACATCCTAGCAGTCCCCGAGGCCCCTTTGTTCCTCAGGATATGGCTTACAGGGCTGTGGGTAACACCTCAGGTGTCCTTCAGTCCCTGCAGCTCATCATGATCAGGATGAAGACCCTGAGCACCTACTGACCAAGCCTTCCCTGAACACAGGGCAGTGCCTTCCTGGCTGGGTATTTGTGTGAGAAAAGCACTTGTGTTCTACTCCCAAAGGGCAGTGCTGGTGCACCTCCCACCCAAACCCCACCTCAAGGACACTGGATAGAGATGGAGAGGACAAAAGGGACAGCCGGTGCCCTAAGCACATCTATAAATCCTGGTCACACCAGAGGAGAGATAACATTTCTACTTTATCACCAAAGGGACTTGGTTTTTTGAGAGATAAATTTTTTTAAAGCTCCGGAAGGGCAAACCCTGCAACATTTTCATTTTCCTATTTTTCATTAAATCTTTAACCGGAAACAAGAAGATATTAGTAAACAATATCTTTAACCAAAATGCCATTTCCTCTCATGTCAAAATTAAAGATAATCTGTGTAACTTTGGGGATTTGGAGGCCTTTCTATCAGAAAACGTCTTTTCCTCACATTAGCTAATTCAAGAGAACCTTCTAAATAGTCCTCCAGAGACAGCAGTTCCCTTTTATTGCATTCATCTGTCTTTTATGGCTTTGCTCTCATGAAAGATTAATAGCTGCAAAGGTCAAGGGCCAGTGTGAACATTTAGTCTGACCTGCATAGCATAGGCTATCAAATTTTACCCAGTAATTCTTGCACTGAATCCCATTAATTGGAGATAAAGCACCATATATCTTTTAGTAAAAAATGTTTTCTTGATTTAAAGGCTGAAAATTATGAGAAGCCTGCTCCATAATTTTTTCCATGGTTTATTTACCCTGACCTGCAAAATTTTCACTAGAGCTTATTAAGATTTTTTCAATGAAATATTTTACACTGGAGAAACTTGGGTATTATCAAAGGAGTGTACTCCTTGAGCTTTAGCTCATCATTTTAATTCCACAAAAGAAAAAAAACCCCAACAAACAGAAAATGTCATATTCCTCAACACATTAGGCTCTGTTCTGCTTTGCTTTCTGGATGTTCCTCTTTCCTCAGTATCAGGACAACTGGGGAACCAGGCTATTCATGCTACCTGTGTAGTGCTAGGCAGTGGCAATGCCTCTTGTGATATCTCAGCCAGAGCAGATGTTCTCAGACACACTGAGCTGGTAACCCCATCCTCATCACGTGCATGTTCCCAAATACCAGCAAAACCCTACAGTTTCTGTCAGTGCTGTGATCCTACTTAAAAGGGCCATGAATCCCATTTGTGCCTCCTGTGCTTGGAATATGGCTCTGGCCCCAGGAAACTCATCCATCGCTTTCAAATAAACCACACAAAGTAAATGAATCTGGCAGAAGGTTATAGGCTCGTAGGGGCAATCCGTTAACTTTCTGGAGAAGGGACTGGTGACAGATCGATGGCAGGCCTGAGAGCCTCTGGTGATGAACAGCCTGAGCTACACAGATTAGTTTGACACCGAAGTGATGATAGTACAGTCATAGGTTTGGATTAGTTTACATCCTTTCCCAACAGATTCCCTTTCCCAGGGACTAAAGTTCAGTAACAAGAATTTATCAGAGTGGCTCTGACATGGTTTTCTAACTAATTTCTTCCCTCTCTGTAATATAAACCATAGGCTTCTAGATATAAGAAGCTGAAAGACTCAAAGGAAACTTGTTTCCAACAGATAATTCAGTTTCTATAAGCTGAAGTTTAAAATAAAAAATACATATTTTGCATCAAATCATTCTCATTAAAATTATAATTTCCTCTTTTAAAATAGTATAATTTGTGTATTTTTAAGATTTTTAATTCTGCAAATAAATTTTTACTTACAATAATACAAAATACTTTTTCAAAGAAACATACCAAACAGCTTTGCACTAAAACATTCTTATATTGAAAATTTTAAATTTCCAGTTTATGCAGCAATGTCAAAGTCCCAAATATTACAATCACCATTTCTGATCTCACTATGACTGTATTTATGTATTGGTAGCAGAAATCTGGACAACATAAATCTCACAAACTGTATCACTGTGGTAGAGGATAATGGAAGCCATTTCCTCAGATTCTTGCTCAGAGACTTTTTGGGCAGCCACAAGAACTCAAGCACGCTTTTCACCTCTCCCCATTGTACAAGGATCTCAGGGAGGATGATCTCCTAATCTTGTCACCTCTGCTCATTGGCTAGCAGAGGGAGAATGAGTCCAGGTCCAAGTGCCCATGGTAACACAGGATGCAACAGCAGAATGAGACACAGAACCTCTGAGTTCAGGAACACAGGCACAAAATTAGAAAATTCACATTTAAAAATACCAGCTCATATAAATTTTAAGCAATGCTTCATTTTGGCACTTTACACAATATTTCTTTTTCTTCTTTCTCTGATAATAAAACATTAAGAAACCAAAGATTTTGTGAAGTGCTGTGAAAACATGATAAATGAAAGTATCATGCCAAAAGCATTCACAGCTCAATCACACAGAGCAAAAGCAGATTACAAATGATGACAGCAAGACCACAAGAGTGAGATCTGGTGAGTCAGTAAACTCATTTTGGTTACAGCCACGAACACACCAGACTTGTTTAGCCTTTCAGTTACATTGGATCCTCAGATGACTTTGAATGGGAATGTTCCTTTATGACAGAGGTGTCAATAACAAGAAAACTACGTTCACTGTTTTTTAGATTGGAAGACAGGAGGTGCTCCTTGCAGATAACAAGCAGTGGTGACCAAATGGTGAGCAAAATTGAACACTGAAATGAATTCTCTGACATGCTGAAAATTGCTGGATAGATCTCCCATTCAGCAGCAGATTTTCCTTTCTGTATCTGATACTCCTAACAGCTATTATACTGGGCACATTCTCACAGTCTATTGTTAAATTTGAATAGTAGTTACAAATACGAGCATTTTCAAGAACTTCCTGTTTTTTGGCAGTTCAATTTCTTTTCCTTTTGTAAATGAGTTCTGTGATTATTTTTACAGTGTTCATTGTCTCGACTTTTTAGCATCCTATTTGAAAACAGGTTAATGGTTAGACTTCATGCCCCATTCTAAAAACTCGTCATTCATGTTTGTGTGCTGTGGGATCTGGAATCCGTAATCTTCTGTTGGAAGAGCAAAAGCCTATGTAGCTGCCATCAATGTATTGAGAAGGCAGTGTTTGGCTGAACCAGAAAAATGCTCCTTTTGATTCTCAAAGTACCAGATGGAAGGCTTCTTCACTCCAGAAACACAATTTTGAATTGGCACAGGTCTTGGAGGTGGTTTAATAAAGGGCTTCACATGGCAATAAGATTCCAGAACCTTCTCTGAATATTTCACCTTACTGACACATGGTGTTTTGCACAACTAATTTCAGGGTAGCCCTGCCATAGACCTGCTGGGCACAGCTAGAACAGGGATGTTGCAGCAAAGCCCACTGCTGCCACTGTTCTCATTTATTCAGTTTGATTTTGGGAACTTTTTACAACATTTCCTACAAACCTGGCTTTCTGCCATAATCCAAGAACTTGAAGCTGGAAGGTAAGGGTCCTGTTGAAACATATTGTTTATCCACGGAAATGACTGCTTTACTCACAAAGATGTCAATTACAAATCAAAACTAACAGTTTGACTTACATATTTTACCAGATTATCACAATTATTTAGCAGCTAATTGTTCCTCATTTTGTCTCTAATACCCAGATCAGTATCACACTTGTCTTGAGTCAGATACCATTTTTGTAAGTGCAATGGCAACAGCCTATAATAAAACCACCATTTTCTTAGTCTTTCTTTTATATTTAGACTTACACCATCCGTAAGATTTTTACTCCTACTGCTGCAACTTAGAGCACTAAATAGCAGATCTGGCTCAAAGCTTGATGATGCTTCTCTGTGCTGTGGCATGGACTGTTTCTATTTAAGGCTGCATGACATCCTCATTGCAATTGCTTGTACAAATACTATCCACTCATTTCAGTTGAATTTTACCATGTTTTCAGATGTGCAGGAGTACTTGACACTGGATTGTTAAACACCTACATACAAAACAACAAGGCTCCATGCAACATTCGATTTGAGAACATTGGCTGAATCACAGAAATAGTATAAAAAACCTGTCTACTTAAACACAACTTTTTTTTTTTTGGTTTGTTTTTTGAGCCTAGAGAAGAGGAGACTGGAGNAACAAGGCTCCATGCAACATTCGATTTGAGAACATTGGCTGAATCACAGAAATAGTATAAAAAACCTGTCTACTTAAACACAACTTTTTTTTTTTTGGTTTGTTTGTTGAGCCTAGAGAAGAGGAGACTGAGAGAAGGCCTCATTATGATCTTCAACACCTTCACAGGGGGAAGCAGAAGGGCAGGTACCAATTTCTTCACTCTCATGACCCAGTAACAGGACTAGAGGAAAATGCATGAAGCTGAGTTGGGAGAGGTTTAAATTGGATATCCAGAAAAGGTTTTCACACAGAGGGTGGTTGAGTACTGGAACAGGGTTCCCAGGGAAGTAGTCACAGCACCAGTCTGACAGAGCTTCAGAAGTGTTGGGACAATGCTCTTGGGTACATGGGGTGACCCTTGGGGTTGTTCTGTGCAGGCCCAGGAGTTCAACTTTGATGATTCTTGTAGGTCCACTCCAACTCAGCATACTCTGATTCTATGACATCTGACAACCAGGCAGTTTGATCAACTGATCTCTGTATCTTGTAGAAGGCATTTAATTTGTTTTCAGTCCATGAAGACACAGGTTCTGAATGATACAGTCACTGACTGAATAATAACCATACACATCTTCTGTGTTGGTTTAGGGTTTAGATTTTCTAGAGCGAAAAGTGGCAGGAAGATGATTAGTCATACACAGAAGGCTTCTCACAACAGGTTAGTTCAATCCAATACAAAATTACTTATTTTCTATTTTTTTTCCCTGAGAAAAACACTAGCCTTGAAAAAACAGCATGTTTTTGCCACACATGGGCATAAACATCTTACTGAAAGACATTCCTGGTACTAAGAGGCCAAACACAACAAGAGTCAACAGAAGAAGGTCAGACAAGTCAAAAGAAAAATGTAGCTTTTGAAAAAAATATTTTAAAACTGAGACACTTAATTATTTAAAGAAGTCATCACATCAAGTGATGGATTATCTGTCTGTTCACATCTGTAATCAAGATTGTATCCCTTTCAGTATATGCTTCAACCAAAGACAAGCTGTAGGATCAGTTGCAAAACAATGAGACAAAACACTTCAGCCTGTGTTAAGGAGGACAGGTTTTCCAGGGCTTTCTTCAGTCTCTAAATACTCATTATTCCTTATAAATCTGCTCAGTCTTTTATTTTTGTATTTTGTAATTTTAAACAGAAGGGTGCTTGTTCAAAACTTTGGGTACCAGCCATCACTCATAAACAATATTGCACAATAAATAAATAAAATGCCCAAATGCAACCAAGTAAAGCTATAAACTAATGTCTCATCCTTTTTTGACTTTATGAATACAGTTGTTTATTTGCTTTGTGCTCTTGTCTCTTGGATTGGCAACACTGCACTGTTTAACACCTGGGTGGTGACATGACAGTGGGATTGAGTGTATGTTCAGTAAATTTGTTGATGACACCAAGCTGTGTGGTGCCATCAACCCACTGGAGGGAAGGGATCCCGTGCAGGGAGACCTGGAGAAGCTTGAGAGGTGGTCCCATGTGAAGCTTATCAAGATCAACAAGGCCAAGTGTAAGGTGCTGCACCTGGGTTGGTGCAATCCCAAGCACAAGTTTAGGCTGAGCAGAGAAGTAGTCTTGAGTAGTCTTGAGAGTAGTCCTGAGGAGAAGGACTTGGGGGTGTTGATGGAAAAGAAGCCCAGCAATGTGCAGCAGTTCAGAATGCCAACCATACCCTAGTCTGCATCAGAAGCATTGTGGCCAGCAAGTTGAGGATTCAGGGATTCTGTCCCACTGCTCCACTCTGGTAAGATCCCACCTGGAATGCTGTATCCAGCTCTGGGGCCCCCAACTTAAAAAGGATGTGGACCTGTCAGAGCAAGTCCAGAGGAGGCCACAAAGATGATCAGAGGGCTGGAACACCTCTCCTAGGAAAAGAGGGCAAGAGAGTTGGGACTGTTTAGCCTGAAGAAGAAAAAGCTCTAGTGAGAACTTAGGGCACTTCCCAGTATGTAAAGAGGGCCTTCAGGAGGGATGGAGAGGGACTTTTTACGAGGGCATGTACTGATTGGACAGGGGGAATGGCTCTAAACAGAAATAGGGGAGGTTTAGATTCCATATTAGGGAGAAATTCTTTACCATGAAGGTGGTGAGACACTGGAACAGGTTTCCAAGAGAAGTTGTGGATTCCCCATCCCTGGAAAAGTTCAAGGCCAGGCTGGATGGGACTTTGAGCAACCTCACCTAGTGAGTGGCATCCCTGCCCATGGCAGGTGGGTTGGAACTAGGTGGTGCTTAAGGTCCCTTCCAACTCAAACCATTCCATGATTCTATGATAAATATTTTTTTCTATTTTCCTAACTTTCATAGGGTTTCTTCTTTATTGACTGACTTCTGCTTGTTGTAGTAAGTGGTGATTATCTCTCCCTGCTTGATTTCTGCACATGGCAGCTCCATATAGAAAGGATTCTATTCCCTGGCCGCCGGACTGGAAGCATACAAGTCGTGTTTGTTCTCCATCATAGCTTGCAGCTGGGAAAGCCAGTCCAAACTGACTCCTAACAAACTGAAAATGGGTGATTGCTGACATCAGTGCTTCAATGTCAGCTTGGTTTTTTTACATTTTTTTTATATCTGGAGAGTCCTAGCTTCCAGGACTGCATATTTTGTCCATAAGACACACAATTCACTTTTAAGAGAAGGTTTAAGACCAGAGAGGTCTGACAACTTGACCTAAAGCCTGAAAATGCCAGATGTAAAAAAAAAAAAAAAAACAAACCACAAAAAAACAGCACTGCTTCAGTTTTAAGCCAGTCTGATGTTTTTGCTGCTTGACTCACATTTTGCTAACTCCAAGTATGGACAATACCTTACATTGTGCTTTCTCAAGGGGTCCTGGTTAAGAACAATGTCTGATTTTTCACTGGGCTCTTCTCCTCAGTGTAATTTTGACTGTAGACTACATAAGTGCTTTTTGAGTGTGAAAAACAGCAGTCCTGTTCTTTGTGGGCAGAAGGTAGATTGAAGCAATGATGAGCAAAGGGTAAATACTTGTCTTTATAAATCCAGGCCATTTATGGAGAAGCAAATAGAAATGCTGAGGCATATGGCAGGAACCAAAGCTGTCCTGGCTGGGAGGAGTGCTGCAAAGAGCACAGTGCACATTGCTTCCCCTGTGGAGGTGGCTGCATTGTGAGGGCTGGCACAATCCATGTCACCCTTCCAGGACAAATCCTCCAGAAGCAGGCAGCTGTAGGCATGCTGCCCCTGCTCCTGCTGTGCATCTTCCCAATGGATACTACCACAGCAGTGCAGCCACAGAATCAGCCTCCAAGTCCTGCTTCCTAAGAGGTGATCTCTGGGCAAAGGCAGGGATGTGTTTGCCCAGCTGATCATTGTCTTCACAGAGACAATGTGATTTTATAAACAAAGTGCATATCTGCAAGACTGTTCATGGCAGTGAGACATTTCCTATTCCTTTTCTATTTGCTCCCCTGAACAGAGATTTTTCTTTTTTTTTTAATCTGTTACTAATTAGATAGCAATATAGTAAATAAATATGAGTCTGTGACTCAAGCTCTACTGGCTCTCTGCAACAGGACATAGGAGCTCTGAGGACTGAAGTGTCTATCACGCCTCCAACAGTCAGGACAGCCTCTTAGTCATAGTAACTAATGGTATTTTTGACCATAGCACTGCTTTTTATAAATTCATCTGGGCTGTTTATCCCAGGCTAATCCCACCCTGGATCCAAGGACTGCTACAGTCCAGCTACATGTTGCTAATCCTCCAAGGGAAAGCGTCCCTACAAGTGTTTAAGATGACTCCTCTCACTAGATTCTAACACTAGTGGGTGAGAGGCTTTCAGGGAACTTTACAATGCTGTATCCCCCTGGGATATAGCAGGGACAGCCTGTGCAGGATGAATCAACACCATACGTCAAGTACTGTTTGTATGTTTCAGAGTAACCAGGCAAAGTCTTTTAACTTTCCATCCTAGAGCCCGAGCAGTACTTTCCTGAATGTCAGCCAGGAAAATTTTGTAGATTTGGCAGTAGGACTGTGGGAAGCCTGGTTGAAGACCAGCCCAGAGTGCTGGAGCAGAGGCTTTATATAAAGAGAGAGAATCCAAACACCTTCCTTTGTTTCATGCTACAAACGAATACAAATGGAGCCCTGAGATTGCAATCAGGCTCCATTGTATAAGCACAGGCCTTTCCATTACTCCATTACAGCTTTTTGGCATGTAGAGGTTCATTATTTTTCAGCTGGAAAACTAATTAAAATGAATTCTTTTTTATTTATCAGAGTGTTAATGCTTCAGTTCTCAAGTCTCTGCTGGCCTCCAGCCATGTAATTTTGGTCCCTAGGGCAAAGCCTGAAAAATTAAGATAAAGCCATTACTTAATGTTCCCCTCCTGAGAGAAAACAAGAAGTATTTCCTGTTCCTATTAGTTGCACAAAGTCAATTTCCATGGTAAAATTTCAGCATGATCAGAGCTTTTGCACCCAACATCTCTCTCCTCCCGTGCTCCCCACTCAGCTGCAGTGGCTGAGAGGCCGGGAACGTTGCCAGGCTTTAGCTGGGCTTTCCTCAACACCCTGAAAACCACAAGGTGGACAAAGGCTTTGCTCAGGTGCTTGCCCTTTGCCATTTGGAACCACCCTCTCCAGTACCTCCAAGGCACTTTTGCTTCGAGAGTGCTGTGCTTACCTCCGAGGAGAACCCAGCCCTGGGGATCCTGCTCGTGCCAAATGGGTTAGTCAGAGCTGTGGTATGGGCACTGCCCAGTTCAAGTGCATTCAAAGCTGCCAAAATCCGCCTTCTTTTTTTTTTCCCCACAACGTGTATATCACAAAAGTTCACGCACTTTTCCAGCAGTGTGTTGACTTAACCGGGACCCGTCCTCCCCAGCTTCGGAGCCTGGTGCTACAGGTAACAAACAGCCCCTTCCCATGGCAACACAGTTTAGGGCCATGGGAGGACTCCAGCGAGCAAACGAGGTGCTGAGCCTCAGCTTGGGAAAGCAGCCAGGATGATGCAAAAAGTTTAGAGGGGAAGCAGAAAAACAAGCAGAAAGGAACCACAGCAAAGTATCAGCAGTTGTGAGGGAACAGGCAGAGAGCAGCAGCAGCGCTGCGTTTCCCTCCCGTCCGTGTCTCTGGTACACACCTCGCAGCCCTTGGCCACCAGAGCTCTGCCCAGCATTGCTCTTCAATGCTCTCTTCATAACGTTCTTACATTTAAACAAAGCTGACACCATTGAAGCCCAACTCCATAGCAGAAGTTCACCCAGATGTTTTCATAAAGCCAGCTTGTTTAGGGAAAGACTTGGCCAGAAAAGGACACAGCTTGCTGAGTGCTGTTGAATTGCAGTATCTAAGATGTGTTGCCACGTTTGGGACTGAGAGCAGATATTGCAAAATGTCTCTTGACTCCCTGGCACCAGCACAGGGCTGGCACACTGGGCCAGGCTGTGCCAGTGCCCCGGAGGAACAAATTTATTCTGTGACCTCCCTGCAGGGTTGGGACACCTTGCTTCACAGGCCACGCTGGTGCAAGCCCTTGAAAGGAGCCAGAAGCATCTCATGCAAGTGCCAGCACACCTCTGCTGTGCTGACACGTGCCAGGGCCAGCACCTTTATCCCATGCAGGGACAGGCTCTGCCGTTCAGCCTTCTCCTGTCTTAGTCAAAGCGAGATCCTGCTGCCTGGCCGGGGCTGCCCAGAGGGGGCAGGAAAACACAGCCCTGAGATGCTCCCAGGCAGGGCCACCGCTGAGGCTATCACGTCCCCCAAGGCTGAGAGCAGGAGAGGAAGGCAGGGACGAGATGGCTGTTCCACAGCAGCTTGGATTTGGGAGGGGACGGAGCTGGAAGCTCCGTGCTTCCACGTTTCTGGGGCAGGCACAAACAAAAACATCCTCGAGGGCAGATGTTTGGAAAGGAAGCAAAGCACGGAGCTCCACTTCTGCTAACTTATGCCAGACCAGGAAAGCAGCTGAGTGAGGCATGCAAGGAACAAAACCTATTCACCAAAGACCTTCACACTGCCTGAGTGAACAGCAGTACACTCCCTGTTCACCTTACCCTCTCTCAAAATCAGCTATTCTTTGCTGATTTTTTAAAATGTTACTAATTAAAAAATACACATAGGATTTGAAGATGTCCTTTTAACTACTTTTTTTAAACTTCAGCATTTTCAGCTGAATTATTATTGTGCATTAACAGTTTTGTACAGAAATTCATTGCGCAATCTCAGTTTTTTTAATCTTAGCACAAATCTCTGATGGGTCATCTTGTCCTACCACCTATTCCTGAATTCCATACAGCTTGAAATGACTGGGGCACATATGCTGTTAAAGCAGCAGGCAAAGTTATGAAGATTGCACAAAATGCATCCTGATACCATGTGAGATGATTCAATGGATTGAAACTCAGAAGTGAGCAATAGGGAGAGTCTGGAACACATTTTGTGCTAAAGTGCTTCAGATAGGTTGCTACATACCATTACAGAAAAACTTGTAACAGCCAGTGCTATGTGACAAACACTTCTTAAATCAACATGATTCAAATAGTCGTTTTCACTAACCATACTGAGAATTATATTAAAAAGTGTTATCATTTTGAAATGCTTTTGAGGAAGATATGAGAGGCCAGTTTTGCCAATAGCTTAAGCAGATGCAGTTACTGTGCACTTTTAAGTCAATGGGGAATTTGATCCCTTTTTAATTTTCCACATGCAAGCTTTAAAACCCCAGCTGTGGCTGTTGTCCAGGAAAAGGTCAAGGGAAAATACATCTTCTCTCTATGTTAAGGAATTTTTAAAGGTATTTGTATTGAAAAATTCTTCTGCTTGTTTAGTAGGAAGGAGAGACTTGAATTTAGTAGAAAGGTAAGAGGTGGGATGTACCTTTTGAAGTCCCTTAGAAAATCACTAGTAAACCCCTGACAAATTCCATTTCCCATGGACAATAGAGTTTTATTGGGAGTTACTCTGTAGTTTCTCCCTTGGCTCTTCACCCTCTCAATGTGCTCTGTGCAACTGTAGCAAAAAGGAACGACTCTCATAGGTCTGGATGTGAAAGCTGTGTGCATGTTAAGATCCCACTGTTGAAATGTTTGAGATCTGAAGGCAGGGTAGAAGCAGGGACCTGATGATAGAGAGCTGATAATGAAAGAGCAGTAATAAAGCATTATGTGAGAAGGAGAGCTGTAGTGCAGCAGGCAGGAGCAGAGACAGGCATGGGAAAAGAAAGGAGGAAAGAGGGAAATGAGCTGTCAGCAAGATGACTCATTTAGAGTGCAGGAAATAGGGAAAACCTCATTTTTTGTCCTTATGGCTTCTCTCACACTGTGTTGCACAGATTCTTAGTTCTTTCTCACCCCCACCCCTCTGTACAGTAACACAGCTGAAAGAAGAAAGGTAAAAAAAGGTAAAATGCACTCCTGCCTTCTCCCATCTCACATGGATTGGCAGTAAAGACGGCCCCCTGGGAGCACTCAGCAGAGAGATACCAGTAGGTATTTCTCTATACATAATTACTAATTACTCAGTCCTGAGACAGATGCCAAGATGTTTTGCATTTGCACAGAAAGCCCCTGGGGAACCTTGGAGTAGAAAAACATCATTCATTGGTGTTTGGGCATCCAGAGTTTAGGCAGCTGAACAGGAGAATTCAAAATCTGCTTTTCAGCTTCCCCATCTAGGGTCCATGTTAGAACTTCTCTGAAACTGCTCCGAACTTCCAAGTGTTTCACTTTGCACTGCTAGCTGGTATTCCATTAACTTGGGTGTTTATATAACATTAAGAGGAAACCATGTCATTTCAAGCTGAGTTTAATAAAGATAGGTATTATTAACACTGGCATTATTTTGCTTCTATTTACAGTTTTGATAAGAGAAGAGGCAAAGCCTGCTGCACTGCTAAAAAAGGCAAAAGCTTTCCTACCATCAAAATGCCACTTACAGCCCCTGTATATCATCTCTTTAGGTTTTTGCTCTATAGGAAAATGAGCAAAACAAAGGGTTGGGAATTATCATGAGTACATCCAAAGTCACAAGGGAACTAGAGAAGAGAAAGCACCTCTGTTTTGCAATCTTGGGAAACCTTATAGCCTTGAGGGACACAATTTTCAATAGGATCCAACATTTTATCATAGGATCAGATGTTGAAATGAATCATTTTGTCTGAATTGCTGCTAGCCATAAAAGTTGAGACAATAAAACATATAATAAATATATCTATATTGCAGGAATGATGGTAACACATGTAAACTGGATCCAGTTTTCACAGGCAACCACAGCAGGAAAGACATAGTAGCCTTGGATGATGGAAAATTGTTTGAGCACATTAACATCTACACAGCCTTTGATTCTCTGCTGTGGTTAACTGCATTTGATTTTTATATGGAAAGACAGCTAAAAGCTTTCACCACGGGCCTCTATTTCCTCCATTTGGGGGAAAGGTAAGCTCCTAACATGGACAGATGTGATCTTAAAAGTGTACAACCACACTGTAAATTGCACTACAGATTAAACAAACAAACAACAACAAAAAACCACCACCAATAACAAAACAAAACAAATACGTAGGCCCAAAGTGCAGTATTTCTTGAAAGAGGTTAACTTACAGGAAAAGACATCTAAGGTCAAGATGTGTGATTTATTGCTGAATAGTTTGTGGTCAACAGAAAAATGCACACATGAAAACATAAAGACATAAAATATGACACTGTCAAGTTCACTTTCTTAATTCATTTTGTTCTACTATTTCTTTTCCACAGGGAAGTTGGAAGTGAGTGGTTTTGTGGGTGGTTTAGAAAATTTAGAAATTATCTGACCACACAAACTCAGGTTTCAAATAATTTTCTCAAAGGCACAGTGTTTTCCCTTATGATGCTTCTTTCTTTATACAAGGGATGCTTCTTTTTTTTTTTTTTTTTTTTAGATTGTAGTGTGGAGCTTAACATGGAGCAGGATCTGCAGCAGTGACCCTGACATATAAGGGCACTGTGAGAAGAAGGTGGTTAAACACCTTTCTGGACCTGCCAGATCACTCCATGAGCAGAGCACAAGCACTCAGGTGATCACAGTGCTCTGTGTGTCCCTGGTATAAAACCTTACAGTGCCCACTTCTTGAATGCTGTGGACACTTCTGATTCCCCAGTCCTAACAAGGTATAGGGGAACTGGAAAACAAGCAAAGAAATGCTACATGTATGATCCTAGCCATAGGGAATATCTCCTGTATCAGGAATAAAGACAGTTAAACAGACAAGCACAATTCAGCTTGAGAACAGAGAATATTGGTGGAGATTTGATAATTGTCCTACAGTCAACAGTGATGGAGAGGATGAACTGGGAAATGCCTTCCTGAGCTATGAAAATGCTACGGCAGCTACAAGTTTACAGGGGTTTAGGAAGGAACTAGACAGATCGTTGGAACACCTCCAGAAGAAAAGGCCACCCATTTCAGAGTCCAGTCTGTCCCTACAGCTATTTTGTGCATTTCAAGCACTCCAGAAAACCCTTTTTCTATATAAGGGCCACAAAAAGCCTTATAGGTCTTATTATTTCAACATGCAAGACAGAACTTTTCCTGCTCTTTGTATCTTCCAATGCAAGCCCAGCAGAAGAGTGTCAAGATTATGTCCTTTTCCTTTGCTAAACTGCAAGGAGAGCAATGTGTTATCTGTAGGAGCTGCAGTAGGCATCCAGAGCAATTCAGAGAGCAGGAATTGATGACAGCTGGAAGCATCTGGGCTCTCTCCAGCTTCTAAATCCAAAGCTGTACCTGCAGCTGCAGGATCCAAATACTTCAGTGGTGAATACCTCCCTCTGGAAAATCCCCATTACATAAATGGAAAGTAGTATGTAGGTACACACAGAGGAACATACCAGCAGAGGAATGGTGAGTTACTCATAAATGTATTTGAAAATCTTTCTCCTTACATTTTTTCTGGATACACAGATCATTTCCCTCAGAATAAACTGTTTGACAGCTTCTACTGTACGTTGCAGCAGTGTGCATGCAGCTGTTGTCTTTAAACATTGGGTGTTTCCTCAGGAGTCATATTTTCTCTCTTGTTCTCAGCAAGTATCTCTGCCTATAAAGAATCCTAGAAGAAAATCACATGAAAAAGTGAGTAGGTTTTATGTGTGTGGTCTACAATACATTTTCAGGCATTTAAGCTAAATCAGGCCAGTTGATAAAATCATAGAGTGCTGATGAGAAGGATAACGGGATATTTAAATATTACAGATAAAATTAATGAATGTAGAAAATGAAGGCATTTAAAGTGTTCTTACACCTTAACTGAAATCCAAGGAAGTAGCAGATATTCTGTTACTACTGCTTGTAGTAACTATTCCTCTAACTCTGGTGCTGTTTTCTGAATGGTTGATTTAGATACCCTCATAGGCAAACAGGGCTCTATGATTATTGAATTAAGAATAAGCACACGCAGCAAGAGTTCATCACCTCCAACAATGACAAATTGGAGTGCTTTTTTTAAAAATACATAATAATGGGTTCTTTGTTAAGCTTTTAATTAATGAGTTTTATTCATGGATCACCTAGGTGCTATAAAATTGCTTAAAGCTCGTCTGTTTGTCAAGCGTAAACCCATGATGTTCTGGCACAAGCCATTTTCTCTCCAAACCAGCCCAGTATTTGCTTGAAAATCTCTACCAATGAAAACCCCCTCTCCCTCAGGGCTCCCTGAACAGCTGTGTCCAGGAAAAGGACACTGAGCTTCTAGGGAAAGCTCCAGCTGAATGCTTTCTGCAAAACTAAGGCAGCTTTAAAAGGAAACTGGGAGGTCCCTGGATGGGTGATTCCCACCAGCAGCTCCTCTGAACACACAAACACAGCTTCAACAAAATTCAGCCACTGCTGTCACCCCTCCAACAACACTGGCAGTCCTGCCATGACTCCCACCATCCTGCAGCAGAAACCCAAGCAGCAAAATATAGTTACAAATTATCACATGCATTTTAGGGGGAGCAAATATATGAAATATATGAAAAAACACCTTGAAGATGAATGTTTCACAGTGATGGGAAAAAATGATTGCAATGTATGAAACTCATTAATCATTTTGAGATCTTTAGTCAGATAGATAAAATGTTGCTATTATTATTATTATTTCATGTAAGTAATGATTACATAGCATTTGAAATGGCTTTGTAATTTCCTGTCTAATGCTACCGTAAGGTCTCTTCTATATTACCGCTTTTCAATTATCTTTTCTTTTTCTTCTTGAATATATATGTTTTGAATTATTTTTTCATCTGATGCATCAGCCCACTCTTCTTCAGATTGAATCTTATTTTTATATTTCCTGCCCATATTTCTACAGTTAGGAGTTTATTACTTTGTAAAGCTCAAAAAAAGGAAATAACAAAAATAAAATAAAATAATGTTCATGTCATGTGTTTGTATTTATATCTGAAAACACATAGTCCTTGCTACAAGCACTTTTTAAAACATCTTAGGGACATGCCCCAATTCACTATTGTGTGCATATCTGTGCATTCAGATTGGAAAGAAAACCAAACATACCCAGCCTTTATAATCATATATTGCTGTCTAAAAACTCTTTGAATTGCAAGGCATATTCATGCCAAAAGGAGGTGAGTAAAATCCAGCTCTGCCAGGTTAAGAGATGGAAAATTTCAAGGTCAGTGCTTTGCTTTCATCAATCCAATAATTTCTGTGTATTCTTTCATTTTCAAGGCCACAGGTTCCCTAAAGTAGTGTACTAATTTAGTAGCACCAGAAAGAAGTTCTAAAAATCCAACTGGCTATCCTGGGAATCACTGCAGCAGTTTAACAAGCCTCAGTTTTCTGTGACTAATCTAAAATAAGACTTGGCACATGATATTTGCCAGCTGTTGTACATTTACCGCCTTAAATACGTTTTTTATTGTCAATGAAGCGCTATGAAGAACCCATTCGTAGCCTTATTTGGATTAAACTTTACACCATGCCATATCAGATCTCTTTTTTATTTGCACGTCCATTTGCTTTGTTCACTTACTTTTATTGGGCCCAGATATGAGCAGTGTTCTTTAATTAGTACAAGTCATTTTATACCCGGAAAAATCAGATTTAGTTCTTCTGTGGTGTGAGACATTTTAGAATATTTGCAAGTCAAAATTTTCACACCAGACTGTCTCTCAACCCCAAAAGAATTGCAAATCTTGTTTGTAATTAATTTCCATATCTCACAGGCTATAAAACCTGCCACACGCTGCAGCTCCAGGATTTCTAAGGTGGAAATTATTTGGCTTTGCATGGAAAACTTGCAGCTGCAAATCAGTCACATTTTAGCCATAAAAAATTCAACTGCTCAGCTTTATACCAGGCTAAATCCCCATCCCTTTCAGTGAGCTTTTATAACAAGGCTCTGCACACTTTCCCTGAAGAACGACAGGTCTTCCATCAATCTGCAGCAGATGCAGCAGCACAGGGAGAAGCTTCCTCCTCACTTAAGGACTGGGCACCTGCCCACTCCTGGGCTGCACTGTCCTGTTCTGCACCCTCCGTTGATGACAATATCCTGCTTCTGCCAGGAGAAGCAAGACTTCAAGCCTCAACCATGTCACTTGCCCTGATATTCATCCCCAGTAATCCACAGGAAGGGCTCAGGTATCTCTGTCCCTTCTGTGTCCCCTAGGAATGGCTCCATCCCCACCCACGTGGAGCTGCCTGGCTCCCACTAGCATGGTGCAAGGGGAGCCCAGCATCTCTTTGCCCCACTTCTGCCAGTGCCTCAGAGGTAAAGCTGCTGCATTCATGTCCTTTGTCATGTTTGTTAAAAATGTCTGTGACAGTAAACCCTCAGTACCCAGTAACTGGGAAGATGCTGGGAGCATACACTGTAGAGTAGGAGGAAGAGGCTGATGTTGGAGTGTTTGAAGACTTACAAACACAACAGTCCCACAGGTCTGAGCAGAAATACCAAGGCCAACCAAAACTGCAGGTTTTGAGATTCCAGGTCTAGCATTCGAAAGGAGTTTTTCTCCATTAGTGATGACATGAGAAGAACAACAAATGTTTTCTTTTAGCTCAGTTCACATCCCAAACCATCATAGCTGCTCACAGAGCAAAGGCCTCAAAGAGAAGTACAGAATTCAGAGAACATTCTCCAATATATCTGTGTACACAAAAATAATATTCAACCAAAACAAAGAAGAAAGCAACTGAAAGGGTGCTTGGCAAACTTCACTGTACCATACTCTTCATTTTCAGTCTAGGGTCCTATAATTTTATAGACAAGACTGTTTCATGTCAATGCAACTGCAAATATGTGGGTGAAAGTAGTTACCCTCTCCAAGCCCTGATGATATTCATTCACAGTGAAAGATCTGTAAGAACATTGTGCCTTTTTTAGAAAGGCTGCATCAGTCAAGGTAAGTGTAACACGTTGTTAATGAGAGCCAGACAAGTCTTGCTGTCTTGTGATTGTTAGAGAAACTGGACTATGGAGGAAGCATATTTATTCCATATAGTTGCTGTTGCTCTCAGAGCACAGCAGGAAGAATATCTGTGAGCTGCTGTAGCAGTGTGGCCTGAAAACAAAGCCAAGATGACCTGGTAAAAGACAGTGTCCTCCTCATTCCCTTGACCAAAATCCTAAGCTGGCTTGCCATTGGCCTTGAGGTGACAGTCACAGGAGAAATTCTCAGTTGCCAGCCATCTGAGGGCACCACAAAATAAAAAAATTACTTTTCATGAAGACAATTTCTGGTCCACTCTTCCAGATCTTCCCAAGATATAAATGATATCTCTTGAGAAACAGGAATCATAAATTCTCATCTTCTCTGTCACTAAGCAGAGAATTGTTAGCAGCCCTGCTCAGCCCCACAGCAGCTGTTTTACTGATCCCTTTGCCACCAGGTCCCATGACATCTGAGAAGGCTGATGAGAAAGTGGGTGGGAAGTCCATATGTCAGCCAACCAGTCTTATGCTACTATTAGTGCCAAATCTTATTTCCTTGAAGTTTCCTTTTGAAAGTTCAAATGGAAGACTGCAGAATCTGAAAAATTTCTATATTACTATATTATTCAGTATTATTCAGAATTATTTCTATATTTCTATATTATTCAGTTTTCTGAATCAAGGCCTGGAAAAGCACTGACCTTTAGCATTGCCTGTTCTTGGATGTGCCTTCCTCTTCCCTTTGTGAGTGGTCTATTTGGGTATGTGAGAGACCCAAGGGAGATACATATGTGAAGACAAGAACCTTTAGAAGGCAAGCTGTGAGAGCAAGGGATATGACTGATGAAGTGTCATGTGTGAAAACAAAGTGGTTCTTTAAAATTGGCTCTTTCTAACACCAGATATGATCTAAATGTAAAAAATGTAGAACAGAATATCTATCTTGTTGAAGGCTGTCTGAGAGACAGGATTTTAAAAGTCTACCAGTGTCTTCTTCTCAAAATGTTCCAGACTGGGATCCAAGCCTAATGGTTCAATCTGATCCAATTTGGTGACCTGCACTGTGTAAACACTTCAAAGTGATTGAAACTTAGGAACAGTAATCTAGGACAGTTCAGGCAGCCTATAAACTAGATGTCAGATAGCTCATCCTTTATAAACCGGTACAATGTTCCTTGACACAGTCTTGCTTTATTCTCTTCCTTTTTCCCTCAAGTAGCAGTGACAGAATCCCAACAGAAATTCAGAGTCGCGGAATCAAAGAATTATTTGCGTTGGAAAAGACTTTAAGACCTGTAAAGAGGACTGTGGAAATTGGGGCTGAACTGCATAGGGCAATGGAGGGGTGGCATGTGTCTGGCCATGTCAGCTGTGCACGGCAGCATGGCCACATCAGTGCCCTCAGCTCAGGAGAACTGTATAGTTCCTCATATATATATATACATACATACATATATATATATCTCATACAGTCATGTGTGTGTGCTGAAAACACTGAGGTGTAGCCCACTTGAATTCCCATTTCCTGTTTAAGAGGAAAGAAGTACTGAAGTAAAGGGAGGGTAAAACAGCAAATTATATATTTGGCAGATTAGAAGAAATTCCTTAATTTGGTACACACTTTTCTCTTTAATCCACAATTTGGGTGACTTGATGAAAACAGAGTATTCAAGAGCATCTGCTGTATATTCTGCCCCTCATTGTGGTATATTTTTTTCAGAAATGCAGGTTTAAAGATGGACAATTTAAGATATATAATATTCCCTTGGCTGCATAATTGTGCTTGATACATGCAGACTGCTACATGTAAATGCACACAAAACCAACACATAAGGCTCTCCACCATCTGTAGTCAGGTTCTAATTTTTTTCATGCTTCCTCACTACTGAGAAGGAAACTGGAAAATCTTTGATGTGCTCCATCTTTTTGCTCCATACAGTGACACATGCCGATCCTTGCAGAGCATATCAGTAGAACTGGTTCAAATGATTGAGTGATGTTTGTTATTAAAACTAAGATAAAGCCTTCTAATTTTTCTTTTACCTTCCAGTTCAATAAAACTGGATAGGCTTCTTGTGGTTTTGGCAAGAAAATGAAGCACAATGAAACCTTCCGTTTACTTGCAATTCATTTTGCAGCCAACGGTCTTGAAGCCCCAGACTGACATGAAGCTTGGATAGCAAAGGAAGCCTTTTTATTCATTCACATGGAATCCACAGTCCTAAGGATTACTCATGATTTGTAGTGCACCCCAAAAAAATGAGAGCTTCAGTTGGAGCAGTATCTTCCTTTACTTACTGCTATCACTAAACCAGTGCCATATTTTTGCCCATGCTGATAAAGGGAGTTAAAGCAAAACCTGAATGTGCCTTCAGTCCCTAGTTGCCCCTGTAGCATCCTGGAAAATGCCTGGGCAAGCAGCCTGGAGAGGCAGCCTGCTGCCAGAGTTCAGTCGTCTTGCAAAGGCTTTCTCCAAACCCTCCCAGTCTGCTTATCTCAACTGCATCTTTCCTGTGCCAGGACCACTCTCAGCCAACCAGCCAGCTAGGGACAGCCTCAGGAGAAGCATTTCAGAATTATTGAGGGCAAGGAAACCAAAATAATGCAGGAAACTTTCTGTGAGCTTTAAATGCAAAAATATATGTTAGACCTGGTCTGGTGGTACAGATATTTCACTGGCAACACTGGATCCAGCTGTGGGGCCCTCAACACAAGAAGGACATGAACCTGTTGGAACAGGCTCAGAGGAGGGACACAAAGATGATCAAATATCTCTAGGATAGGAACTCCTCTCGCGTGAAGACAGGCTGAGAGAGTTGGAGCTGTTCATCCTTGAGCAGAGAAGGCTTCACTGAGACCTCAGAGTAGACTGTCAGTCTCTAAATAGATCCTGCAAGAGAGCTGGAGAGGGACTTTCTGCAAGGGCATGTAGGGATAGGACATGGCTTAAAGCTGAAAGAGGGAAGGTTTAGATTCACACGGAGAATAAATTCTTATTTAGAGGATGGTGAGGCACTGGAACAATTTGCCCAGAGAAGTTGTGGATGACCCATCCCTGCAGCGTTCAAGGCCAGGCTAGATGGGGCCCTGATCAACCTCGTCTAGTGGAAAGTGTCCCTGCCCATGGCAGAGGGGAACTAGATGATCTGTAAGGCCCCTTTCAACCCAAGCCATTCTATGATTCCATGATTCCATGTGTGTATGATGCTATGATTCTCTGAGCAAGGCATTAACCCCCTGTGCTTTGAGATAGACAGATGTTGCTATTTCTGATAATACTGCTTGGAATCTTTGATAATTCTATTTTTTATATAACAAAAACAAAGTGAGAAACCAGTAATTCTGAGCTCTTTAAGGGAAAAGAAATCAATCAAATCAAATCCCCCTCTGCTGCCATTGGAGTGTTTACAAGCAAGTGGTTAAAGGGAAGAGTGGCATCCAGGCACACTGCTCCTACAGACAGAGCCTCCAGGCACCACCAATGGCAGGGATCATGTTGCAAGCAAGTGCACACACATTTAGCAAAAGCAAAACATTACCCTTGAGTAATACCGTACTTTGAAAAGAAATGTGTCACAGACATCACTAATTTTAAAGCAGGAAGGAATCCCATGTATTTCTCAAAATTGCAACAGAGGATCTGTGTTCATGGATACACATAGACACAGATACACACGCAAGTTATGAAATGCAGTTAATTCTTCCCTTACTCATTACTGGACTAAATAACACTGATATACTAGATCCACATTCAGAAAATTCTCATCCATTATCTTAACTTTTTAGAATGCCCTTATTCAACTTAAAATTAAATGCAACATTTCCTCCTCCTCATTTGGCAGACATTTTGGATGAGCTGGTAGAGAACAAACAGCCATATATAATATGGTTTTTCAATTTCTTTTGTGAGAAAATTGTAGTTTTACAGCAATCAATGCTAAAAATGCCACTAAGTCAAAATATTAAGATGTAATGTGTACATTAAGTACATTAAGACCCTCCATAGAGTTTATGTGTTTTATTTTAGTCTGCTTCACAGTAATGTTAACCACTAGCATTCTGCTGTTGAATCTGGGACACTGACTCTGCCAGAAAAACTTCTGATTTACACTGCTGTATAATGAAATAATATTATCTATTCTTTCAGCAGTTAGTATGCATGATTACATACCCCTTTCTGATAAAGGTTTACTCCTTCTGGAAGCTTGTTGTGAAATCTGGCAGCTAACAGCCATTCTTCAGCTGAGAATTTTCTCCCTTCTCTGCTCCAAATAATTTGTCTGATACTATTTCTGCTGATTCCTTTAAAATCTATGTTAATTGATGGCAAAAATACCTGAAAGGACATTTCCAAGAAGTCAAGAGAAAACCCAAAAATCTGCTGTGGTACACAGAGGGCAGCAGCTGGAGATGTGCAGCAGCTGTGTTCTGCATTGGCACTGGAAGAGTGAGCTACTATTGCCATTTTTGTGGTGGAATTTTCTGAAGTCTCCTTTTTAAATGGCTTTGCTAGTCACTGATGCTAAGGAGAGAAAGTTACAAACAGCACTTACACATAGCATCTCTCTACCATGAGAGAGATTTTAAAGCTATGGAGTAAACAGAGAGTCTCCCATCTGGAAAGTAATATCTTACTGGAAAAAACAGTTGTAACAGCTTATTTATTCTACTTTAACAAGGCAAACCTATTAATTAAAATCCCAAAGAGTTTAGGGGATATTTTACTATTACATTTTACTGTGAGTAAAATTAAGTAGGAAGGAAATAAATTCAGCAGCAGAATCTCTGGGCAATATTCTCAAGCAAGTACTTTGAAGCAAAAAGCATATGACTCACCTCCTGCTGAAAAACTTGTCCTTCCCTCCTGGGACACCACCACTGATGTTGTTACAGCTGCTTCCGTGTGGCATTTTCTGGACCATTGCTTTGCTCCTGATAGAATAGTTCTGCTGCATTTGTGGTCAGGCTGAAGTGCATGCGATTTAAAATGTGAGAGCAACGGAGAGGAGTCTTTGCAAACTGTGTCACCCAGCCTGGGGCACCAGGAGGAATCCAGCCAGAGAACTTGGAAAGACCTCATTCATGTGTCTGGGCTGGCAGGGCAAGTGTAGGAAGACTACTCTCCAGGAGGAGGCTCCTAGCTCTTTTTGTCCTAACACAGATTTTACCTACACACTAATTTTCTATCAATCTTACCAGGCTCAACAGAATTTTTACCAGCATCTCATGAAGAGATGCTCAAACTACCACATTTACTGCAGATAGACAGTAAAAAGAGGAAATGTTTGGATCTGTGTTGGAAGGCTGGGAATCAGCAAACACTCTTAACTTAAACAACAGAAGGGAAGAAAGAAATTCACCTTTATGAGACTTGAAATGTTAGTGGAAATTGAAAATTACTGGAAATATTGACAATTTTTGGGAAAAAAATAAATGTATTTTTTAGATCCTTTTTCACTTTTTTCTTGGGGACACTAGCTGAAAGATGGATTTCCAGAAATTAAAAAGAATAAGCAGAAGTACAAATCATGGAATTATAGAATGGTTTGGGTTGGGAAGGGCATTAAAGATAATTGGGTTCCAAACCACCTGCTATGGGCAGGGATGCCATTTACTAGATCAGATAGCTCAGGGTCCCATCCAAACTGGCCCTGAACACTTCCAGGGGTGGGGCATCCACAGCTTCTCTGGTTGATCTGTTTCTGTCTCACCACCCTCTGAGTAAAGAATTTCTTCCTTACATCTAACCTAAACCTGCCCTTTTTCAGTTTAAAACCACTGTCCCTTGTCCTGTCACCGTCTGCCCATATAAAAAGTCTCTTTCCCTCCTTCCTATAAGCCCCCTTCAGGTACTGGAAGGCCACGTGAAGTCTCCCCGAAGCCTTTTCTATTCCTGGCTGAACAACCCCAGCTCTGTTGGTCTGTCTTCATAGGGGAGGTGCTCCAGCCCTCAGATCATCTTTGTGTCCCTCCTCTGTTTTCTAAATTAATTAATGCATGTTGTCTTTCCACCTCTAAAGTTACAAGCCTTCAAGCAGAACAAATGATCAGCCATTTCAGTTGGATTTGGATCCAGATAACATATCATACAGCATGAGAAAAAGCTGCTTTTCATAGACCTCCTGTCTTATACATGACTGCATTGATTTGATATATTCTACAAGACAGTAGATCTAATTTAAAATTTCTGTCCTGTGAGAACAATTGCCACTGTAGGAATACAGATGGGACAATCTGAAGACAGCCAAGATTTCTCCATTCTCACACAACATTTCTGGGCAGGTGATCTGGCCAATGACAATGAGTGCTTGCTCTGCAAATCTGGAGCAGAAGACTCACAAGTGACCAGCTACACCTTCCTTCTGTTTTGGGCAGAGCTACTGGTCAGCCACAGAATGAGGGACAAAGTGTCATTTCAGATCACTTACTGAGAGTACCAAACCAAAGCAGAAATGATGACCAAATAAAGGATTTAGGAACAGTCTGAACATAGTCCAAATATCCAGGTAAGGACATCTAACAAACAGAACATCTAGCAAACTGTTGTTACTTGAGACCCTAAAGCAATCTTTAATCTCACAGAAAGAAAAACAAGAGAAAAAAATATTTCAATTATTAGCAGGCGTGAGCAGCATACTAACTAAAAAGTCAGTATTACATCTAAATTGTCAACTGCCACAAACTTATTTGGTTCCTGAAGCAACTCTACTGACATCGCCATAAACCAACAGCTACTCCAAGGACCTAAACTTCATTCCACGGCTTCTTTGAGGAATTTAAAGAAGTCCCAAATATTTTACTGGATTGCATCTAAACTGGACTTACGAAAAATAAACTGAGATCAGACTAACAATACTGCTGTTCAAGAAGGAGAAGTGCAAAGAGGAGGGTTTCCAACAAGGGTACTAGAATTTCCAACCACACCTCTGGGTTTTGCAAGGGCATGTTAATTGTCACCATGAGGCTGGATTCCTCACCTTCAGGGTTTGCTTGCTGGCCACTTCAGATTAAAGAAAATTTTGGCCAAAGTCCTGAATTTGCCTCCTCTTACAGCTATGATTCAGATGGAAAGTAGATAAAACCTGCTAGATTTATCTAGTCTTTGTTCATTAGGATACTGGACAACAGTTACTAATGTTTTTAAAGATATGCCTTCTTTGAAATGCTGCCAAAACAAACCTATACAGCACACAAAGAGAGGTAAATAACTCCACATTTTATCTTGCTGATAATCAAATTAGGAAGGATGTTTAAACAGTAAGTGTACCTAGAACAAATTTAAATGACACATAGGAAACTTTTGTTAGATTTACATTTTTTTCTTTGACCCCTTATTTTCCTCAGAGGGATACTGCTTCAGGTTATCTGTTGGTCAAGATAATATAAACCAAATAAATGATCAGATTAATGACATATAATTAACCTAGAAAAAAACCAAGGATTATATATTTGGGTATTTTGTTTGGTTTTCATACTGCTTCCAAGTGATGATTACTTACACAAATTTATGGAATTGAGGTGACATTGACTGAACGACTGGAAGGTGTTGCCTCCTCCTGCATAACATGCAAAGTCCCCTGCAGGGAGCTGGAAAACTGCAATTTACACATTTATACATTTATAGGAGCCACTTCTTATTCATTATAAAGATAAGATTTTTCCTGGTTGCATATTGTATTAAACAAAAGTTGACAATTTTATATTATGTCAAATATGAAGAATAAGAAGTAACTATACAAAAAAAAAAGGCAGAAGGAAATTATTACAAATTTAGGAAACAGGTACATAATACCCACATGAGTACTAAAATCCCAGGCAGAAGTTTGGTGGCTTCACTTCATGTTCTGCCTCTTATGTGGGGAAAGGGCTGCTGCTGGTGCAGATTGCTGCCATGAGCCACACAGTTTCATGGAGCCTGCTGCTTATTTCCTTGTAGATGAGAATTACCCCGCTATTTTTCAGTTTCGGTTTTAAGCTGAATTTCCAGTCTTCTCTGCAGTCTGTGCATTGCTCAAGGTCAGGCCAGACTCTGCTAAAATAACAAAAAATGTGTAATGGCTATAGTTTACTACAGATGAAATGCTGTCCCCTAACCCCTTGTGTATGGAAAAGCTTCCAGGCCAATGAGACAAACATACTAAAACTCAAGTAAAATAAACCCAGTAAACAGAAACCTGTGGGAGGAGACATATGGAACAGTGAGCTACAAAACAGAGGGAGGTAGAATGGTAAAACCACAGTTGCTGCTGTCCTTGCAGGGGACCACCAGAACGGCCAGGTCCTCTCAGTAGCCACATCAAAAAGTAGAAAAAAGAAACAACAACAGCAACAACAGCAAAAGAAAATATAATGATAAATAGGGATGAGGAACCCAGGAGAAGAGTAGCTTGAGAGTGTAAATAGCATTACCTATGGAGAGAGCTCAGAAGTGTAAAAAGGCACTGAGAATTGCAGCTGGGCTTTTTTGTGTGAGCTTTGGCATCTTAATAAAGCTATAAACTTCACAGTAGGTCTGTAGTACTCCTGTTCTGCTTATCACCTTCAATCTGCAGTGTTTGCTCATGTCAGTGATGCTCTGAGTGTGCAGTACATGAAAGCTTCACTCATCTCTGCTCTGCCATTAAACTTCAAAGAGTTGGCTCTGGGTACAATTTAAAATCACTTTCTGTAGTAAAGCACTATTACCTCAAGCAAAGGGAATGAAAATCCAAAAAAAAAAAAAAAAAAAAGGAAACCCCTCCATAATATGGGTTTAGAATCAGCAGGTTAATTTTCTCTTGCATGGATTTTTTTTCCCAAAAAAATATTTTAGGGATGTTGATGTTTTTACTAAGCTTTTCATTTAGAATGACTCACAGCTGTGGCTTCCTATAACAGAAGGGATTCCTATTTGGCCTCCCTACAAGCCACCTCCTTTCCATTTACATATAAATCAGATGCAGGAAGAGATTAACAGCGTCATTCCAGTAAATGGGAACAATCCAGGTCCTCTGACATTCACATTTAGGAGGTTTGTAAGGGACTATGACCTGTGTAAAAGACTTGGAGAGGGGAAAAACAGTCTGTTTACCTTTTGCAGGGAAAAAAAAAAAAACCACTGTTGCTTGAGGCAGGGGTTATGACAGAAAAACCTGGTGGAAATCCCAGAAATAAAAGCAACCTGTATTGACTTGAAATGCAACTGTGCTAGAGGTAATGGGTGTTTCTGATTTTTCTTTTTTGAATATAAGGAAAAAAATGAAGTAAATCTGCCAGGCTTTAATAGGAATGAGCAGCCCTATTAAGGGACCGATTTAAACCTAATAAAAGCCACTGAACTTCATGGACCAGGGTCATGCTGTTAACAATCTGGACTAGAAGGTAAATAGAACATTAATTCAGCATGGAGTAGATGGGACTGCTGTGAGAACGGGAAAATAACCTACAGGGACCAAGAGAAGAAAAGGGATGGGGAATAAGATGGATTTTGGAGTAACATGAACTATTATGCACAGATTAAAATATCAGAGATGTTTGAAAAGCAGCCGTGGCGAGCTCCCTCAGACTGGCTGGCATGGAGTCGGCTCAAGGGCAGAAAAAATGCTTAACTCTTTACAAGTACGGGGCTGGCAGGGGCAGCTGCCCCCCAGAAGGCAACCAGGAGCCAGTGGGAGCTCTGGGTGTGCAGATCTGGCATGAATGGATGCCAGGGGCAGAGGAGCCGTGTGCCCCGCAGCCGGGAGAGAGGGAAAATCCATCCTGAGCCCGCTGCTTCCAGCCCCTGCTAATCTTAGCCTGGAGCCCAGCTGCCAGAAGTAAGCTTCCACAGGAGATAAATGCACAGTGCTTCAACTGTATGGATACAGGATCTCTCTACATAAATCACATACACTGCATAAACACACACGGAGTGTTATGTAAATGCCTTATTAAATATATACACTATTACATACACCATGATCACTTTTTTCTCCCTATTCCACCTCCCCAGGGACTGACTGTGTGTTCTCTTCCGTTGATGGTCATCTGGAGCCAGCAGTTACACCAGTGCAAAGCTGGTATAAATTTGCATTAGAACGAAGCTATTATAAACTGTTCCCACTGAAACATGAACTTATATTTGACTGCATAGTTTTGCTGCAAGTTTTGCTCAGAAAACTAAGGAAGCAAAAAGCTCTTCCAAAACAATTTCTTTTGAATATTCTCCAAGTTATACAATCCAGCACTATAAACAAGGTTCGCTTATGAAAGTGTATTTAAGTGTCTTTCCAGGAGGTCAACATTTAATACAGGTGCATTTGCAATTCAAACTTTACTTTTGTCAGTATAAACATTTACAAGGCAGATATTATGATAATTTGATCTGTTTAGGAGCTGAAATTGAAAGAATGTTATTTTTAATCTGCAAATTTATTTACAGGCTCTTAGCCACAAAGACATTTGCCACAGAGTTTTCCAAATACCCTAATGTAACCAAAATTTGCCAGAGACTTTGCCTATATAATGGTTGCTTTTTCTTGGATCATTTTCCTAGAAGGTGGGAGGAGAGATGAAGGGACACAAAATCTAGCTGGTGTTTAGAGATGTCAGTCTGGCTCCACACAGTGCTTTAGACTTCTTGTACGGCTCCCAAATGCCACCTCTGTGCTTGCATTTCCCTCCTTTGGAATTAGGGTGCTACTACTCCCCACTTACCAGGTAAGCTGCCCTAGTGAAGAGAATTCTTTCCCATGCAACAATAGTACTTCACATGCAGGGGCTTCAGGAGCAGAGCAGAACCAGTGCAGACACTCCAGAGGCAGGGAAAGGGGGAGGAAGTAACGTGGCGGGGGGCGGGGGGAAGGCAAAAGAATCACAGGACAGGTGAGTAAAAAAGCTGCTGAGCTGCTGCTGGTAAAAAGAGGGTTGACAATTTCAAAAATCCCACTTCATTTTTAAAAAAATATTTTTTCTTTAAAAAATTAAGTTGAACAGCATTTTTATGAAATGCATAATCATTCAGTCTTAGTCCTTACAATACATTTTACTTTGTCAAGCAAAGCCATAAATTAAGTCACTCTATCTGGATCATGTTACTATCTAATAATAGAATAGTTCTCCAGAATTTAATTATCTCTGGTTTTGGGCCTGTAAAATAATACAAAGAGTGATTGAGACTTTTGGCATTGCTTGGTATGGTCACAAGTGCTCATACTAACACTTCTTCAGACTAGATTGCAAAAAATCTTACAGCTGCAGTTTAAAGGTATTTATATGCAAATCATTCATTTGCAGAAGGCAGATGTCAAAAGAAGAGAGAACTGAAGGCTCGGGCATTATTTACTTCTCTGTTCTGCCTGCTGTTTTCAGGGCAGTTCAAATAAAAAGGTAATTTACTAGGTTATTAATAATTAAAAAGTCAATAATCAATTGGAAAAAAATTAGAATATTAAATAAACTAAAGACAAAAATACACCAAATTACCGAAGTATGATATACTACCTTACTAGTAAAACCACAGATAAGGTTTCTGTTTAGTTTTCTGCCACAAATCAGGAAAGTAGATAACTGCATAAAGTTCAGCCATGGACAAGGAATTTTTTTGTAAATAATATTCACAGCATTTAATGAATGAATAACAAAACAAAGCATATCTTTTTAGGTGAACCATGGACATCCAATCTGCATATTTTTTGCTTTTATAATGTGAAAAGGAAATGGTAACAAATATCCAAGGTAATACCTTTCCTGTAGACAAATTATGCCTCTTCAGGAACTATGCAATAGGATACAATATATCATCATTCATCATCTAAGGCATTCATACAATTTCACCCACATCACAAGGTCATTTCTTCCAATGGCCATTTAAAAAAAGACAACCTTGTACCAAAAAAAAGTTATGCTGGTTTCAGAAAAAAAAATGTCTTATTGTAAGTGTCCTGAGGTCGTGGTATCTTGGGGACACTCAGATTCCTGAATTGGTCGCTGCTGTCCCACATGAATGTTAAGGACTTCACAGAGAATCTTCAGAGAGTTATATTTACAGTTTCTTCTTCCGCTTCATCAAGGCCAAAGAGATTTAAAGGTGCTCAGGAACTCACAAAAGCAGGATCCTTATTTATAATCTGCTCAGTGCCAGAGCAAGTGTCAGCTGGTCTTTGATCCTGTAAACAGAAAGATCTCCCCATGCACTCATTAATACGGGCTGGGAACTGCCATTTTTCCTGGCCCTGTGCCTTTCTGACTCAGAAGGAGCCCCAGGCTCAGCACCTACCACTGTGGTCCCTGGAGACACCAGCTCAAAGATTACAGATAGTCCAGACTGACATTACAAAACAACACTGAATTTCAGAGTTAAGTTTTTATTATTTATTATGCATAATTTTAAAGTTACAGACTTTCCCCCCGACACATCTTGAGGTTCCATCCAATTGTAAGAGGTAACCTGGTTTTTCAAGACAAACAGTTGACTGCAGGTGATGCACAGGTTATATGCAATGGATGCAGAACCAGATGGTCTGATCTCTTTCCCTGCATGGAGGCAGAGGGAAGTAAAGACTGTGGTTATAGAGACAAGCCCTAAAAGTTAAAGCTCACAGTCCCCAGGGGAGAAAAGTAGGATGCAATTCTCATTTGGGTGGGACAGCACATTTTGAAAGTGATTGCATCAGGAACAGGAGAGCATTTGTGTGCAGAAAAAAGTGTCTTGTCCTCAAGAACAAAAGGAGGAAATACCATCACTCCTTCCTTTGGAGGTATTTTGTTAGCATCAGATGGAATATTGTACAAGTGCATGAATATGCTCACAGGCACACATGCATAAACACATAGAGGCATTTAAGATTGAAGTTGCTCCATATTCTGGACTAATGACAATATCACACCACCTCCTGCTCCACTCCAATGAGGAAGATGGAACAGGAGGGAAGAAGGACAAGGATGAAGAAAATAGTAGGGATTCCAACAAATAAATTGTCTCCAAAAAAAGTATCCTTTTGATACTTTGTTTCTCTCTTCTTCAGCATGAGTTTCCCTCATATCACTAATTTAGGAGAATTATGAACCTTCCAGCACCCTCTGTTCTGCAATAAGCATTAAAGTGTTTTCTTTTTCACTTGCCTTAGCACTGGCCTTTACTGGCAGTCCAGAGGCTTATTACATTTCTTATATCTGAAAAATGTTTAATGCCTTTTGACATCCTTGCCAAAAAAAAATTTCAACTGATTAGTCATCTCATGTTTTTGTACCATAGCCATTATTCAAAGCTTTTGCTAATTTGCTAAATGGGCCAAAATGGGCATACATATTCGTCCCACGGATAACAATGATGTATTCAGAAGAGTGCACACTGCAGATGTCACACTGAATCATTCATATCAACCCAAAACACAGGTGGTGGCATTGCCCAGAAAACACATTACTCATTTAGAGGTAACTTAGACTCTGATGCCCACTTCCCAAGCTGTTTTAATATTCACAGCTAATCAGAGGTTTCCCAAGCTGTTTACGTGTTCATGCCTAAGAGGGAAGCCAAGTTTCCCTACAGCTCACACATTACAAGTCACGTGGGAGCCCTCTTGCCTGCCTTGCCTTTTGGTTATGCTTGCTTCATCTGGACCGTCAGTAATCTTTCTGCAGTAGGAAGGATGGAGTGTGACCCCATACCTGTCTAGGGAAAAGACTGGGAAATGGGAGGGGGCTGTTACTTCCTCAGGATATTGAGGAAACTGAATCAGACCTTCCACTTCCCAGGGAAGTGCTTTCCCCCAAGTCTTCAGAACAACATGGCCACTGCCTTTCCCTCTTCCCTTGCAGACCTGAGTGCTCAAACCACTTCTAGGAAATCAAGCCCTTACAGATAAAAACCCTGAACTGATTCATTTAACCACAAACTGAGGCTCTACCATCAGTTGTAATGCCACTAAAGGTATCCAAATAACTTTGGGGTCTAAGATAAGTGTTGGAGCACCAACACAGCCCCGGTATGCTTTACATTAGTTGTCTAGAGAAGTCTAATTCCTTAAACTGGGCTTATAAAGAAACATTGGTGCCTGAATTGTGAGTCTGCCATTAATTTCTTTGACTTCATCCATGTGCTGTGCAAAAGTATGACCCTAAGCACATACTGGAATCCAGACCCAAAAATGGCCTTAAGGTAACACTTGGGGAATGTTAGAGGAGAAGGTTGGAAACCGTGAGCAAAACACATCTGCAATAGGAATCTTAACATATGACCTTATTTTTCATGGATCACAGCTAGGGTGAGAGCCTCGGCGTGCTCCAGCCTTGCTGTGGGAGTCAGTGAAGAGGCAGTGTCCCCATTAATGCTAATAGCTGGTTCATTTTCACAGAAAGCTAAAAGTAGCCACAAAGTCAACTATCTTGTGATAATTTTCTAGAATTTCTGTAGTTTAGCACTTGCCAGATTAAATGCTAATAAAGATTTCTGCGCTTATATCACTTTCTAATTTCTAAAGGTACTTTATAACAGTTTCTCTAACAAAATATTTGTATCAAGAAGCCACAGAGTTACACCAGTTTCTAGGTAGGGTAATGTAATTGCACTGATACCAAATCTGAGGTAAGGAAGTTAAAACTACAGAGCTTTAGTTACTGACACTAACATTCCTTTCTTATCTCCTTCCAAATCTTAACCTGAGATTAAAAACAAAGATTGGATGAAGGTTCAGAATGTCCTGGCTCTCCTTAATCTGGGTCTTCTTAACATTCTGAATTAGCAAATATTTTCATGTGGGACCTCCACTTTCCTTTCTGTAAAATAAAAATTAACTCCCTAAATCTATCCCCTTTTTCTTCTCTACATTATATTAAATTATGGAATGCAAATTTTTTCTTGATGGCAAAGTTGTTTGGTTTGTTTGGTTTTGGTTTAGTTTTTTTTTTAATTGCAGCTCAATGGAGTTGCTGAAGAGGTAGTGAATAATATAAAGTGAATGGGACAAAAAGAAGGATAGAAATCTGGAAGCCAGTCTAGCTTCCATTAGCAGTTTCAACTGAAAAAAATCTTGTCAGATATTTTTCAATTTCATTACACCACATTTTATCTTGGAAATTATTCTTCAGATCATTTCAGTCCATTCCTAATCAGAACAAAATAGTAAATGAGTAATTTCTCAATTGTTCTTTAAAAAGATCTTGAAATCTGACAGATAATAAATTTAGAATTCCATTAAAAATTAAATAGTTTCTTCTTTTTTGACTGTTTAACAAATACTGTACTAGGGATCTTTCTCATTTTTTAATGATTCAGTGCTTGCAGCACATCGTATTTCATAACAAGAAGTAAATTCAGTGTAGAGAATACTGACTCATGGTGTTTTATCCTCTTCTACATGGTAATAAAACATGCCTTAATGTCTTAGATATGGAGACTTTTCCAAGATAATGTGCTAAAAGCAAAGGATTTTGCCTGTGTGTCCTTGAAGTCACAAGTTTTTGAATTCACTTCGAGAAGGACTGGAAAAAGAATGAGAATATTTAAATGTAATTCTGTGAAGACCATATATTTAGAGGTCATTTAATTTCCATCAGGTCTTTTCTTTCTTATATCTTTGCCATGTACAGTTCTGTTTAGGCCAACCACCACTAGAAATCTAGTTAATAGGTGTAAACTATGTACTTTATGCTGAATTTTTAATGTCTAAACTAGAATGCACTGTTCCCAAAGAGCAATAAAAATGTCTACATCTTAAGGGCATTTTAATATTTGCATTTGGAGAGTATTCCTCTCTTCACAGCTGTTAACCAGCCAAAAAAAAAACACACAAGCACAGCCAGAAGCTTGGAGTGGAAAGGAGCTACTTATTTCCTTGCTACAGTCCAAGGTGTTTTCAGGATTGCAGAATACAGTTTCCTGTTTTTAGACTGTTCTTTAAAGTGGACTATTGGAGAAGCAGCTTATTCCAAAAGTTGTACGAACTTCAGAGTGATCTTGTTGATTTCCCTAAATTAGGCCTTGTTTATGTCACCTTGGCCCAGTTTCTTTTATATTTTATGAAACAACACAAAGTAACTGAATGCATGTTGATGCATGGATGCAGCCATACTGCTGATATGCAACACTGGGAACAACTTTGGGATTATGAAGTCTTTGGAGTGATCAGTGTGACTGCAGGTGGCACTTGAGACAGAAGCAGGTGTCCAAATGTGTCTTCATCTTTTGTGTTGCTCTCTGTCATGCCAAGAAAGCACTTTTTAACACCTGACAGGTGCCTTACTGCAGCACAACTTTTAATAGACTATTGGCAAGCTCTTGGAAGCCAAGAAATTTATGATATACTCTTCACTGATAGCCCTTTAATTTATTGACAGTCTTTTAGATGCTTATATGAAGCAGCTTTCTCAAAATACATCTCAGTAAATTGAAGGATTTCTGAAAACTTACAATGCACAGGTTCCTTTGAAATGAACTCAAGACAAATTTGAATGTGTTGCCTTATTGCAGTGTTTTAAGCAATTCTTTTTATGCAGGCAAGCATACAGCTTGAAAGAATCTTAAATCATTTAGTGATATTTATCCTCATAGTCGATATTCTGATCTCTTAAAATGTAACACAGAGTTATTACACCCTTCCCACATTGTTTACATGAGCATTTTATTACCCTATATTACAGAAGTGCCCTGGGCTGAGGTTTCTGCTGGTGGAGAAAAATAAAATTTTGTTTCTGGACTAAAACAGCCCTACAGGGCTATTTACTATCCTATTTACAGGACTACAGACTTCAGATTCTTTTCAGGTACTATGCAATTTAGGGCTGAGTATAGCTCCAGTTGGGAGTTAGTAAGCCTATTATTGATGTTTTTCCACCTAGTTGCTTTATTTGTGGTATCACACAGCTGCTGTCACGCTTGCAGGATGACATTCTTGCAGGCTCCGCACTACAGCTGGACTATAGCCCATCTTTCTTTGTGTAACTTGTACATGAATTAGATTTTGAGTTCTTATGTCTTCAGTACTGCCCAAAATTCACATAACTTCAATTGTAGCATGTCTAATCATTAATAGTGACACTCGCAGTAAACAAAATCTAAGTATTGTCCAGTAGATTAAATTACACAAATTATCTTGAATAATGATCAGGTTTAAATTTCACTAGACCCAGGGGAATGTCTGATCTGTAAGATTTACTTGTGAATTAGTTTGATTCCTGTGTTTGAGACACTCTCTAGTGTCTTTATCTAGAAACCATTCACAGAAATGTGTTTATTCACTAGGTCAACATTTATTTGGAATGTATTTTAAGACCAAACAGAGACTGATAATAGGACGTAGCATTTTTGAAAATATAATCCAATTTAAAGTGTCCTTGAAAGATCTTGGCTTGCCTCTTCTACTCTTGTGCAAATTCATGCAAGTTTTACCTTTCCTGAAGGATTTTTTAACATTTAAGGAATTAGTACAATTACCAGAATGCGAAAAACTGCAGAGCAAAACCTCACCAAATGACAGTGTTTTCAACTATTTTTCATACTGTGTCACTTCATTCTGTTGATACTCAGTATCCTGTGGACATCTGGAGACAGTGCTGTCCCTGCAGAGACTGGCTTGCCCTGCTTTCTCTAATGACATGTGCAAGCTTGGCTGGCTTTTTTTTCCCCTGAGGAACAATGGCTGTCTTTCTATTGACAGATCCAGAATCAGAGCACAGAATGGGACCCTAAAAAGGATGATCAAAACATCATGTTCCGAATTTCTCATGTTAACTACTTTTCTTGAGACAAATACGTAACGCTTACATGCATAAACATAGAAATATATATTGGTAGGAAAAGAGTTTACTGTAGCAATGTCTGTATTTAAGAGAAGTGCACACGCTGAAGAGTTCAGTGTATCAGACAAGAAAAATTTCACAAATTCATCACTAAAATGAATTAATGAGGAGATTGCTGATTGAACAGCTGCTCTGCTATCAGACTGGAAACAATTCTACAGTTACCTATATAAATTTGAATTATGTTCTTGTCTGCTTTCAAGCATGTATTTTCTAATGACACAAACTGATTAAGAACTCTGTCTAATCAGTGACACCATACAAGATTTTATGATAAGTATTGGGGAAAATATATTTCCATATATGTACTAATAATCATCATTAATAGTCAACACAGATTTCAATTTTTCTAATAATACTGTTTATTATTACTGTCATTGTGGTTGTTGTTGTTGTCAGTGTAATTATGTTCTGAAAATACCATTCTAATGGTTTCTAATCCCACTTGCAGTAAAAATGGGTTTCTACTTCTGGATTGATTCTTAAAATGAGAAAACAATTATGTTACTAAGAAAAAAGTAAAAAAAAAAAAAAGGTGTCATGAATAATACTAATAAAATAACATATTTTTATAAGAAAATGAATCTTTTTTTTTTCCTTCTTATTTTGTCAATCTGTTGTTTTATAATAATAGTCTACACATCACATATTCTGAGGAAATTATAGAACTTCCTGTTCTTTCACATCTGGAACATTAGTAAGCTCAATCTCCAAAAAAATAGAGTCTAAATAATTTACCACCCTGTTTATTTCAAAGACCTCCTTCCAGAATTAAAGGAAATCTATTTGCATGTTTCTAAAGGCATTGTTCCTTCAGCCTGTGATGTTCATCAGTCAGGTTTGCTGCTTTTGTTTTTGTAATCTAAATAAATATAGTTCAATGGTTTGGAACTCCATGGTTATCCCAGTGGATTCCTCTGTATCTATTGTGTAAGGCAAAACTAGGGGAAGCAAACAATGACTAATTTTATGAACACAAGATAATAGAAACAAGTGGAAACCTCTACATTCTGCTACGATCTGCCACTTCTTAACACTTTTGAAAAGCTTAATGATCCAATAGCTCCCAAATCTCTTACAGATAAGTTTGTATTTTCCATTTTCACTCATTTCTAAAATTTTCTTTAACTAATTAATTTATTAGATATTGATAGAAATTTGATAAAACACCACTCATTTACTTGTGGTTGGTATTTGTACACAGGCATCCACCAAAAAATAACCCCTGAGTGTAAATTGACACCTAGTTTGCAATAATTTGTTCACAAAATCATGGCCTAAATAAGAAAAAAAATGTTGAGGTAAGGGAGAAACAACCACCAAGAAACACACGTTGAAAAGTGAAAGCCAATGGAAATGCAACACAATACACTGACAGAAGGTGTTATAATTCAAATGGGTTGCATCTTTTTTCTGAAATACTCTAAGTTTTAAAAATATTTGTAAAATTGGAAAGAGCTCTGCAAAGCAACTACAGCTTAACTAAAGTAACTAAAGACAACGCAAAAGTGAAACCAGCTGAGTTTTATTCTGAGTCTGTCCCTTACATTGCCTACAGTAAGTAGATAAATTGGCTCCTAAAGGCATTTATTATAGCCTAAATATAAAACACACATCTAAAATAACTAGCCAAATCTCCTTCTGGAAGAGCCTCTCTTTCTGCTAACTGTAGAAGTACTAACTTAGGTTAAATGTTTAGATTATAGCATTTCCACTTTTACAATAGGCAAATTTGGAAGAGATAAATATTGAATTGTTATGTTTTATTATGGAATTGGAGATGGCCACAATTTAACGCAATGTTTTTGTGGCTCTGTATATTTAAATATTCAGCTGCTGCCACCAAGAGAATCTCAGAGTTTCACAATACCACTGAAAATTAAATTCTTTAGGGATTTCCAGATGATATCTGGAGTTCATTGCCATTCTGAAAACCATGTGTAAAAGACAATGTTCACAGACCCCTTGGGAACTCCTTCTCACAATGATGCCTAATGCAATATTTGTAGCTCATGGGAATTTTTATTTACAATTAACATATGGAATGTAGTAGCATAGAGTCCCTTTGATCATAATGCATTAAAAGTCACCATCAGAGTAGACAGAGACATCAGTGTTTCAGCTTATAGAGGAAAGGTTTGAAAGATAAAGGGCAAAGTCTGAATTGCCCTTAAAGTTGTGTAGAGCACCAGTGTACAGTGAATGAGAAGGGCGGAACCATTTCCTTGAGTGAATTCAGGATTTAGCTCCTGAACTTTGGACACTGAGAAGCTCTGAGACTTCAGAGCACAAAAGTGGCAGCAGAAACAGTTAAGATGGGAAGTGATTAAATCATGAACAATGAGAGGTTGGAAAGTACTGCAACAGGCCACTGGGAAATAATGATTACAGTGTCAGCACTGAACTGCCAGATGTGTTTTCTACTGACTGAAGTGGGACCCAGAAATTTCTTCGTTGCAATGCAAGACATAGATAAAAATGTAATATTTGTCCCAATCATTGAACAAAATCTAAATAAAGTGGTGTTGCCACACACCTTCTTGGTGGAGACATTTGTGCTATAAGTGATCATGGAAAGCAGCTCATTGGTGCTGGATCAACCAGCAGGCCATGTTCCTCAAAGCAATTTTCCTTGTGCATAGTGAAGTGTTGTCCAAATGGTGAATGCAAAACCAGACAGTGTGCCTTAGCAACATGTTTCAAGAAGAAGAAACAAACTTCATAGTTAAATCAGCACAATATTATTAGAAAAAGGGGACTCCCTCAAGGGAACCTTTCTCAAGACTGAAGCTTGTGCAATCTAAAACTTGGAAAGAGGTTTTGACTGAGCAATCTTCTGACATTTATGAGACATGATCTTGGTAAATTCTTGTGTGCCGAAGGTACTGGAGCTGATTTACTGTGAAGCAAGGCAATGTCTTCTCAAGAGACACCCAAATTTCATGAAAAATATGAATTTGCTATTTTTACAAGACCCTAGGGAAGTTAAACAGGCATCTCACATTGTACAACCCCAAAGCTGTTTCCTATCAAACATCAAACAATTAAAAAGGTTCCATAGATACAAATTAGCATTACAGATACTATAACATTACCAGTAGTCAATCAGTGAACATGTTGTAGGCAAAATGTTAAATTAAACATATGCTTATAGGGAATGCTGGCTCTGGAGAGGTATCCATGTCATAGTTCTCCAGCTGCTCCAAAAGTAATTTCATGGAAACAGACACACTCTACAATAAAGGCACTGGATAAAGCTTTCTCTTTTCTCCTGTTAATGGAATTTGTCTTTCATTTTCTAACTAGACGACAATTTTTGAGCCACTGTTCACACTCTAGAATTCACCAGTTCAATATTTTACTTTAATGTTGTCATGTCAATAAAAATATTCCCAGATGTGACTACATGCATTCTTAGGGAATATAATGTATACCACCACTTGAAGATGCTTTCCTATTATTCAGGTGTTTCTAAATAAAAACTTTGCCTGATAAAAGCAGGATCTTTAGAATAGATAGCACCACTTAAGCACAGCCATGGCTCTTATGGTAAATCCAGATAGTTCCATCACAGGATATTTCATGGAGCAATGCACTTCTTCTTCTAAATTTTAACACGAGCGTATTACATAAATTAACAGGGAATAGTCCCTGGCTTAATTTCAATGCAAGAACTGTAATTCAAGCCATTCCTCTTGTTGCCTCCCATACAGGATAGAAACATCTTCACTGTCTGCATCAGCACTGCCTCCCACAGATAGCCCTGCTGTGTCCAGCTCACGAGGGTTATGCTTCCTCCATGGGATCAAGAAGAGCTTCTAAGCTGCAGGATCCACACACCCCATCCCCACTTAGGAGGATGCTGTGGCTGCCCTGTCCCTCCCATCACAATGCTGCTCCCACAGGAAGGCAGCCTACCTAAGCTGGCTAGATAGGGGTTGCAGCACATTCCTGAGAGATCCAAGATATAAAACATATAAATAGAATATAAGGGCAGTATAGTCCTTATTCTATTCTCAGTTACCCAGACACTAAACAACACCCGGGTTTCTATTGTGTAGGGATTGTATCTTGATGGGTAGAAGAACAAAGGAATGTGTCAAAACATACAGGGATACTTCTCCTGACATGTTCACATTTTTCAGAGTGTTAATTAGATAAGCTCAGGTGGCTTTCACTGATTGTTTACCCTTGAGGTTCTCATTGGCTTAATATTCCATAAACCCAACTACTCATCTATTCATTCACAGATTTTTTAAAATGGGTGCGCTTTGTTTCAAGGTACAGATGTTAGTATAATAAAATACTAACAGATCTCTCAGTATGAATAAACAGGAATCAGTGTTTATTCATGATACAGACAATTGTGTAGGGAGTTCTCCTCATTAAAATGGTAAACTAAGCCAAACTTAATTACAGCTCGAAAGCCAAAGGGAAGTATGTTACAATCTTATCCTGCAGGACACAAGGTAATTTAAAAAACCAGTGGCATGCCAGTGATAAAGTAAACAGAAATATTAAATCAGACTAGGCACTAGTATTTGGCGTGCTTCATACCTATAGAAATCCATTTCCAGTTATGATTTGCTGGCTTGGGTACTGAAAAAAAAAAAAGTCACTTTTTTAAAAGCAGTCCTAAAACACATTTTATGTACCTCCACTATATAAAACTGGAAAACAAAATGAAACACATACATACTTTTTTGCTGAGAGACAACAAAGTTCTAGATTGATGTTCTGCAGTGAAACAGAGGGAAAGCCCTTGTAAAGACAATTATGTTTTCTTCCTTCTAACAAGGAATTAGGAACAATAATCCTTTTTGTTTTGTTTGTAATTTTTCCTTGCATGGTGACAAAAGGCTGTAAAACAAGATACTAAGAAACTGGCTGAGAGGAAATCTTGGCATCCAGGTGTAAAAGTCATAATACTGACAACTCTGCTGATACTGTGAAAGGCAGCATTTTGAACACATATTTGGTTTAGTTCATTTCTTAAATTATTATTGTTTCTGAAGACATTTCAAATAGGAGCTAAGCATAGATTGTCTCCCTTGTTTTTTAGCAGGAAGACAAATTCCCAGTCTAAGCAAATCCTTCTGCTAAATTTTTAAACAAAAGTACAGTAAGCTGCCTCTGTAAATTAAAATAATGCATTATATTATTAGAATACTTTTGGTATCTAGCTTTTCCTATTCATTTATTCTCATCCAAAATTACTATTGTCTGGCTTACCTGAGCTGGTATATATCCAGCTAAGATATCCACAATTTGCAAAGCAGATATCCTTGCAGTCAGTATATATTAATAGTTCCGAGACTAGAACAGTCTGCGGTGCTGCCTACCTTTGTACAATGCCACTGTGGTTAGCAAAACCACTCTATAAATAAGCTGTGGGTTCTGTGTTCTTGGTTTTTTCAGCCTCAGGCTGGAAATTAAAGCCTGAAAATTACAGGGAAATACACTAACCAGCCAACACAGGGGAAGACGCAGGATATTGTGGTTTTTACTGGCACACAAGACAAATAATCTTGTTGTTACCACCTCGCTGAAAATTTTAAAAAGACCTAGTTTTATCAAAAGTGTATAAGAATATGATTTTCCACCCAAAATGGCTTCAGCCAAATAAAAGTAACTGGAGTTAACAAGACACCAATATCCAAGAAATCTGTGAGTACAGCAGTCTATCAAACCCCATATAAAACAAACTTTAGGTGTGAATGGTGTCATACAACCACATGAAAAAAAAATAACAAACATTTTTACATTCCAAAAAATGACACTTTAACCCCACCACTAAAAATAAGGGATCCCTTAAATGAGTGTAGAGGAACCAGAAAGCACAACAGCACCCCTAAATCTGCCACTCTGATTTCCTGGCAGTGGCTGAATATTTCTGTTAAGTCCTTGGAGTTAATCCTAATTAATAACCGTGCTGCAAGTCAGCACTTGGCCAGCTCCCATCAAACAATATTTACATCTCTCTTATCTGGTCATAAATTGTTAAATTTTATCTATTGGCATACCCAAAGCAATTACCTGCCTGTCACAAAAGTGTGGATGCATTGCTAGAGTCATAAAAGGGCTTCTCTGATGGTTGCAAAGTTGAGCTGGTAGATGGTGTCCGTAGACAGAGAGACTGCCTTTCCTGAATGAATGGACTGAGTTCTCAATCTTGAATTCTGATCTTGAACGGAACTGAAATTCTTAACCAACCACCCAGACAGATGTTAGCATAACTGTTATTTAACCTGAACTCTACATCCAGAGTTCTTTAAAAACCACCAGTATCCCTCAGCTGTGAGAATGGTCAGTAGCAAGGGAACTGGACTTTGGTAGATCTCTAATTCCAAAGTCCATCTACTACACTATTAACGTAGGTTGGCACACTTAGGCACATTTTGATGGGAAAAGTGCTTAATGCTCTTTTCCTTTCTCCTACTGTCCAAAACCAGAATTCAGTGATAGGTGTTTCTCTTGTAATGCACAACTTCCCTGCTGCTCTGTGCAAAGCAACCACCTGTGCTCGAGTTTCTGCTTTAGTTACTCCACATGTCTCCCTGGTTCTTCTCCACTCAAATTGTAAAGAGGTGCTGTGCAGGAACAGGTATTCAGTGGCTGTAATTGACATGCTGGCAGAACTGACACCCTGCTTTGAAAGTCAGTGTGAACATAAGGAACTTTAAACAATTATTTTAACAGCTTAATGTCACTATTAAACTCTTTGACCATTGACAGAGGAATAAATATTGTTTCAGTAGTTAACATCAATTGCTGCATTATTTAACTAATAAACCACAAACAGCCTCTTTCACAAAAAGCCTTTACCATATGGATCTCTACTTCAGTATCTTTAAAATCCTGCTCACAGAGAAATCATACCAAATAAGTCTGTCTCACATAGCAAAGAATGTGAAATCTCACACGCTATCAGCCTTTCAACCTCTCCATTCCGCAGGTTTTCAAAAGAATGAGCCACCCTGATTTCCACCTGCAAAAGGTCAGCCCCAGAATGCAAACAATTTCTTTGTGCTGAATGTCTCTCTTTTCTTTCCCTGAACTTGAGTTGACATGAAGTATTTGGCTTAGCTATGTGCAGACTCCAAAGGCCAAGCCCCCTTCTCTCTTCCAAGCATGCTGAGATAAAAACACAGATAAGATTCATAGTTCCTGTAACTTCTGTACCTGGGAAACATAAAACTTGGGCAGCACTCAATTTCTTTTGGACATTGTGTATAAAAGCCACTGGAGACAGAGTACACAACTGCCAAAACACCTCTCCATCAAGATTGTGTTCTATAAATTTCTGCTGTAGAGGTTTTTAGTGGAGATTTCTATAATGTTCAAAGGGAAAAAACAACACTGTTTTGATATGAGGCTTTTTTCCTTTCTTGTCTTTCATTCTTACCCATTCTCTATCACTCCAGCTTGAGTTGTGCTGCTTACCTTCTTTTGCTGTACTGTCAGCTTTCTTGCAGCCATCAGGACTTGGATGCCCAGAGCACAGATGCTGCCAGGGCTGATAAGAGAGAGTGAGTTCGTCAGTGGAATGAATAGCATAGCCAGCACTGTACTATTCTGATTCTTTATTTGTTAGTCATAGTTTGCAGATATTACAGGCATAATAACTTTGCAACATCTTCAAACATTGCACACAGAGAAGGCATGTGGCACTTCTCTGCAAACCAGGAGTGTTTGGGCACTCTTACCCACCACCCAACTGGCTTGAACAGAGCACTTACTAAGCAGTAAATTATTTTGGCTATTAAGGGCATACTTATTACAAAAGCATGCTTCTGTTAATCATGTCAGGCTTCAGCCCTGTCCCTGAATTTTCTTTATTTTTTTGCCCACTGCCCACTCCTTGGTGAGCTCTGGGTAAACGCTCTCATTGTCTGTTGTTAATCATTCTTGCCCACATGATGACATGAGCGTCTGAACAAAACCACCTTTTCTGGATGGATCATGAAATGGGATGGAACTTATGAGGCATCTTTCTCCATATTACATTGCCCTCAGCTATGTTCTATCAGAGGCACTCTGTACTACTGTGTAAACACATTCTCTTTCATGTCACAGTGATCTGGAAATAATGTCTCTGTATGGAACAAAATGGAAAGATAAGACATTTTCTCACAGGCCTGTCTCAAAATGGTATTTTTTAAAATATCAGAATAATCCTCTGTACAACTGGCAAAAGTGAACTTCTTTTCCTTCTGACACCTCTTAGAGGGACAGTTAGGCTGCATAGCCCCTGTTCTGCAACTGCATTCTTACTTTTTTTTTAAAAAGTAAGAATGCAGTTGCCTATCACAAGAGGTCTCATGATGCAGACTGAGCATTTTCAATGAAATACAACCCAGTCAATCTGCAGAACTCCCTAAGGGCTTCCCTGCTATTTCTACTTGTAACAGTTCTCGGCAGGCTTGTGTTTTATCCTGTGCACTCACTGTGGATAGTAACGGACTCTTCCATGTCCCTTTACACATCAGCTTTCCTTTCAGCATTAACAATGATCACAGAAAAGAACTCAGCACTGAAACCAGTCATCTGCTTCCTATCAATGGGATGGGCAGGCAGCAAGCTAGGAAGAGTGATGGTTTTTTGACCCTACCTATACCATTGACCTGATCAACTGCAAATCAAGGACTGGGCAAAATACCTCTCTACTGGAGCAAGGGAAGAAGCAGTAAACATCCTGGTATACTGCTTTTTCATGAGACTTTGGTGATCCCGAAGCTGAGTCTGTACTGTATATTTAAACTCACTGTGAAAATGCAGGCTGCATCCATTTCATCACATGTAACAGGCAGAGTCTACTTAAAACAGCTTTCACACTTCTCATAGCTTTTCCTACCAAATACGCTGAACAGTGCTTTTCCTTATTACACATCAGTTCAAGAAGCAAAGGGTATACCAATGAAGCAAACTAAGTGGCTAAAAAGATTTAATTTACTGATCCTGAGAATTTGGATACTCATACAATGTCAGCAGGGTGTGAACTATAAAATTAATTTGAGAGAAAAGGAGAGTCTATCAAAAAGTTTTGAATTTTCATGATACATCTGAAAGTGATGTATACAATATTGTGCAGCACATGCTAACCAGATTTTCAATGGTACACGGGGCACTTATAAAAGCAAATGAGTTCCCTGATATGCTTCACAGGATTAATAAACATGAGCTTCACAAAACCGCATTTCATTCCCACACAAAAAAAAAAAATGGTAATGAGTTAGACATATAAAGACAATATAGCAAAAAAAGCCCAGTTGTCTTGCTAGAAGTTATACAGAGAGAAAGAAAAAAAACCCTGGTATACCAGGTCTCAGTGTTCAGACAACCATAGCGATACTTTAGTATTTATGTCAGAAGGTCCTCAAGAGACATGTTCTCTAGTCTTTTCCTTCTCTTTTACTAGAACATTTGAAGTAAACTAGAAAGCTTATAATTAAAAGAGTGAAACAAATCTAAAATCTTTGGTTAAGGCACCAAAATAAACCTGAAGCTGCTCAAATGGAAAACAAAATGAGTCACAATCCCAGAAACGCCTTGGGCTTGTCATTCTCTCAGTGTATGCCAATATTCTCTAATAGAGGTGATATTCAAACATTCACAGTGCTGAGCATATGTTTTAGACAGTTACCAACACGAAAGCAAAGCATAGATACATATGCACTTTGTTGTCCTTGTGCTTTGCTGGGACATTTGTTGTCCCTCCTTCCTGGGTGCTTCCTTAGAAGGGCCCCAGGAACATTCTCAGAGCATTTCTTGGCCCAGTACGAGCGGGGTTTTCTAGGAACCAGAGCTCATGTCGAGGGAACACTATCTCAAAGGGAAAGAGTGGGCTAAGTCTCAGGAGTGGCCTAGAATTCAGAGTATTGCCTGGGCTGTTTTACCATATATAGCCAGCATACAGTCTTTAAATACTTTGACATTCAAGTCTCTGATTTTGCCCTTATTCCCAAAGGTTCCATTGGAAAAGGTGGAGCTCTGACTTATTTCAGCTTCATTATCTACAGGTTTCTATCTGAAGGATAAAGATCTTTACATGGAATCCTTTCTCAAAGAGAAAAAGAAGAGAATCATAGAAAGACTCATAGAAAAATTATAAATAAAATCAATGAACAAACATCAACACACAGGCACACACACAAACTAACAAAAAAAACCCTATAAATTGAAGCAGATTACAGAAAATAAAATGGGCAGACCTTCAGCTGATATAAACAAAAGTGCTGATTAATCTTAAAGCTGTAATGAATGAGAGAGCATGTGCTAATAAAATAAATGCATTGCTAGCAATACAAATAAAACAGTTTTGAGCTGTTTTCACAAGCACAACAAGACAAAAAAAGGAAGGTTAAAATCTATCTGTAGATTACTTTATTCCCTCTGTGTCTCCCAGGAATTTTACATACAGTTATAACTGTCTAACTATCAAAAAGACCGAGTGAGAAAATGGAAGGAGTCCAGAGTCCAACAAACAGCAAAAATGATCAGAGAGCTGGACAGACTGATACGTAGTGAGGGACTAAAATAGAACTGAATTTTTAAGCCATTGGCTGTATGACAATTAAAGAGATACAGCAATCTACAGTCTGAAAGCATGAATACAAAAAGAGAGAGACTTTTATGGAAAAATAGAAAGGGAAACTGAATAAGAAAAAAAAAAAAAAAAAAAAAAAAAAAAAAAAAAAAAAAAAAACCAAGTTCTGGTTTTCCAAAGTAGACTGAACTAGACTTCCAAGCATGGAATGTGTAAAAGATCTGCTAGTCTAGGACTAACCATGTTCTCTTCTCCCAGACCTATCTACAGGAGGCTTCTTAAAAATTTCTTATTCCTGTTCTTATTAATGTATCTCCACAGTTCAGTGTTCTTTACCACTAAAACAGAGTAGTAGCTAGCATTTTATTCAAGGACCATCTAGCCCTGGGCAAAAGTTTTTGAGAACAAACCAATCCTTAACGCAGTTCCTGTGCTCTGCTATGTCTCCCACCACTGCTACCACAAGCACAAACACTGAAGGAAATTTCAAGATGTGAGTATAGCATACATACACTTGTTTTCAGCACATGTTAGGCTGCTGCTAACTCTTTAGACATGAGTTTCCCTGTTCCCCATGGATTTAATAAAAAAGACAGACAGAAAGAGGAAGAGCACATAGCCTTGGGAGGGAGTGGCCTGGAGGGAAAAACCCCAGAAGAAGCCAACTGAAGGTTAATCACAATTTGCTAGACTTTGACTATTGATAATATATCTCTTCTCTAAAAAGTAACTTTGCATTCTATCTGCTCCAATCTCCTTTCTTTGCATAACCTGGACAGAGCAAACACTGGAATAGACATACATTCATACATATAACGCGCATATATATTATATATACGTGTCTTGTAGTACATGGACCAGTTGCACCGATGCCACAGGGGCAGGCCAAGTCATACTAGAGAAGTCTTACAGAGAGAAGGAATATAATCCAGGTGCACCTCCAAGAATTGTACATTCTTCAACTACACTTCTTTGACTCAAAATAATTAGAAAAAATATCAGTTGCTCACAAGGGCATTTGCATTCTATATCATCTCTTCTCAGTGGAGTTTTCAAATTAGGAATTTTTTTAATTGCATGCCCTTTGAAAAAGTATTCTGCAAATTCTACTTTTATCAGAGGAGCACCTTTTTTCATAAAGGAAGGGGTTAACCTCAGAAATTACTTTACTTACCTAAAGAAGTCAAGATTTAACCAAGCTATCAGACTATAAAAAGACAATAAAGTTAAGTTTAACAGGAAAAAATCAAAAGAATAGTGTATGTGAAGCACTCCTTGGGCAAGTAAAAGTCAGACCCTTACAAGCCCCAAATGTAGGAATCCTTGGAAAAGAAAAATTCTTCATTCTGTGTACAGCTGACTTATACATATTTCTGGGTTTCCAATAAGTCATTTGAAAACTATATGATGAATAAGAATGGAAAATATTTTTTCTATATTTTAGGAATAAAAAATAAAAAGTTTTGTTGCCTACTTTATGGATGAGAATGTACTAAACACCTCAGAGATTTTCTGGGTCATTAACATACTGCAAATGGACCAAAAATGCGTTCTTAGCAGAAGTAGTTTATCAGACCCTAAGTATTTTTGTAAAGGAACTACAAAAAAGAATGACATAATTCAAGCGTAACATGTTCAGTATTCCTCTTCCATACACAAAGCATGAAAAGAGGAGAAACTGGTGAAAAGATCAAAGAGATTTTCACATAGAGAGTTGTTAAATAGCAAGTTGCAGAAAACAGCTGGAAAACTTAGTGGCAGTAAACCCCTGAGGTGTAGTTTAGAAATGCAAACTAAACAGCTCTAGTCTCAATCTAGTGGCTTTCGCATTTTTCCAGATGGATGGCTTTTAAAAACAGACCTGAGAAGTGTTTGATCCAGATATCAATTGCAGATAGAAATCTGCACCTTTGGAAAAAAAAAATTATCAGGTTTTGGGTTTTTTTTTAATATCCAAAGCACCTAAGCTTGTGGTAATTATTCATAGAGTTCAAGAGTTTGTTTTTTATCTTTATAAAAGTCATCAATAAATGACAGCACACTGTTTCACACCCCCAGTCATCACCTGCTTCCCACTAGATGTAGCTTCCTGCAAAGCAACACTTCATCAATAGAAGAAAGAACAAAACAACCATTAGCCGAGTCCTAAATAAAACAGAACATTCAGCAATCTCCAAAAAATACGGTGTGATCCAAGGTGAAGGATCCTCCATCACTGACAACTAATGACAGAATGTTTGCAACGAAAACCATCCAAGAAGAGTTACTGCTTTTATAATGATTTTTCATCAGAATCTGGTTTAACTTGGATGCTCATAGAAAAATCACCTGGTCCTTCCTGCAAATCCCACAAGCATCTAAGCTGCTTCTATATTTCCTCCACAATATCCCTTTTCCTTTTCCATTTCAGTGGGCAAAGAAACCAAGCTCTGAAGCTCTGATGAACTTCCAGGTTCTGGTGTTACGCTACACTGGTTTAATGCGTTTCTTTACTCTGGTTATGGTAAACAGCCATAAACACTGGGGTTACCCATTTTAACAAGCTACAACCAGTCAGCTGAACAGTAGCAGCTGTTGGACCACCATGCTGCAAGGCTAAAGCAGATAGTTCTGCTCCCCAGCTCTGGCAGGGCTGGGGCATTAACAGGCTCAGGAGTTGCCATTCAGTGCTGAGCAGCTTTCCATAACCTACATCCCTTTCTCAACCTTTTATAACATGCAGCTGGCCCACTGAGTAGGAACCCCATTAGGGAGTCTAATAATCTTTAACATGCTTAAACACACAGGAAACATTGATTATATCAGCCCCTGTACTGCTGTAAACACTGAAGTGGCCAGCAGGACTGGGGAAGTGATTGTCCTGTACTCGGCACTGGTGTGGACACACCTCAAGTTCTGTGTCCAGTTCTGGGCCCCTCATTACAAGAAAGACATTGAGAGCTGGAAGATGTCCAAAGAAGGAAAACAAAGCTGGTCAGAGGTCTTGACAGTAAGTCCTATGAGGAGCAGCTGAGGGATTTGGATGGTTTAGCCTTACCATTCTCTGCAACCATCAGAAAGGAAGCTGTGGCCAGGTGGGAGTCAGCCTCTTGTCCCAGGCAACCAGACACAGAGCTAGAGGAAATGGCCTCAAGCTGAACCAAGGGAGGTTCACATTGAGCATCAGGCAATTTCTTCCTTGAAAATGTGGTCCAGCATTGAAACAGGCTACCCAGGGAGGTGGTGGAATTACCATCCCTGGAAGTGTTCAAGAAATGACTGGATGTGGCACTAAGAGCTATAGTGTAGTTAACATGGTGGTCTTCGGTCAAAGGCTGGACTCAATCTTGCAGGTCTTTTCCAACCTTAATGATTCTATGATGTAGTACATATCATACATAGAGACAGTCTCCGAATCCAAACCTGGGAACTTTCACTAGATTACCACTCATTTCAGAATTCAAATCTGAATCTCAGTGAATCATTGTGAGTTTTACCCCGTAACATATACTGACGTATTAAGAACAGCTCTGATGATACATTCTAGAATGTATCATCATTCTGGCAGAAGCAAAATTTTTAAAAAATTGAAAGCTCACAAGAATGAATTATTAAAACACACTGAAAATATTTCCAAACTTTTGTTGGTGGGAGAAAAGAAAAAAGAAGTATCTAAAAATGTCTGAGCCCAGCCCCTTTGCTGTTCCCCATGCTCTCTATCTGCTCACAAGGAACCATATTCCCACTGTTGGTATTAAGCAGCAAACTCTCTCTTCCCTCAGTGGAGACTATTTGAGCACTATTAAGTCATCAAAACAGCAACTCAGGAGACCTCATGGGAGTATTTGCTTTCTTCCTTTCTCATATTAGAAATCAGAAGCTATGCTGAAAGCTACTATAAACATCTCTATTACCACTAACTTAGCTTGGCTGAAAGAGATCCAGAAAGTCCTAAAATCATTCTACAACCAGCTTTTGGCCTGAACGTATTTATCATGTCACCTCTATTCTGACTCAAAGCAGCTTTCACCTTAACACATACAAAACCAATCTTCATAGAAGCTATTTGGCTAAATTTAGCAGCAATTGATATAATTCAGCAAATTAAATATAAATGTTTAGCCATGGCTTACGTTTATTTGCATTGATTGGCCACTGAAAACAGTGACTTTTACACTCCAAAGTACAAAAAATGACAAGAAAAGCAAAGGAGCACAAGAGAGTTTCCATACACAGAGACAGGATCTCATTATCCTTTTTAATGGAACAAGTCAAAGTCACTGCTTTGGTCACTGCAAGGTGACAAAGTAGGATACGTACGATGTACACACTTTTTCCAAAAGCCTCCCATCAGGTTTTCCTATGCAAACGCCTCAAACATGCAATTTATTTGATTTTTTAAAATTTTTTTTTTAGCTTATACAGATATGGCTATATCAAGGTAATGTGTTATTGTTTGCAATTTAAACCTCTCTATTTATCAAATCTGAATATTTAAACTGCCCACTGCGTAAATAAGAAAATGTAGCTTCTAATCAATATCTTTAATTTGCAAGGCCCTTCAGGGTTGGTTTCATTTTAACACATCTCACATATCCCTGAATGCCACACAAATTTCTCAGTTCTCTACAACTGCTTCCTTCAAATGGATTTACATACATTTTGCATAGTTGTTTTTATATCACTTTCTTGTGCGCTTTTTAAAGCTTAAAGCTTTCCTTAACTTAATGTAGCAGTGAAAATTATAGGAAGTTAAAATTAGCAGCTTCCTCATTAATTTAACAGGTCTGGATGATTGATTAGTAATATCACTTCTCTCCGAGACTGAGAGGTGACTGTAAATTTATCAGAAGGAAAATTGGGAAAAGAAGTTGCAATTTTTCCGCTAACACTGCCTGGTTCACTTCTTGAAATCTCAGCTGTGCAGCTGCCTCTCCCTTCCACCCATGCTGCACAGCCAGGGGATGGCTGCAGCCACTGTTTTTACACCTCACTTCTAACGTAAACAAATACTGAGAGCCCATCTGACCTTTCATATCCAGTACACTGCCTATCTGTGAGATGGTAGTAACAGAAATTCCCCAGGTATGTCATAGAGATATGAGGGTAAAATAAAAGACTCTTTTTACAGCTCCTCTGAAAACATTAATACTTTCAATACTGATCTTAAAAAGAAAATAACATATTTGAAGTACACATCTGTTAAAATCCCAATAAAATTACAAGAGAAATTAATAGGACTCCTTGTAACTTATCCCTTTGAAAATGTGAAGAGTTTTTTGTATTATAATCATTATATGGTACTTTTAGATTAAACCACAAATATTTTTTAAAGGGAAAAGAGAGAAAAAACAGGAAAAGGATACCCTGAGTGCTGAACTCATCCTGACAAGCAAAATAGAATGGATGAGGCCCAACTGGCCATTGTCTATGGTCTTGTTGCAAAGACAGAGGCACTTTGTCAAATGCTAAGTAAAATTGTGAAAGCTTTTGCCAAAAGATACATAACTGACATGCCTGCCCTGGTCAAGAAAGACAGTTTGTATTTGTATATAAAATGCTACAATAATCAAAGTAATCAAAGTAATACTCAAAGCCTAAACAGGAACATCCTTATAAAACAAATATAGAATTAAATGGACACCACATTTTTCAATAAAATTACACATTAGCTAGAGTCTAAATGTAACATTTTTTTCAAGGACATATATGGAAACTTTTTTGCCAAGATCTTTGCTCTCCAAAAATCTGTTTGTGAACTGAGATGTTTCGCCTTGTGCTGCACTTCACACCTCAGAGGAATTGCAGTGAACATGCAAAAAAATCCTTCTCCAAACCAGTTTGTAAAAGTCCTTTCCCAACAATGTGTATGAAAACAGTAATAAAACTACTGAACCTACCACAGCCTTGCTTGCTTTTTTGGATTTCTCATCTATATGTCTGCATCCATTGTTCACCCCTGGGCCTATACTTTTGACTACAAGCTTTCTGGGAGACTACTTGCTCAATAGCTGTGTATTCTGTACCACAAAGCATTCTGAGAGTCTCTTCTGAGACACTCTAATGCAAGAATTCATAATAATGAACAATTTCAACCTTTCACTTGTTAAAAACATAGCAGCAAAAGGTGCAATGGTTAGAAAATGGAGATACATTTCTTCAACAGCTGATGTTACCTTCAAGCAGAAGTTTAGCACATAAAGTACTACACCTTGGCCAAAGTGTGGAAACACTCACATACACACGCATTTCATGTCACATGGTAGAATTCATTGGCTGTTCACCAACACGGAGATTTAAAAAAAAAATCTCTCTAAAGGTTATTATAGAATATCATGTAAGATTGGAGAAGTTTTGCACCTTGTTAATGGTTATTTTTCTCTACTCTTAGTTTTGTACTTCAAAGTCTTCTGTCCAGCCATGCTGGCAGAATGCTGAGCCTGAACATGGATGCTGGAAAAATCCCCCTTACTGAACATTGTATATACCTCCTTTTATTCTGTGCAATTGCCAGGGATTATAACTTGATGCTGCCCTGACTTTACTCTCAACCTCACTTGATAAGTCATATGCAAATATTTTCCAAAATAACTACCAAAGTTATTGAAAACAGCATGATTTAAGGGGTTTTTAATAACCAACATCCTCAGTCATATGCAGTCATTTATTACTTTTAAATAGGCTTTCCATGAAAAATATTATTCTTTCAGGAGCAATTGCATCACCACTTTATTTCAAATCCTCAGAGATTACAAAGGTAAACTCTTGGGTTTTCCATGGTGCTTTCCCAATGTTTATCAATTAATACACTAACAGATTTCACAAAGTATATGGACATGAACAAGAAAGTGCTATTTGCTTTTTATAAATGGGGCTGATACTGCAAGCCCACTCTCCAGTGGCAGACTGTGGTTTGGGAGACCTTTCAAGAAGAACCACTCCCCAGCTTTTAGCAAAGCTGGAACTGAGCAATAAAGCCACGGACTCCCAGCTCCAGCTGGTTGGGTTGCGTGAGGTGCAGCAGGAGTGGTTGGGAAATGGGCAGAGCTGTTCAAAAGCAGGTCCCCGGTTGTGCACATGCACCTGATCCATGCCTCTAGCGAGGGGAGAAGTAGGAAGTAGTTGGTACAAACCAGTATGGCCTAACTTCTGTAACTAAGGGGCTAGTTTGAGAGCTGTGCTACTGGCTCCTACCTTGCTTTTCAGCAGCACCAAATTCAAATTTCTGTGCCTAACCCAAGCAGCTACCAGAAACCTGATTAATACCTTTGGGCTCCACTCAGGTCCCCATATCGATAGGCCAAAAAATAACAGTTGCTGGACAGAAGCACCCTGAAGGATAGGGCTGAACCTTGAATCTAATTGTTTTTTTATTCTTGTCACTCATGGAGCAAAGAGTAATGGAGGAAGACAGGAGGGATGAGGGGAAGCAGGGTAGAAATGTAGCCCATAACTATGTCTGGAGTCATCACGCTGTTTCTTTGCTTGTCTTTGAACCTATTATAAACTCGTATTTGCAGGCTTTTTAGACCTAGTCCAAAACATTTACGTGAGATCAGTATCACTATGGTCATTAGTAAGGGAGAAAAAAACCCATCAATAGAGTTACACATAGATACAAAGCTTTCCTGCAGAAGTTTCCGACAAGAACAGTGCAGTATGAACCAGAGCATTGTAATAGGTGATTTCCTATCCAAATTTTGCATAGTTGTTTTTATATCACTTTCTTGTGCGCTTTTTAAAGCTTAAAGCTTTCCTTAACTTAATGTAGCAGTGAAAATTATAGGAAGTTAAAATTAGCAGCTTCCTCATTAATTTAACAGGTCTGGATGATTGATTAGTAATATCACTTCTCTCCGAGACTGAGAGGTGACTGTGGTTATTGAACTCAGCGAGAATGAACTCCTGGCAGCTCATGAGGTCACTCTGCGTATCAATATTATCAGGTACTTTTAGCAGTCATTATATTAATTTCGTGACTTTATACAGATCACTCTTAGGTTTAAAACATGTGCAAAAATAAAATAGAGGAATAACTTGTACGGACTGAACCTAAAACCCAAAGAAGGCATGAAAATACTTCTCATGGCAGATGCAGTATTTTATTACAGCAAAAAATGAGGCAGTTTAAGCAGCAGGAGTCAAGTAAATCCCGCTGGAGTGTGACGGGCCATTGGGCCGGACACGGGAACCTCGGCGGGCAGTGGCGAGTCACCTCTCTTCCCCCCTTCTTTCCCAGTTCCCCTACAGCTGTAAAGGAGCCACAGACACGGCCCAACGTGACCCAGAGCACAATCGCCTCCGCTTTTTGTTTCCGCTGTCTGTTGTCCCGATGCCACAAACGCTGACAAAGGCCAGTGGGGCGCGAGGCCGCGGTGACAGCCGGGCACCGCAGGTGAACGGGGACACCGAGGGNTCGGGTCCTCGGTGAGGGGGGTCCCCCGCGGGCTCCCCGCGCCCCAGCTCCCCGTGACGGTAGAACCTCCTCTTGTTCCAGCTGGGGTTCGAGGATGTGATCGCGGAGCCCGAGCTCACCCACTCCTTCGACAAGGTCTGGATCTGCAGCCACGCTCTGTTTGAGCTCAGCAAGTACGTGATCTACAAGGTCCTGACTCTGGTCCTCGCCATACCGATGGCCCTGGTTGTGGGGATCGTCTTCGCGACGCTCAGCTGCCTCCACATCTGGTAAGGGCGTGCTGTGTCCGGGCTCTGCCGACTGCTCCGCAGAGCTCCTCTCCTCTAGCATTCATTACCGCCCAGCCACCGATCGCCGAGTTTACACCGGTAGCCAGATCAGCTAATATTAACTGCTTTATTTCTAAAGGGACAGAAAAGGAAGCAATGTTTTCTCTGTGATTCAGTTCCCTGCCTTGGTTTTACCAGCGGTCTGTCGTGACTGTATAAGCTCCTTGGGGCAGAGAGCCTGTATTCCTGCTTGGACGGCACCTACAGCAATGCATTCCAGCCTTGGCTGGCTTCTGGAGTGCTAATAGTGACTGAATTTGTTTTTTAAACTGAAGTGCAGAATTTGTTCAAACGTGTATTTTAAATGAATTATATAGGCAGAAGTATTACTAACACCTGAAGTTATTACTAACTTATTAGTACCGTTACCTCTTTCATTTTTTTCCTCACAGACTGAAGAAAGTTTTTGAGGGCCCAGCTGGCTCTATGTTATTGCCATAAAATGTAGTGCCAGTGCCTTTCATCTGGTACATAGCTATCTCTAGATGCAATGCTCCAAGGCCCTTCCACCTAAGCAAAAAACCCTGCTGAGCTCAGGAAAGCTGCTTCTGGCCATGGCAAAGTTCACAGGCAGATACACTGCCATCCAAGTCACACCAAACCTGTGTACTTTAAGCATAATATGCTCACAAAATATCAGGAAGACTACTTTGAGACCAGAAAGGGAGATGATGCTGGAGAAGGAAGAAAGTCAGGGAGAGTAATGGGGTTGAGGAAAGAACTGACAATCCAAAAATCTGTAGAGGAAGGGATGAATGCAGATTATTGTCATTATTTCTGCAAACCAGGATTTTCCATGTACATGAGTTTTGGGCAAAGTCTGATTTGACTTGTGTAACACTGGAATCCTTTTCCTTTTATCAAGGAAAACAGAATACAGAAACTGGAAGTGAACTTAAAACCCTAGGAATACACTGATTATCTGGACCCATGGTGGCAATCTTGTGGGTGCAGATTTCAGTTTTTGAAAGTACAATGGAAGCTTGTGTTGACGACATTGTCAAGCCACTTTGAAAACTGACTAACTTGAGTTTTGGAGCATGGTGTTTTCATAATATCCAAAGAAGTTGCAGTACAGTTTAGGGATGCCCACTTGCTATATCTCTTGTTCCCAAATTGTTACAAACGAACAGTGCATAGGCATAGTGTTGCCCAGATTTTTAGATTTGTCAGTTGTCACTGTGCCATAGTGTGCAGTGTGACTTCAAAAGGGTATGGTGAGTATATATAGGTTTCCAGTAGGGAAATATGTGTGGAAAAATTAATCAATGCCAAATTTATTTAAACTGTAGTACTTTTTTTGTGCTTCATAAGGATCTTGTATCTGGATTTCACAGACTGGATACAGAGTTCACTGATCTAGGACTCAGAGGTCAGTTACTATTTATGCACGTAGTCCCTAGTGACTATCTCAGGAACTGTGGGTTCTCAGTATATGTGAAATAGGACTGTCGGAATGTAGCACTTCACTTGAAAAGTTTCTCTCGACTTTCTGTGAGCACACTTGCTTCTCCAACAAATCATTTGCTTTGCCCAGGTTCGTTGTCAACATAGAATCGATCATTTGTTTTGATCTTCCTTGCACCTGAGATGGATGTGAAAGAATCATGTAACTCAGTAGTGCTATCTGCATTCCCTTGGACTCCATCCAGTGCTACCATCCAAAAGCAATACTGCCTCATATTCCCACAAACTCAAGCTGGACTTGGTCCAACACGAAGGTGGAACACTCTGAGACTAAGTTGGCATCTCTACATCTCTTCTTGTTCCAGATATCACGCGAGTGAGGAGTTCAACATTTCTGCGTTTGAGAGGGTAGTGCAAAAGCAGTGCACATTTAGAGGCCCTAAATATAGGGTGCTAGTTCCCTTGTAGGTCCATTGGGTCTGGAAAAAAAATTAATTATTTGTTTTGTACGTGAAAGAAAGGGAATTCCATTATAACTCTGTCTTCAGCTGTTTAAATGTCATGGGAAGACCCTGGGGCAAACTTTCCCAGAAGTCTGCCACTCAGAATCTCTGTGCTTCACTTTTATCATCCAAACCAGTGAGGTGATGATGTTAATATGTCATAAGGGAGCCTTTTGTGGGACTAGGTTCAAAAGTGTTTCAACAACTTTTGGAGGTGCTCAAGCAGAAAGCTCTGTTGATGCCACACATGTTGTTGCAGTTTGATCAGCACGTTGAAAATCCACATAAGTCTAACTCGGCATTTCTCACACTCAAGGGTGCCTTGTGAATTGGCCCCATCACACTGGATAGTAAATGTTGTCTTTCACCTGCAAAAAGAAAGCTAAGTAAGAAATATATAGTAATACACTCAATTTTCATTTTAACCATAAAGATGAAGCATATTGTGTTCCCAAACTGGCTGCTTGAGCCAGAATCTGGTTTCACACTACCTGGTAAAAGGTACTGATGGGCTGAAACTGGGCCAGCTAGCAGGCCAGTGATCTACATACAAGCCAGTTCAAGAAAGTCAACTTCACATTTTTCCTTTACTTATGACTGTCATTCTCACCAGAGTATACAGGCCACACTGAGTTGTAACATCTTTCTGTGAAATTAGCAAGCTTTTAAATATGTCCTCAGATTGTAGCTCTTAAGGTTATTAATTTTTGAACATGAACAGAACACTTCTGGTTTTTCAGGTGGCTCATGCAAAATTGTTACATTTCTTGTAGATCAGTGACTGATTCTTGTTCCAAGCCACATGTTTGCCATCTCTTGGAAATTAACACTTGAATTTCATATATGCTTTTTTGTAGTCTTATCAGAATAGTGTTCTGGTACATTGCATATTTACACTAAGAATCAGTGATCCATAACTTGAATCTTGGATCTGAGATGGGCTCACTCAGCTCTATACATCACCAGCTAAAGCAGTAGGTATTCACAGCACTTCTCCACTTGAGCTTCCATTCACAGTGCTCAGAGAGAGCCAGGGACTTACATGAAAAGCAGATACGGACATGCATTATTTCTTACCTTTTTGTATTCCACAACTTCATTTACATAACTGCTGCTATCATACTCAACCCTAAAACCATGTCCCAACTGACTGCTTGAAATCAAAATGAATTACATTACAGCTAGGAAGGCCTACCTTATAATCTGGTGGTGCTGCCTTGATGCCTCTTCTTTGATGTCCAATACTTATCCCTTGGTTTAGAAAAAGGAAGTACATGGATGTTGTCTTGCTTCTTTTGTAGTAGTTTTATCTTTTCCAGTCTACCCACGTCCTGGAATATATAATATTTGATTTTAATGCACTTCAGATACTGTGTATGAGTCGTGAAAGGCTTTGGTGGTTATCTGTTGCCTCACTTGTCCCAATGATTAATGACACGCAACAAGAAGCTGTACAACTGCTAAGCAATTTTTAGCCATCTTTTCACAATGCTTGCTTGTACTGTAGAGCTATACAAGACTTTTAATTCACAATCATGATGTTACATGGAATTAGGTAATTTAAGCACAGAAACATAGAGCATTTGAAAAATAGTATTAAGACGTGTCTGAGATTCCATTTTGAAAAACACTGCAGGAGAAGGTGTGATTCTTCACTTTGAAGCTGGAATCTGAATTAATGCTGCATGACGATTCCAACATTGTTGTCCAAGTCTGTGAAAAGTTGATTCTCATTATCAGTGGGAATTAAACTGAGCTCTGCCATTTCTAAGACGTGTTTGGTTCTTGACAGTATTTGTTCAGGGCTTAGTGAGAAGAAAAAGTAACATGAGCAACAGTGAGAAATGTTGAGGGGTGTAATTTTGTAGATGCCATGCCTTGAAAAGAATAAAGAGAAAATAGGATAGGAGGGAAAAAATGGGGTAAGTTGCACTTTTCAGTTCAACAGTTCCCAAAAGACACAATTCATCCCATTTGGTCAAAGGAGTGGTATTCTATAATATATATATATACATAGCAAGATGAGAGGTCATATAGGTAGCTGTCTTCAGCTTAGATGACAAATTCAACAGACCTTTCATTTTCTTCTGGGTGCTGTATTGCGTGGTAACACTAGTAGTACCAGTATCAGTGTTGCTATCCCTGGGATATGCTACTTCCATTTTACTGTTAGACATTACTCAGGCAGGTAGCTACTATGTCTGTGAATAAAAGTGCAGACCGGGGTAAATCCACAGCAAAGGATGGGTGTGTTATATTTGTCAGGTCACAAAAACAAATACATGGCTTCTAATGGCATTTGATTATTTAGGTGTGACTCCATGGAAAGCACATTGCACCCTCTGATAACCTGGAAGTATTGCAGTGTTGTCACACTATCCTGTGCAGATTTGTACACCTGTAAATACACATGTATATACACATATTCACATAATTTAAAACTTAGAAAATACCTTTTATGACTCTCTTTGGTGTAAAGGATTTTCTTCTCTGAAGGAAGATGTTTGAGTAATTGTTCTATAAGTAGAGCGACTTTTATTTCAAAATTGAAAGTTATTTACATTAATTAGCTTTAGTTGCTCTTATGTCTCACGTATCCTCCTATGGATTTAGTCTACACTGGGTTTTGCATGCATTTACCATTAATAACAAAATTGAGTAACACGTGATTATAACACGTGATTATAACATTATAACAAAGATTATAAAACATTACAAAACATTTTAATGCTTATTTCCTTAAGATTATCAAACTAGGTTGAGTTCTAGTACTGTGTGAATGACCTCTACAGCAATTTCAAATACTATGATCACTGCTTCTCCAGCCTTCTACATCTTTCTGTGAATCTTCTGCATATGTGGTATTTGTTTTGTTTGTATTTTGTGCGATCTTGTCAACAGAGGGTCCAAAACAAATGTTGTCTTTTCTACCTCTCTCCAGTTCAGTTAGATTTAAAAAAAAATTAGGCCAAATTAATTATAGATTATATCAAAGGAGCAATTACATTGTCCTTATAAACTATCAGAAATGGAAAAGAAGTGAAGTCAGCACAAATGGAATAGCCATTTCTGGTGCTTTCCCTGTGTTGCTTGGAAAAATAGCAGTTCTTTTTTTCCTTTGCATTATTGATGTTTATCAGCAGTATTCTAACAGGTTAAGACCTAATTTTTTACTCTATAAATCATCTATTCTATATGCAGTGATATTATAGGTTATAAACACACCGTTTACAGGGTTCAGTTTAAAACTAGAGGCACAATTTTCCAGTAATGCTCACAGTCCTATATGGGGTGTTTCAGCAGAGACAAAAGAGAAGGTTTTAGAAAAACTATTCTTGTTTAAATCCATCTGGGCTAGCTTTGAGTAGAGCATTGATGTACTAGTATATGGCTTGCATTGTATGACAAAAGCTGTTAGATAAACACTGAAAGAATTTATTTTGATTCTGCACATTTCTAACCTTCAAAATTTTTTAAACATGGTAGGTTTTTTTCTACTTTGTTAATCTGAGGAGTATGCATTGTAAATACACAGCACCTTTTTTTTGGACTTATGATAAAATATTAAATTAGGTATTTTCTGTCATTCCAATCAAAATTGGTGAAAGTTCTGCAGTGGAATTATGCAAATGCAAGACTGGGGAACTTAAATTTTGAATGCAACAGTAAAGTAGAACAGAGTTTATTATCATTGTCAAAAGAATCTATACCTTCTTTTACCTAATTTAGGAAGTAAACATGTTCAGTATGGCAGAGAGACTTTTTTAAAACCTTGTGCCAGTAGAACTTCAGTATTATTTACATATACATTTAGTTTGTCTGCAGCCAAGTAAGAACAGCTTAGTGAAATGATCAGAGGTTTAAGCCAGTAAATGATTGAGGAAGGAGAGTAACTTAAAGTAGTGTGGTCAGTTATCATGTATCCACCGGCCCTCCTGAGCTGCCCATATGTGCACTTCTGGCTTGCCTCCACTGAGCATGCTTGGCTCAAGCCACCAGTAGTGACATTGCTTTGGAATTGGCACACAATCCAAATGGATGGAGAGCAATCCCCAGATGCTTACCAATGCTCAGGAGATGAAAGAACAATACTTTCTAGTATTCACCCTGAGTGAATAAAAATATCTTATCCCCTGACAAGGAGTTCTGACCATATTCTAATGTTAATTTCTCACCCACAAATAAAGAACTTTACAGGATCAGCCCATTTTTCTGTGATGTGGCATGTACCTGTATTGTAATAATCTGATGTAACTGGATATTGCCTTCCTGTTTCTGTTTAACTGTAGCATCTTGTAACAGGGATGGGTAGGAATGAGACATCCTTGGTGTGATGTGCCTGTGCACTTGTGTGTGCCTGTGAGACAGACAGATAAAAGAAACACCAGAAGAGGCAGCAGAGCAAGAACAGATTGTAAAGGGTGCTGTTTCCAGTAAATCAAACTGGGGAACATGGTGTTTCTGTCAACCCCTAAAGACCCACATTCAGATACGACCACAGCACAAGTGACTCCTTAGGTGCTGACTGCTCTTCAGCCATGGTGGGTGGCAGCAGGGCTATGGCAGATCATGTACAGCAGCCCTGCCAGGAGCAGGGAGAGACAGCAAAAGTTCATCATTCTAAGTGGCATGTAAAGAAATTGCCTGTTAGTAAACAGAGACACAATGAAAAGAAAGCTGGCATCGACACGCTCATGTTGCATACAAATGATTCTGGCCAGAGGACCACAGGTGTGAGGCCTTGAGCAAACAAAGTTGAATGGAGAACAACTGCAAGAGAGTAGAATCAACTTGCTTAAATATTTATATTTATATTATAAAGTTATAAAAGGTAAAGAACCATTTCTCTTCCATAAGATGTCACACTTGCGTTTCATTATCCTGATTTCCCCGTGTTACAGCAGCACCAATCTTTAAATCTTTCGATTTCTCTTTTACAGGGTTGTGGTGCCTTTTGTGAAAACCTGTCTCATGGTCCTGCCTTCAGTGCAAACTGTCTGGAAGAGCCTGACAGATGTTTTCGTTGTACCATTCTTTCAGAGCCTAGGCCGGTGCTTTGCCATGGTTAATATACGCCTGGACCAAGAGTAAACATCAGAGATGTGACACTGCTGTTGTTGTAGCTGGTGTTATACTTCTTTGCTAACCTAACATACAAGCACTTACCATTCATTCCAAACTGTTAAATTACAATGGCTGGTTTAAGTGGGAACATGCTGTTTTTATTAAAACTCATTTATTATCAGGGAGATCCATTTAAGAATTAGTAGGCAGTTTTCATAGCTCACTATTATAAAAACAGAGTGATCGTGGAGTATATTGGCAACACTTTATTGTAATGGCAGGTTGATTGGTAGATTACAAGAGAATTCTCATGGAGGACTAAAAGCCACCACAGTGATAATGATTGGTGTTATTACTATAAATAAATTAATTAATAGGCTGTGATACCTGAGACAAAGCTGATCTCTAGGGTTTCACATTGACTTTACAGCAGTTCCACCAGGGATCATTTTTGGCCTCGCTATGCAGAATGATAAACCCAGTCCTCTGTTATCAGCAGTTAAAGTGAACGTGACTCATTGCACAAACATACAGGGAAAGGAACTGTTGTGTAATTCTCCTATATTGGGGGGGGTTGGGGGAGGGGGTAGCTCCCTAGAAGTTTATCCCTTAAAATAAGGTGTTAGCTAATGATCTGTAACATTAGTTAATCTGTATATTTTATTTAATGAGAGATTAACTTTGCTGTATATTTTGTACCTTTGTAAATGACAGCTGATCAGGTTTTTATGAAGCATAGTTTCTCTAGTATTTGAATTCTAACTGACTTACTAAGCAGCAAGAGTGAGACACTGCAAAAATTATTTTAGATAACTGAAATTTCGTTTTCTAAATTAAGTAGATTTTGAGTGTTGCTGTGCAATTCTAATATATTAATTATATATGATTGTGTGTAAAAGCAAAGATTATAAGTGTTTTCATACACAATTATGCAAAAGACTTGGAAATATCTGTTTATGAGAAATTGTTTTTATTAAAAATTGGGTGTAATAAATGCTACCCTGCCTATTTCTGTATATTATTGGTGTGAACATTGTGATGTTTAAAGCGATAGACACTATGTTAGCACTTTAACTAGGTAGCAAGCTCTTATAGAAGGCAAGTGAGCGTACTTGGTATCCTTGTCTAATTCTCCTAAGCTACCGGCTTGACTCTCGCTGTTGCTTATTTACTATTCAAAGCCTAACCCCTGAAAAAGACCCTTCTTTCTTCTGCACCTAATATGACTTTTTAAACCAGAATAACAGAAAGTGTGCAGAGGTACATTAAAATTACAGTAGCCTTCTGGTGGGCTTATGCTGCTGTTTTATTTAAATACAGATGGTAAGTTGCAATTGTAAAATGTTTGTATGATTTAGAATGCTATTTTCTAAAATGTCTCCAATTTCTTATCAAACAAGAGGTATCTAATAAAATAATAAAATGCCAGCTGTTTCCCATTTTCAGCTTCATTTCTTTTCATATTTTTCAGCTTTTAAACAAACTCTTAAAATGCCAAACAGCATAGAATACTATGCAGTTCTTCCAAAATATGTGAGAGGTAAAGAAATGGATGAGTATCAATACAGTTCCACTATTATCAACTGCATTTAATGTATTTATAGTAAAAAATTACATATCTCTGTGTGCAATTAAGCCCATAGAGAATGATTGCTATCTCTGAAGTAGGTCTCTCTGCAAAATTTCAGCAACATTCAAAATAACGCTTAATTCTTTTTACAGGTGCGCGCTTTCTTTACAGATGAGCTGCAGAATTTTCCTTTTCTTGTCTGTTGGCCTGTTAATGCTACCTGACACTGTATATTCTTTGTATATTAAGAACATCTTTGTATATTAAAAATATTTTTAGCATTTGTGCCATTTAGAGAGGGATTCATATGGCTTTAAAAACTGGACCTTAATGATTAGTGCCCATGGAAACTTCTCTTGTTCTTTTTTATTCTGCAAGAAGTTTGCTTGTTTTTCAGATGTGTTCTTCAAAACACCTTTCTTGTGTTAAAAATGGAAATAACTCTTTTGAAAATAAAAATTGGCCAGGCTAGGCTTGAACTCTTTTGAGAGTTATTTTCTTTTACAGCGTCCAAGGACTTTTATAAAGATACTTTCCACTGAAAAATATCCCCTTGATGAATTCATTTAAAAGAGGAAAAGAAAATAAATCAATCAGTACTAGTTCTTGTGTCTAAAAGGAGCCCTATAAAATCATAAGCTTTGAAGGAACCCAAGTCTGGATTTTAAGTTTTGAGAATGAGGCCATTCCCCAGAGAAAGGTATATCATTTTATGGTATACATTCCTGGATATATGCATTTTTAAATAGAAGTCAACTGGCTCTACTACCACAATTAAGTAGAATAGTTTGGTTTGTTCTTACTTTTATTTAGGCTTGTCACTGATTAATTCTTTTCACCATTTCTCTAGCTGCTACAAGACTCAAGCAAGCTTGTAATTAAAGCTCTTAGTTTCTTAGATATTTATAGCAATGTCTTTCTCTGGAACAGGTGTGCCTTTACTATATGAAAATAAAAAGTGCACTCTTAGACTTTGGGTAAAATATTAGATGCTTGGCAAATACTCTTACTTTGTCCATAAAAGGAGTGGAAGGAAGTAGAAATATTTACAGACTCTCTAATACTCAGGCAACTCTGGCTGGCAAATATTCTCAGGGTTTTATGGTTCTGACATACATCCTGAAGGTCTGGCGCAGCATATACTGCGAATACCTGACAGCACTGTTGGACAACAGGGACTGAATGGGAACTGGCACTGGACTGTGCTCTTCAATATAGGAGCAGGTTTGTCTCCAATTTGTTTGAAATGTGGACAAACCATCCCAGCTGATCCCTTAAAAGCAACTTTAAAAGGAGAATTTAGGCAAGGGAGTCCAGAAACTGAGCCTCATTGTCTGCATCAAATGTAGGAAAATTTATGCCTGATCCAGATTACTTTGATGCATCTTCGTGTCTGTGGAATAGGGAACATGTTACTGCTCATAGCAAGAGTAGACTTTCCATCATCATGGTAGAACTATTACAAATAATAATTGTGAGATGTTATGATTCCAGCCTGTCTTTTGTTACTGCAGACCTTAGGTCCAGAACCATGAGCTGGAAACTCAGTTCTGACCTACAAAATATTTCAGCATCTTGTTTTTCATGAAGATCACAACTAACATACAGAACTCACCCTGGATTTGTGTTTATGGACTTCTTAATTTTAATTAACAGAGAAGTTTAACCTGCTTCCTTACGAGAGCTGTTTCCTAAAATGCTCCTAATCTGTTTCTGGAACTTTTATATTTGTATCTTATCTTTCACCATCCTAGTAGTTCACCATATAAATTGAAATAAATTCTTAACAGAAATTTTGATGTATTAATAAATGAAGATCCTGTTCCCACCTATCCAAAAAGTTCACTTAAGCCTTCACTGACTAAAAAGTTCAGAACATCCCTGCAGCTCTGGGACCTCAGACCACACACCCGTATAAAGTGGAAGCCAAAGAATGGTAAGTCCTTTATTTTTACAGGGTGTGATCATTCCCCCACCTGCAGAGATAAAACTATTGCTGTTATTAACTCTTTTAAAAAAACATGGAAAAATACATCTGTTGGGGCTTTTTTTAAATAAAAATGCAAATGGAACAGGGTCAAACACCAGACACTTTACCAGTGCTGTCTGTTATCTATGCTCATGAAAATTAGAGTTTAAGGCCTTCAGAAATACCAAACCAGCAGTTAGGCATTAAAATTGGAGTTCTTTCTTCATGCAGGGATTTACAAATTAGGCTAATTAATAAAGGCTAACTGTAGCTTGGTGACACTGATCTTCCTAAGCTTGTTGCAACAAAAGGAAAATGCCTTCTGAGAGGCAGTTCAGAGGAGCTATAGATAGGATACTGCTTTGAATCATCCTCCAGAGAAAAGAGTTTGTACTGATTAATGCAAAATATTGGGCTGGGCTTGGCTTGGCTTCTTTGCTCTGCTACATGAAAAGTCGTATTTGCTGCAGAAATTGGGAAGGCCAATGGAAGCAACTAGAGTTTCATAAAAGTAGTGAGGGAGGTTCTTCTCTACACCCTTGTCTCACAACTTGATGCCAGGGTAAGTGTCTAACACACTGAATGTGTTAGACATTCCACTTCAGCTGTTGTATAGCTTCCCCCTCCAACTGCAAGTGGGAGAAAGAAGGATCCCTTCACATAGCACTGAATCAGATCCGACTTAAGACACTCAGATGGGATAAAATACAGAGATTCACTTTTATTTCAAATCTTGAGGAAAGCTTGTCTATTTTTTCAACTGTCTCAGCTCAATAAGAGCTGCCTTTTCACCCCATTAACCTGATTTTGCTTTTTTATTTTACACTATCAGAGCTATCACAATGATACAACTATCAGCTAGGGTTTGCCAGGCAATGCTTAGGTAGAGAAGCAGAGTGACAAAAAGCTCATCCTACATAAGCCTTAAGGAGTGGGTTTTCAAGGTATTTGATACTGCAAAGGGTTGAGAAAAGAGAGACTTGGTTTGCACAAGGTCTTGCAGAATTAAAGCTTTCAATCTATTTGCCTCTCCAGTTACAAGCTATCTTGCTAAAGACCTACATGGTCTAGCTCTAATAAAACATGTACACACCTACTACAGGATTGAGATGAGGAAAAGTCATGCATTTTGATCCAAAACTGTAATCCCTGCCCAGCTGCCACCCACCGGGAACATGTCTGAACTCAGAAGGCACCTCCCTTTCCCATAACCCCCCACAACACCTACAGTTTTACTTTTGTCATGCCCAGAACCGCCCTTATTTGAGCAACTTGGCATCTTACATCTAAGCCCAGTCAGAACCCCAAAAGAAGGGGGGCCTTAGACTCCTCAAAATATACTTAACTGCACATCAGCAGAATAAGGTACTTCCCAAAATACGCTTTCCCAGGAATGAGTCCAAATGCAGTGGCACACCTCAGGCAAAAATTGATTTCAGGTTTCTCAGGTGCTGGTTTGAGTCTTCTAGCCCTTAGGCTGTTGTGAAATGTTTCATGGCAGCATCACTTTCACATAAAATGAAATCACTCCTGTCTAGAGGTTGTGAGAAGGAAGGAATGTGAGAAGAGCTACCCTTCCCTCCTGGTATAACTAATCCTTGGATTCAAGGCACAAACAGGCCAAATACCAAATGCATACATGAACGTGCAGCCCTGTATACTGGGGCGAGGGGAACCCATCTCTATGGAAAAACTCTGATCCAGTGACTTACATTTTAAAATACAGAAACCCTCCAGAGTGGGGACAGGATGACCACTGTGAATCCTCCAGGACTACAAGACTTTAAATAATGGAATGAAGAAAACATTAGCCTGCATGCTAACCCTATCCTAATGCTTGTTATCATGCAACAGGGTGAGAACTGTAGCATGACTGCTAAAAGTTCAATACCAACAGTTCTGGCAGCTAAGGCTTTCATACAGCAAAACATACAAAACTGCACATAAAATGATGTGGTTAAGCAGTTGAACAGAAGACACACAAAAAAGCAACAGTCTTCCACTCCTAAGCCTCAGGTTTTTAAGTGCTCTGCATAAGGCAGGCTGCTCATGGACAGCCTCTGTTACCTGACAGCCTTGTTGGTATTGAAACTATACATAAAAAAAACAGTTTCCCAGGGCTGATTTTGATCTTGCTGACATTGGAATATATCAGGAGTATTGCTAATACCATAACTGGAATAACTACACAAGCTTAAAACAAAAAGGGGGGTGAGGAGTAGGGGAAAAAGGAGTGTTTGATACCAGACAAAGACACTCAGTGAGCAGTCATCTAATTCAGTTCAGTTTCATGACTCATTTTCTGACAGTTTTTGAGGGATTTTGTCCAATCCTTTTTTTTTCCCCCCCCACTGGTTTCTGGGAATCCTATCCATAACAAAACTTTTCCTCCCCTCAAATGGAAAAAAGAAATCATAAATTGCACATGCTTTGCCCCAGGTTTAGAGCAAGTTTTCAACTAAGGTAATCCTGAGGTTTGAAATTTCAGTTAAAGCAAGACTCTGGAGCAATAAAAACTTTTTAAAATTAGGTATGAAATGCCTAAGGCTGGTGTGATGAAGAAAGGCAGTGAGGTGGCCAACCAAGGTGGCATGTAGTCCTGTTTAACAACTGACCTGGACTACTAAAGACACAGCAAAGCTCCATGAGAAAACTGAGTGGCATTTCCAAGGCCAGTTGGGTGTCTACAATTTCTGGTAATGTCTGGCCACCCCTGCATAATCCATTCATAGTAACTGAGAAGGGGAACAGAGCATTGGCACTTTCAGAAGACTTCTGCAGGCCTTTACCAGGCTGTTTCCCATTGCTCTTCTCTAACAGGAGATCCTTGCAGAACTCCTGTGTGCATCCATGCCAGGTCTCTGGCTGCTGAGTTTGTGTGCATTTCTCATCTGGCAGTGCTAGAGGCAGTGGGCCATGGCTCCATCCCTCTCCATCTCTGCAGATGTAACTTGCTCACTTTTACTGCTTGGTAGTACCCATGCCTTTTTCTGAGTAGGCTGTCTTCTTGGTATTCCAGCTCAAGAAAGCAATGAATGCTAATGTTCATTTCACTTTGTATGCAGCCTATTCTGGAATTCATCTCATAAAACTTATAAATTCCACTAGTTTATGATATTCTTCTAGCTGCAATAGTGTTGTGCGATTCAGAAATGTTTTTTAAAGGGGACTGTGGTTCTGAAAAACTACTCCAGGATCAATTCAGCATTTCAAATTAACAAGTATCTCTCTTTTTTCTCTTTTATTCAGTCATCATTGAGATACACAGTCATATTGAATGCTGGATCAAAATGTTCTGATTCATGTGCAGGACAGTGACTAATTGAAGAATTTTCCTAGATATGAAAACAAAGAACTGTCTTGCAGGTTTTTTCAGATGGATAGAAAAATTGCAGAGTCTATGTCCTTCAATACACTCTTTTGACTCCATATTCACACTCAAAAGCTTGGACAGACAAAAATGTTTTAATGATGGCTTAAGTGAATTATTGCATCAATAAAATGTTACTTTTAAAAATTACAACTGACTTGGAAAGTTGGAAAACTTCCATCCAAGACATTTGTTCTAAAGTTTACGAGCAATATAAACTAAAGAAAGTTGACTGCTAACTGATGTATCAGCAACACATGTCCACATGGACTGCATTTTCAACAGGTTATTTACATCTGTGCTGCCTACATCCACCGTAGCCAGGGACTTCTTCAAGGTCATTTCTCTGTTGAAGTGCCAAAGCCAAATATACTGTAGTTAGGAATTTTCTGCTTCTATTGCTGCAATTCTGTGCTAAATGGCATAACACTAAGGTCACAATTTTTCTGTTGATGTTATAAATCTTTCACCATAGTCTGATTTCCTAACACAAAACTAATGGCTCCAAACACAAAAAAGTGAAGTATAATTCGTTTTTTAGATGTATAGTGGTGCTGCAATCCTAACCTGAGTCATATTGAATACGGTGGTGAATGTTTATATTTAGAGCATTTACACCTACATATGCTCCTGAGTTTACAAAAAAACCTTGAGAACAGAGCATGGCAAGACAGTGTCGCACCATTCCCCTTTAAAAGTTAATCCTAGTGGTTAATATGCATGGCAGACATTCATGGATCAATCTCATCTCGGGAAAAACAGAGCAGTGTTAAAGCACAGAACTGTTAAATAGTTGCATAGTTTTGAAATTAACCAGTTGAGAAAAGTCTCTTTTTCTTTTCATCCCAAGGATATCCAAGTTTCCACAATTGTTCCTGGAGCAGCGATGCTTCTGTGTAAACTATTGTCAATGCCGGGAGGGGGGAGCCCGGCAAACGCCTCGCTCGCTCTGGACGCTAAACAACTAAAGTTTTCCGTCTCCTC
>VXAX01007706.1:123346-176880 GCA_013399835.1 Leptocoma aspasia
CGGGGCCGGCCCGCAGCCTGGATCCCGCTGCCCGCGGGACCCGGGGCCGCCTCCCCAGCCCGCCCTCCTGCGCGGCGCGGACCGGCCCTGCCCTGCCCTGCCCTGCCCTGCCCTGCCCTGCCCTCCTCAGCTGGGCTCTCCCCTCCCGCCCGCGCTCCCTCTGCTCCCCGCAGGGCTTTCTGTACACGGCACCCGTCCGGGAGCAGGGCAACATCTACAAGCCCAACAACAAGATGATGGCAGATGAGTTGAGCGAAAAGGCGGTGCACGACGTGCACACCAAAGAGATCGACCTGGTCAACCGAGACCCCAAGCACCTCAACGACGACGTGGTTAAGGTGAGGGGCTGAGGCGGGACGTCGCGGGGGGCGACACCAAGTCCTGCCGAGGCAGGATACGCGGGCACGGTCAGGGCGGCTGAAGCCCGCGAGCTACATCCCTCCACCTGCTACGGGAGGGAACGGGCCAGGGGCTGATCGTTTGGGTTTTTTTAAAGAAAAGGCGGAGTGGGCAGGCGAGAGGCGGGCAGCGGCCAGAGCAGCCCTGCGGAGCTCCTCGCTGCGGTGCGGAGCGGGGCTGGCNACGGGGAGGGGGGCTGCTGGCTGCCGTGCGGGAAGAGCGGTGTATGGAGAGCTCTACAGCGACAGCGCCGGGATGGAGAGGGTACGGTGATGGCCCTGCATGAAGGGCAGTATAGGGGGGTAGTACAGCGAGGACGGTGCGGAGAGGGCTCCGTGCTCAGGTCAGCGCAGCGGGGGCGGTAGGGCGAGGGCAGCGTGGGGAGGGCGCTGCGCGGGGAGCCCCGGNCTCGGGCTGGCCGCGCTGTCCCGCGGGGGCGCACCGGGCTGGGCTCGCCGCAGCCGGGCGGGGGCCGCGGGGGTCCCGCCGCGCTGTGTGCCGGCAGCCAGCTCTGCAGCCGGGACGTCCCGCCCGGGGCCGGGGAGTGCGGGGATGAGTTGTGTGACCTTGTGTAACATCGTCCGAAGGATTTTCCTTCCCCGAGGCACGCACAGAGGCAGGGCGGGGAGATGTCACAAACCAGATCGCCCTCCCTAAGCCTAGAGGGTGCAAAATCAGAGATTCTGATGGCGGTTAGATTTGTGTCCTTGCTCTTTTTGTTCTCTTTGATGTTTTACCTTCCTTTAAAAGATGATAAGCAAGCTAAGCAAAATCTAACTGTGCATCTGCCTAGATTTTTTGTTTGGCTTTATAATCAGTTTAACTGTTTTGACAAGTCAGGGTCGATGGAGATTTTTGCTTGAAGTCACTTTGGTCAGAAATATCGCAGAGACAGGTTTTCTTGTGGAAAAAGAATTTATGCAGATAAGTTTGTACAATCCATGTGTGTTACGAACAAGAGTGTTTGAGATCACTTTAAAAAATCATCAACAAGGGTATGAGCAAAAAACAGATTTAATATTAAGTGTCAAAGCATGACAAGTTCATTGGCAAGATTCACTCTACTACTTACAGGACAGCCAAGGCACAAGGGAAAACAAGCAACAACAAAACCAAACAAAATCCAGGCAATCAAAACAGAAATGGACTGAGAACTATCTAGGGTTGTGTGTCTGTGGTTAGGTGTGTGTGTGACAAAAGACAGTGCGGACAAGGATAAAAAGGAACAGGGCCTAAAAGCTTAAAACACTCCAATTTAACAGTACTTAACTTATACCTTAAGACTAACAATTTAACATAGGAAAAACACTTTACTTATACCTAACCTACAGCTTAAATTTAATTTATAACTGAACCATAGCAATTTACAGAGAATAACACTGCAGAGCATTTAATCTAATTTACAGCTTTGAAGTTATACGTAGCAACTCAGCAGAGGAATAACACTTAGCAACACTTAGCTTATAACTTATGTTTAACAACTTAGCAAAAGAACAATACTTAACAGCATTTAAGTAATTTTATAGCTATAACTTAACCTTACTCCCTAGCCCAGCTTCCTTAGATATCCAAGGTACTTGGCTATCTAAGAAAGCAGTGTTTCTCTCAGATTTGCTGTAGCATATGCGCAGGGGCATGCACGCAGACAGGAACTGTCAGTGCAAGCAAAGTACCTGTGAAAAATTCCCCCCAGAGGTCAATGAAATGCTCGCTTTGGATGCTTTTGCATCTCCCAATGGGCAAAGGATTGGGCCTTGAGGAGTGTGTGTGTTGGCCCAGGATACAGCTTGTTTCAGTGATCCTCCATACATGAGGCTCTGGGAGGCATCTCGCTCAGAGGGAGGTTGCTGGCTGTAGCTTGCTGCAGTCCAGGAGAGCTCAAAAGGCCCCATTTTGGACTGCTGTTTATAGGTTTGCAGGAGAGCCAGCTTTAGTCATAACAATGTTTCATCCTGGCCACAGCTGGGGTCAACACTTTCTCTAAAAGTGTGAGAACAAGAATGTTATGCCATTCAGGTAGGTAGAATATTTTCCAAGGCTGGTAGTAAGGCAGATAGCAATTCCTGGGAGCAGACAGTGTTTCTGGTAAGCTCGAAAAGAGCTGAGCCCAGGTGGTGTTTTCAAAGCCAAGGCCTAACAAGCATTTCTCAGATCACACTGCAGCCTGGAAAGATGGAGAGGGGAATACACCACTGCAATGTGAAAATTGAGGATGCTGTCATCTGGGTTTGTCAGACCCTAGGAAAAATGAGAGCTGCCCAGTCGTAGTGAGTGACTAAGCCACTAACTGGCTTGCTTAGTGGCCAGCAGTGTCAGAGTATGTGTGATTTCACCGTTTTTATTGTAATGAAGACCTGTTATTGAAAAAGAAAAATACTGTATTGCTTCCAGAGAATCAAGAGGGTGAACTCTGGATCCTGAATGTGTATCTGTAAAATGATTCATGCTATGTGCAGACATTTTAACAAGATCATGAGTAAATTCAAATTCCAGACTTCAACACAGTTTGAAGGTGCTGAATATGACAATCTCTGGTCATATTGCTGGATCCATGCTAAGAATTATCACAGCAGCCTGTGTCTTTAAGGAGCCATATAAAAATGAAAAGGCATCAAATTGTTACTTGTTTAGAAAAAAATATCTGTGTACCTAATGGTACGAAACTGCCTTTAAAATGCATAATTTTAAAAAGGAGAGAGCAGTTCTTTTTTCTTCTACCCATGGAGGAGCAGCTGAGTAGACAGGGAATGCCAAAGCTCATGAACAGCACTGCATCATAGTTTGTTGCATATGTCAACAGGAGAAGTCCCCAAAGCAACCAAACCTTCTGAGGATGAGTCATAGCTCCCAAGCAAGTCAGAATTCTGGTGTCCACAACCTAACCTAATGAAAGAAAGACCATCATGGGAAAAGAGTGAGACCACTGACAGAAAAAAAACGTAATGGGCTTAAAAGCAGCTGAAACCGACAAAGCCTATCCTGCCCTCTCTGCCTCCCACAGAGGCAAGGATTAAGCAAGTTTGTTACGTTCAGCCTTCTAAAATAAACTTGGAGAATAATAAGTATAGGAATAGAAAAAACAAGCTTTTCAGTTTGTCCTTTTGAAATAATTGTGGACCAACACGTTCACTGAAAAACGGCAAACAGCCAGAATACCATTACTGCCTCTATGTCAGCAAGTGAGCTTCTGGTAGCGAACATAGTCACATCAAGACATAGGAATATACCAAAATGAATTTGATGTTAAGCAGATACGATCCATTTTACATCATAAAAACAGTAGTATTTGTACAAAATGTCATTGTAAATTAACATTTTCTGGTTTTTTACAAGGATAAATAAGAATAAGTATTTCATAGGCAGTCGAACCTGCAGTGTAGAGAGAGGAATTTTGCCACAATTTGCATTTATATGGACCCTGTGTTCAGATTCAGTCTATTAGATGTAGCAATAAAATTCACACCCAGTACCTAGAGGACAGGCTTGGATTGGGGGGAAAATACACAGATTTAGTTCCTGCCTTAGCCATCAGTCTGTAGTCCCCTTCTGACATGCATCTGCCATTCTTACTTTGGCTGTAAAACTTCCAAGCAGAATGTTAAACTAGCTGAAGGAGACCCCAGTCTTAAGTACTGAAAGCTGGAGGAAAAAAAATGTGTAGGAGTCCTGTAATGCCAGAAGTATGGCTCAGGATAAGCTCAATTTTGTTTAAAGCCATTTCATTTTTCGAGATTCAGAACTTTCTGCTTTTTACCCACTATTTTATGCATTTCTTGCCACTTGACTATGAGGCACAACAGCATGGAAACTGGGGACAGATCAGTCAGCCATGAAATAGAAATGATTAGACAGAGAATGAGGAATCTGCTCTGTAAGCAGCTCTCTAAAAGGCCTCAGTGTTGTCTGTATTCAAATACTTCCCATAGCACATTTTAAAAATAACCTTCTCTTGTGAGAAGCAAGAGACACATTCCCTTGACTTGCAACACAGAGCATCTGCCCAGCTTCCCCTGGAGCAGATGTGTGGTGCAGGCAGCATTAGGGTTGGGATCCAGGCAAGGGGCAGAAACCCAGTCAACATCCTTTTATGAAAACTGGACACATGGAGCAGCTTTGCATCAAAGCTGTTGGTGACTTGCTTATGGTTTGTCTTTTAATTAACTACTGAGTAGAAGCTTAGTGCTGGGAGGTTTCCAGAAAAATGGGGCAAATGACTGGATTTGTGTTCAGAGAGGAATCTGAACAAGGCGTGATGGAACCTGAGGTATGCAGACAGTGAAAGTAATGGCTCTGAATGGGAAGAAGCATAAACTAGTAAAAATCACCAGATTGTCCTTTTTTTTTTGCCCCTATTTTTTCAGTAGAGACCAGAAGGGAAGGATTTTCTTCGTCCCACAACTGTCTTCGTACATCACTTAGCAGGAGAATGTGCACTGGTGGTTCCATTCTTTCAGGCACTGGCTTGTGGAGGTGGCTAGTCAGGCAGGAGGCAAGGAGGGAATCTAGTAAGGGAGAAACAGCCTCTGTGCATGTGGGAGCTCTCCAGGAGTCATGCTGGTGATTATACAGGTGGTTTGCCATAGTTTTGTCTGTTTTAAATGTCCTTCACTGGACAGTTCTGCTCTTGGACTTGTGTCCCGCAGGTTTTATTTGTGATGAGACACAACAAACAGGGTGGAAAGCTTATTGCTTTTTTCTCTCATTCATTCCCCAATGACCCAGGACTCACATGAAGGTGCCTGAAGTTCAGGCTTTGCTCTTCTTGTTTCCCAACACAGTATTTGTGTTTTTCAGAGTACAGCTAAATTGCAGCCTTCAAGCTTTAGAGTTCAAACTTTCTCAACATACCTGTGGTCAAGTCTGCACAGAGTTTACTGAATTTGGAAAATGCAGAGGAGGGAGCCAGTTCTCCTACAGATTACTCTTCTCACTAACTTCCTTTGCTCCTTGGTGAGAATGGGGACGGACCTTGCAACCAACCCTACAAAGTCTAATCCTTTAAGACTAGTGAGGACCAACTGTGCAGTCACATCTGCAGCCAGCTTACAGTTTTTTCCTACAGTGATGTGCCAGGAAGAAAGGCCTGTGCCTGGTCTACCATTCAGAATGTAATTATTATTTTATTTTAAACAAGTGGTGTCTGTCTCCTGTTTGTTGTATAGGAGTCCTTTTTGCTCTGGAAAAAAAAAATTCCAGTACTTAGCTACCGATGTGAGGATGCAGAGCTTTTGTACCAAGTTTCAAAAAGTTATCTATTCATGCCTTCCACTTAAAACTAGTGCAGTTGAGGGCAATTCAGCTTACTGCAAGGAAAAGTCTGGAATTTTTAGTCAGATGTTGACAAATAATTTCCTCCTTAATGAGTACATAATACCCTTTTGAACTTTATGCGGAGGAAAGTATTACTCAGGCATGTTTTTAAAGCTATTTACAATTTCTGCCTCATAATAAGAGAGGGTTTTTCAAAAGCAGTTTACACTTTATGTAATCTTTCATGATTAAGGTCCCTCCCTGTTGTACTGAGCACAGTGTAAGATGCACAGAGAGATGACTGGTCAGAGCACTTCCCATCCCCACACCTGAGAACCTTCTGGAAGAAAAGCAGGTGTCACCCCATCCTCTTTTTGAATGGGAGACCTAAGGTGGGCTGTCAGTCAGATGTGACAACAAGTGTCAACCTGAGAGGAATGCAGTTCTGCTCTTCAACATAGTAAAATGAGAGAAAAGCAGAGTTCAATCAGGTGCTATTTCTGAAATAAGGAATTAAGTTAAATTTAATGCAGACCCATTTTCTTTGGTTTTAGAAATTGTTAAAAGTCATGAGAACATAGACAAATGTTTAAGTTTAAAAACATCCATATAAATACATAGATACACGAATATATGTGTGTGTATGTGTTCTAATTCCAAGCTTGTCACCTGGGCTCTTGCTATGGGCAGTGACCAAAGTGCCTCTGGAGGCAGATTCACAGCACAGTTAAACCCCAGAGGACATGTTTGTCTCAGTTGCTCATACTTGTAGCTTAGACATGACACCTTACTTGTGCATAACAACTAATTAAATGAAATGGTTCTGTAAGGCTGTGTCCTATTAACAAGCTGTGGGGTTTAGTTTTAAAATGGAAGCAAATTCAAATGTTTGACTTTGGCTGACCACATGATCCAATTCTGTTTCAAATATTTCTTCCAAGGCTAGTCTAGGAGTACGAGATTAAAAACTTGAGTCATTATGAATGCCAGTTTATACAAGGTCTGAGCGAGGTTCTGAGAGTTCTGAAAAATAGTTCTCTTCCACATTAATTAGGAGTTCTCAGACATGGGATTTCTGAATGTCTGTAAGATTACAGCTAATAATGGCATCTGTTCTAATGAAAGCTTCTTTCTCAAAAAAGTGTGTTTGCATTTAAACTCATGGTATTATTAAAGCCTTATGCACTTCTTGTTTGGCATGATGAACATGACTCATAACTCCATAGAAGAATGTTCATTTGATGGCCAAGGGGACAGAGCAACTGATTCAGTATGGCTGTTTCTTTTCTTAGAATTTATTGGACACTATCTCAGATTCAAAGGAGGCAAATTTTCAATTCCGATAACTTCAACAGAATTTAGATCATATGTTAGATAATATTAAGAACAATTTGAATTGATTGTAGAATTTTTAGCCCACTATGTGGATAGAAACACTGTCCTCTGTTGCATAGAGTATGGATATCTAAAACAAGCAAACAAAAAATATTGAAATGCAAAACTCTCCAGGGGAAAAAGGGATAATTGTGTACAGCAGAATGGTCAACCAATGAGGTCCCCAGTGAGGAAGTTTGATCTTGGTTGTATTTTAGGCAACAGAAAGAAGAAAATACAAATGAACTTGGGTGATTTTGTAACACTTGTGATCTCTGGAAAATGGAAGACAGATATAGTTCTAAACTAAGATAAGTTTGTATTTCCCACAGCTCTCAAATACCCTTCACATAGACACTGGGATGAAGTCTATTTCAGTAACTGATTTTCTGAGCTTTTTGATCCAGAACGACCAGATTTCTTTTCCACACAAATGTCAATTAAAAAAAACTTCTTGGGCTTTAGAAGGGTTGGTTATTTTGAACATGAAAGAGAAGTTATGCCATTTAATTTCATTTGATTTATTGGGGAGGGAAGTTTTATGCCATTAGTCTCTTTATATTTTCTTGACAGATTTCTTAGGAAAATATCTTTTGATAGTTTAAAAAAAATTTGAACTTTATGCAATATCATTCTTGTCAGAAATTGTTGTCAGATTAGCAATCAAAAGAAAAAATAATTTCTGTGCCACTGTCCCCATTTTCATGAGCTCATGGATTGATAAAATATGATTTTATTCAAGATGTAGGAGCTGTGCTCTAGATGTTAGTGGGGCTGTACAGGGGTGGAGTTTGTTTGTAGTTAAACAAATATGAACTGATAAATTCAACTTCATAGATAAGAAGTGAGAAGACATTCTCTCAGCTGAAGGTGAAAGCATCACATTCTCTGTCCAAACTCCTGCTGTGCTGAATTTATAGTCTGAGTTCCAAAAAAGCTTAAGGGAGTCCCATGGATGGATTGCAACATTTCCTCTTTCAACTTTGAAATATTGTATTGAAATCCAAACAGATGCTACAAAAAATAATTAGTTTTCCCTCAAGATCAGGGATCTATCTCCTGTAGAGCTCAGCCATAAAATCATCAACTTCTATGAAGTCCAAGTTCTTATATCATAGAAAGGTTTGGGTTGGAAGGGACCTTAAAGATCATCCAGTTCCAGCTCCTGCCGTGGGCTGGGATGCCACTCACTAGATCAGGTTGCTCTAAGTCCCTTCGGCCTGGCCTTGAACACTTCCAGGGAAGGGGCACCTGCAGCTTCTCTGGGAAACCTGTTCCAGTGCCTCTCTTAGGAATTTCTTCCTAATATCTAATCTAAATCTACTCTATTTCAGTTTAAAGCCGTTCTTCCTTGTCCTGTCACTACATGGCCTTGTAAAAAGTCCCTCTATAGCCCACTTTATTTACTGCTCCAAGAGCCTTCTCTTCTCCAGACTGAGCAACCACAAGTCTCTCAGCCTGTCCTCACAGAGGGTGTGCCCCTCCAATCATCTTTTTGGCTCTCCTCTGGACTTGCTCCAACAGGCCCATGTTCTTATCTTGGAGGCCCCAGAGCTGGACACAGTACTCCAGGTGAGGTCTCATGAGAGCAGAGTGGTAGAAGCACCTTCCTCACCCTGTTTCTTTTGATGCAGCCCAGGGTGCTCTCAGCTTTCTGGGCTGCAAGCCAGATTGTATTGAGCTGCTCATCAGCCAACATCCCCGAGTCCTTCTCTGCAGGGCTGCTCTCCATCTAGTTACCACCCAGCCTGTATTTGTACTTGGGACTGCCCTGGTCCAGGTGTAGGACCTTTCACTTGGCCTTGTTGAACTTCATGAGGCTCAGAGGTGCCCAGCTCTCAAGCCTGTCAAGGCATCCCTTTCCTCCAGCATGTCACCCTCATGTCACCCAGCATGTCACACCGCTTGATGTCATCAGCAAACTTGCACTCAGTCCCATTGCTGTTCTCATGTAGTTTATGACTAGAGCAGAACTATAAAATATCTTGATCTTTATGAAATACTAAAGAAATACCTTCTATATAAGGATCAGTAACTTAAGCTCTTCCATTAGAAAGACAACCTTCTAACAGCAAAAATGCAGGGACAAGTTTGTTTGGTTTTTTTTAAGGAAAAGAGAGGCAGCTGGGCATCACTGCACACTCATTGCCAGCAATAAGCATGGTTCAGGTAGAAATGATGGGAAAAGGTTAAAACAATTCATATAGATTTGCAAAAAAGAATTGCAGCAGCTAACAGGAGTGTGTTTATTGATAGCATACATAATCAAGAGTCTCCTCTCCTTAGAGTCTCTTTACAAACTATGAAGAGAAAAAAGTGGTTTCCAGATGTAAAACAACCTCCAAAGGTCCCTGTCTCTCCATGCACTACTAAAGAGTCTGAGGTCACTACATTTCCACTTCTCATCAGTGCCTAAATTTAGGAGTGATAAAGCTAGACCAAGTTCTAAAAAGTTATACTTAATAGCAGTTTGTTACCTTAATAGCATATAAGCATACAATAACAAAATAGAAATCTGTCATATTTATATTTATTAAATACAATTTAGAATATAAAACCAGTTTACATTATGCCTTTACTTTTATTAAGGTTTTTGGATTCAGCTTAACTCCAGGCACCACTGAAATAAAAGAAAAAATTCCTGTTATGATCAGTGTAGTCAAAACTTCACACTGGTGTTCATGTTCATAAATGTACCTCTTTAAGCATACAGACAGACAGACATATGTGGATATACATAAATGTATCAGGGTTCTTTGCTAAAATAGCTGTATCAAACAAGGAACTGTGGAACATGAATCAAATAATAAAAACAAAGAAAGCTACTTAAGGGTTTCTCTTTGGGAAATCTGCAATATGCTCTCAGCAACACAGTTTCCAGGGAGGAAAACAGTAATTTTATTTTCTGACTGCTTACTCCAACAACATCAAGATATTTGTCAAGGAACTAGCTGACATGGTATCCCCACCTGCACAGGAAGTTTTGCTGTGTTGCAGAGTGCAGATCTTTCCTTGAAACTGCTTGTCTTACCTACTGCCAGCCTGTATTGGAACAGGACAGACAAGTGCTTCAGGAAGAGATCCCTGGAGAACAGCTGGTTGCTACAGTGCTGACCCATTGGCATCAATTGTATTTTTCTCAGGAGTACTTTGCAGGTTTTGGTGAGCCTGCCCATCTGATGAAACAAAGACCATCAGCAGGGTTTTTCTGGTATGTAGTCAGCTTGGGCAGGGAGCAGGACGTTGTTCTCTCAGTAATTAGAACCAAATTTTTTTTTCTTTTTTCTATGATTTTCAGTTTGTGAAATGGTGATCTGCAATCACCCTGTTTTCTAAGTAATGGTATTGTTTACATGTTTTCATAATGCATTTCAGTATTTGTTATGCATGCAGTAGGAATCACTCCTGACCAGCCTGGTTTTCTTCTATGGCTAGGAGAGTGCAGTCCTTCAGTTCTACTTTCCAATATGAATATCCTTTTTTGTTAGAGCATTGTTTGCTTTTCTGGCATACTCTGTAGCACTCAGGAAAGATTCACTGTTTCCATTAAGAGATCTGCCAGCAGAACACTTTTCTTGCCATGCTGTGGAAAGCAGGCACAAGGAGGCAGGAAAGGTAGAAAAATTCATTGGTCATTTTGTGCAAGAAACTGGGGTGCAACAGTTCTGCTTGCTTGTTTAGGCTTTTGTTCACTTTGGAAATACTTGTTTGTAATTTTTCTGTGCTCAAGAACAAGCCTTACACAACAACTCTGGTCCTAGCCATCTGCAGTCATGGCTTCTTTTTTTTTTTTTTTTTTTTTTTTGCAAAGAAGCAACTGTTGTGCCTTGTGATCTGGCCAGTCCCCAGAAGAGCAGTGTGCTCTTAAGACAGTCTGAGGTAGACAGGCAAAGCCTCATCATGCTACAGCCCAGCCTGGAGGGACTCTTGGGGTTCCCTTGTTAGATGCTTGCTGCCAATACCAAATTCAAGGTGATTTGTTGTCTTGTGAGGGAACAGAACAATGCTAGATGTTCACCTGTTATAGTCACCAATGCTTTAGCTCGAGGTTTATATAAATACTGTGGAACAGAATCAGTTTTTGCTTCAGGAAACACCTGAGATCACCTAATGTTTGCTGTTGAAACCTGATTAGTGAGGAAGTAGACCATCTTGGAATCATGAAGCTCTGTGTGTTCAGAAACAAAGTACCAGCTTTCCTACATAACTACAGGTAAACTTTTGCTAGATGGAGGTAACACAGTGCTCTTAAAAGGGTGAATGAGCCTTTGGGTGTCTGGAAGGGAAGGGAGAAGAGCAACTTTTCTCCTGTAAGTCCCAACAACACCCCTTCCTCTTTCCTGCAGATTCAGTAGAAAGAGTATAAACTGCTTCATCATTTTCTGTTAAACTCTGGCAGCAGTCAGGACAAGCATCAGCATATGTGGTAATGTGGTATTCCAAAGGATCAAGGAAATACATAAATGCTTAACTGGCATCAGTGATTTAACAGAAAGGTTGTGAGTTTATTGCTTAACTTTTTTTTCATCTGCTGTGATGTCTTTCTTCTCCAGGCAATGTAACTGGGAATTTTTAAGTTCCAAATAGTATGTGGAAGTGATGAGGTAATAATAATCTCATATGCTCACACATTTTCTTATTTTTAACAATACACACTACAGCATTCTCCAACATAAGAACTGTGTTGCATCTCTCCTTAACATCACCTCCCAAATGTGACTCATGCCATAGAAAGGCTTGTCATTTTGTGATATTTTATACATTTTCTTATGTTAAATGTTTCTTTAAAGAACATTGAATGTATTTGGGAATTTCATAAATTGCATCTATTACAACAGGAAAAACAATGCTGTATCTGCCTCATGCCTTTCAAGGACATGATTTAATGCAGTGAAACAATATTATACTTAAGGTCTTGGAATCAGGGAAAACCTGTTTAAAAACAGCCCAGGGTAAGCTGTAAAGACAGTTTCCACACTTTGGGCATAAAAATGTAAAGAAAACTAGCTTATGACTCTTTCCTGTGTACATTCAGCCTAGACTTTAGCCCTGGTCTGGCAGAGCATGTAAGCATATTGACATCAATGGGGCAGTTCACATTTTTCATGTTGTGTGTGTATTTAAGTGTTCTGGACATATTAGTGATCAATCAATAGAGATACAGTAAGGATCTAAGCTCCTTTTACTGACTCCAAGAGATACTGAAAACACATAAAAATTTAGGCATTCTCAGCACTTGTTTGGGTTCCTCTGGAGTGGAATATGGGGGGTGCCTGGCTATGTGAGCTGTATGCTGTGAGCACAGTGGCAGCATGCAGCTACCACACACAAAGATATGAATCATGATAGTTACAGTCACAGAAATGTAGGTCAAAGCCTAATGCTGGTAGTCTTAATTTTTCCTGACAGACCAAGCACAGAAATTTTTTCTATGTAATGAATATTACAAACCTCAAAGAACAAACTTTGGAGAAGCACAAATGGTAAGTAGGTGATTTGAGCCTGGCATTTAATATACCTTTCCAGCCAGCCAGCTTCTGGTACATAGGGACTTGAAGTGACAAGGTCAGCAGGTCAGCTGATTTCATACATGTAGCATATATTATTGAGTCAGATGATAACTTCACACTGTTAAGCATTTTTAATTAATAGTTCTGATTTTTAAATAGACATTTTCCCTCTCTTGTAAATAAATCTTGTAAATAAACCCCATACCATTTCCCTTTCTTGTAAATAAATCTATTTTAGAATCAAAGCAGGTTCCTCAGTTTCCTGAAAGAAGTTTAATAAACATGTGCAGAGCAAAAGAAGCTGCATTAATTCTCATAGCAGAATCAGACAAAAGCTTCAGGCAATGTAAAAACTGGCTTTACCAAACTGAATAGTAGGAAGCAAAGAATAGCTGAAGTCAGGAAGTGCATTGTAGGCATGGAGCAGGAGTTGATAGTATTTAATAGTTTAGTCTGAAACAGAAGGCTAGGGTGAGTTATTAGCATCCTTTAGAGGGTCAAACCAAATTTCCTGTACTTCTCTCCTGTTGCAAGTGAACGTGCATGTATTTTCACTGGTTTGGCAACTGCCTCAATGTGATTTCACAGCACATCCTGACAGCTCTGGAGGAACAAGGAACATGCAATCTACAAAATAAGACCTGTGCACAACCTAAGAAAGCCTTTATGTATATAAAATGAGAGTTCACACATCTGTATGCACGTGATGGTTTGACAAAAAGTGACCTTGAGAACAATACCCTAAAAATGTTGTCTTATACTTGCAAGACAGTTAGATTCATTACCAGAAATGACAGCATCTTTCTTCTGTAGGATCATATTTCTGGGCACTTCTCTTTCTCCTGTCAGTCCTATTTTTACTTTACTTATTTCAGTTCGACACCCTTTATCAGTGTGATGACACTCACCATCAGTGAGTGCTACTGAACTAAAAACCAGAGGAGAGTAGTAGGAGGGACCGAGGAGAGAGTGAGTAATCTGAGTGATGTAAATGTAATCCATAGCAAGGCAAAATGCATCCAGTCACCTGTTCCTTCTGTGGCCTGTGGAGAACTGATCCCTATAAATTAAAATCAAGGTCCTTCATGGGAGTGGTTTAGTGCAGGAAGAAGCTGAGTGATATCTCAGTTCCTGCAGCATAAGGACTTATCTGTACTGCTTGAAGAGTGAAATAAATGGTGTTTCCCAAGCTCTGTTAGCACATGAGTAGAAGAGCCCAGATTATCTCAGCTCCTTGCCTATCTTTATTTAGACATTGCTGCAGGTAAGTCTGGTTTTGGACAGCACCGCAGAGGTTCTTGTGCCAGGCATAGCTGGACTTTCTTGGCATGTACATAATGTTCTTATGTTTCATAATGTTCTTACAGCTTTTGGGAAGATAACAGCTTCATTTTAACACTGTATTCAGCTAAGAGTTTAAGTTGTCAGGCCATTTTTGTGTCTTTTCACTCACAAGTTCCCTTATTCAAACTGGAGTAATGTGAAATGGAATTTGAGGAATAATGAAATGGGCAAAGACACAGTAGTGTGACATCAGCTGTCATTCCTACAGGGCCATCTCTTCTATTTCTCTGCATTGTTAGAAACATTCTGAGAGCTGTTGAAACTGCTCCAAGAAACTAACCTCTTGGTAATTACTGGTGTCATGAATACATCCCCATTATTTCACAGATTTATTCGTGAGTACTTTTAGGACAACCGTGTATGACTTGAGCTGGGAAATCCTGACCAAAGATATATCATAAATGTTCTAATATTAGCATCATCTCCTGGCATGAGGACAGGGCTGTCCATCTGGAAAAGTTATATGGCATGATTCTTCTGTCAGCTCCCCAGCTCTCCATGGACATTTTGTTGTACACAACAGGCTAAAAATATTAGTTACTGAGAATCACAATTACAGAAAGTTTACTATTTGATTTGAAAACCAGCGAGTTTATCGGCTTCCATTTTCCATTTTATTACAATGAATTATTTTGAAAGTAATCAAATTATGGGCTAATCTTACTATATATTTTAAAAATTCTAGAAAATTTACATTAAACTATGGCTTCATTTTGCATGCCAAAAAAATACATTTCAGATAAAAATACGTCTCACTTGGCTAAAATAAAGGGTTTTCATGCAACCATGAAAAGCCTGCTGGAGCTCAATGCAGACTTGTTTTCCCTATGAGATCTAGTATTTCCCTTATCAGCCAGTTGACATAATACAAGATTGACTCTACTAAAACTGAACTGAATAAAAAGACTTTAGATATGACACTGACTAGCCCTCAATGCTGTGAACCTCTATGATAGCTGTGTTACCTTTGCCAAGGATTGCAGCACCAGCTGGTGGGAAGCATGCAATAAATTGACAAAAGTTTTAGAATAAGAGGGCTATGCTGAACCACGTAGTCCTCACATAGTAATATTTTTGAGAAGCAGCTTTCTTTTGCTGTCATCATCCTGGGTTTTGCCATCATATGGATATTTTTATTATCTGATTTCAAGGAAAATGTTGATAATAAGCCAAGAACACCCATTGGCTCTGAAAATGAGATAACGTGAGATGTGGCTACAATAAAAAGTTTGCTTTTGAATAGCTGCAGAAACAGATTGTATAAGTATGCTTGGTTATGTATTCCAAAAAGAAAATCTGTTCTGCCAGTGCAGAGTCTGCCATAGGTTTCTTTAGAGATCAAGTTTCAACTCAAATGGTACCTTTAGGTGTGATGATGATGATGATGGTGAATATCCATCCCAAAGAATTACTTTCAGATCACTAGAACCTTGTTCAGAGTAGCAGAAAAAGAGGAGGTTTATAATTTGCATGACAGGATGTCTAGGGAGAAGCACTGGCAGAGAGAGTAATGTGAATATGTTCAGTTAAGCCAGCCTGGTGTTAAGCATTCAAGGTGTTGGATATCACAGATAATTCAGAAATTTCCTCTCAAGGACTTTCCAGCCATTCACATAGATTGCACCTAGACTGTATACTTTTGCTTGCAATTATCTTTTCTGTTTAAGAAGCTGGAAAGTCCAGTGGTTTTATAATTTTTTTTCCCTTTGTTAGTATCTTATGTCTGGAAGTGATAAAAATTTCAGGAGGAGAGAACAACAAGTGCTTTTAAATTTTTATGTATATTTTAGATTATAAGAAGTGGTTGTGACCCTTTTCTTACAGTATGAGCAGTATATGAGTATATGTATATTCACCTTCTTCTAGCCTGCTAAGGTACAATTGCCTGAGTTTCTGAGGCTGCTGGCCCTTGTCATATTTACCTTGCTCCTATAAATCTTCACTTTTGGCAGCATTATTATTTCACTTTGGGATCCAGTCCCAGTAATGCAATCTTTTTTTCTTTCATCTGACTTAAACAGCCATTTTTTTCCTTGCGGAGGAATAGTGTTGTGATGTTCTCTTTCCTGTTGTTTGCAGTGCCTATACAGTTGGTTGTGCAGACTAAATTAAATCTCCTGTATTGTGGGTTATATCAAACACGTCTGTGTGACATGGAGCTGAACCATCACTGCAATTCTGTTAATTTTCTTACAGAAATGTTATGACAATTAAGCTTCCTGAACAGCTCAGTATTTCAACAGAGAGTGCTAAAATATGCCTGTTGGAATGCACTGCTTCCTTAGGTGACTTTTTGAATGATTTATGAATTGCCAAAACTATGAAATATGATTTTATTCACCTGTTTTGTACCTTAAGTAGACCATGAGGGTACTGCATACCTTAGGGCTGTAGGAGATAAGGAAAATATATTCAGTTTTGTGGAAAACTCCATCTAGACGTTAGATGTCTAATTTTGAGCTAATCATTGAGGCTCCCTGGTAGTCACTGGGTAAAGGTTACTGAAGATTCATTACTTAAATCATGGGTTATAATAGGTTGAATCACGTGAGGATGTAGGAAGTACGTGCTTCGTGTTTTCTTCCAGGAGACCACAGCTCTCCCGGAAAGGTGTTTCTGGAATACACCCTTGATGCAAATGTCTGACTGACCTGACTTTGTGTTCTTTGCTGCAGATCGATTTTGAAGATGTGATTGCTGAGCCAGAGGGAACACACAGCTTTGATGGGATTTGGAAGGCCAGTTTTACCACCTTCACTGTAACGAAATACTGGTTTTATCGTTTACTGTCAGCAATCTTTGGTATTCCTATGGCTCTCCTCTGGGGCATCTACTTTGCCATTTTGTCATTCCTGCACATCTGGGCGGTGGTGCCGTGCATAAGGAGCTACCTGATTGAGATCCAGTGTATTAGCCGTGTCTATTCCATCTGCATCCACACCTTCTGCGACCCGCTCTTTGAGGCCATAGGCAGAGTGTTCAGCAGCATCCGAGCCACAGTACGGAAAGAGATCTGAGGGACAATTCAAGGAGAGCCATCAGCCTAGGAAGGGGGTGAAGGTTTTGTGGTTTTTGGAGTGTTTTGGTGCCAGTTTTGTGTTTCCCAAAGCAACATACAGCAACTGGTGGTGGACTGGCCCAAAACAAAGAATCACTTGCTCAGTTTCTTTTTCCACTGTTCATTCTTACTGGACTACTTGCCTTTTTTTTTTCCTTTCTTTTGCCTTTTTTTCCCCCCTTTGATCTGCATTTTAAACTAACCTCAAAGGGCTATTCTTCCATGCGAGCTGCATATTATTTTGCTGGCTGTTCAATTCAGAGATTGAAGTGTTGTTGGATGCCTTTTTATCTTACCCTTCATTCCTTGTGAGATAAATCCACAGTGATACTGAAGAATGACAAAAATGCTTTCCAACACTATAAAGCCATTCATTTTATTGTGGCTGGAGAACGCAGAGCTATCACAGCAGAATGAACGTGACCAGCTGGCAGGTTTTAGCAGAATGTTCTTTTTCAACTGGATTGTCAGTTGACTGCAGCTATTTACAGTCATGGTCAGATATTGTGCAGTATGAATAAATTAGTTAAGTAAACATATTACTGAACTAGCATATGTCCTGAAAATTTAACATTTTGTCAGGCTGGAGACATTGACGTGTAAAAGCTTTGGTCGGTGCCTTTCTGTCTCATTCTGTCTTGGAAGTTTGCATCTAGTCATTTCTCAACCTTTGCTAGGACTGCAGAAAAAAACTGCAGTTGAGAGCTAAAACTGGTCATTACATAAATGTTTTCCTGACTGTGACTTATGACACATCCCTTAGCAAGCATTTAGGTGCTTATCTCATTGGCATCTGGGGTATTTTTGCGAAGTATTAACATAAATGCATATTGCAGGTATGCCAGAGATAATCCTGAATTAGAAAAAAAACAAAGGAGTGCCAAACAAGCCACAGGAGGCCAGGGAGGAGCTGCCTCTGCGAGAAACTTTTCTACAGCTTTCAAAACTTCCCTATCAGCAGAGGTCAGCCTGCCACTAGCACAGATTGTTTTCAGGATGCTTTGCTGAGTCTAAATTTATCCATCACAAGAGATGCTTTAGAATCTTCACATTTGTGTGTTGCTTTGTTCATTTTTAGCTGAGCTGCCACATCAGGAAGTCTTAAACAGAGGGTGTTGTGTGAAACTACCATGTTGCAAAGTGGAAGGCCTCAGTAGCGGGGCCTTTGCGACATGTTCTGATGCTGTGACCTGCAAGAGCTTTTCGCCCTCATGACAGTACTGTGTTCAGAGATGCTCTCTGCATCCTCACTGGTTTGTGTGAAGCATTTGTAAAAATAGTTGTGAGGCTAATCAGCTTTTTTGTAAACAAAGCTGGGGTCTGAGCCTGCTCCAGCTGGAATCTCTAGCAAACCAGTTCTTGACCTGCAGGAGTGCAGAATTTGTCCCTTGGGATGAACATGGAGCTGTCTGGTACACCTACAGCTTTTTTATTTAGTGCTGATATTTCACATAGTGCTTTACTTAACACAGAAGTGCCTTCCATTCTGTTTCTGCCGAAGCATTGAAACCTTTAGAAAATGCTGCATTTTTAAATGGGGGTGGGGGAGGGAAAAGGGGAGAGGGTGCACAAAAATTTACAAAGCTATTAACTACTATTTGCATTTAAAACAGACACTGGTATGGATATAGTTTTATGTTTTTCTATGTACATAATGAAGAGTGTACTATTATAGATTTTTTCAGTATTAAAAACAACAAAGATTGTAAACGAGAAATATTTTATCTTTTTATGAGGAAAATCACTCCGAAGAAAACCTTCTTGATTTACCATATAAACTGTATATCCTGAAAGATGTCTGTTCACTTAGAGTTCTTAGTCCCTAATCCAAATACATTGCTGATCCAAACATTTACATTATTGTTATAAGCTTACAGATATAAACTGACACCTTTTTTAAAAATTCTGCATGTACATTAAAGACTACAATAAAAAGATGCTTCATGGTAGATCCTGTGTGACTTCTTTTTCCTTGAAAGTCATGTGGACAAAAATTGTTTAAAGCTTTCTTTGTCAGTCCAGTAGAAACAGGATTTTTCCTAATAAAAGCTCATTAGCCTTAGCATTTAATGTATGGAAATAGGGGAATGACAGCTTTTATTCAGCTGTGTATAGACGTAGCTTGTGACAGGACAGTTCATTTCCATGGGTTTGTTGAACAATACCTGTCACATTGTCACACAAAAGCCCAACAAAACATGCTATTATGAATGGTCTACAAATCTAAAATGGCAGATACCAAATAAACGTAGTCCATCATATGTTTTCCAATGAGTGTTGTATTTAGCAGCTCTTAATAGGCCAGTGGTAGCAAATAGTATGTTGAACTGGACTATGTGAGCAAATGTAAAATATTTTAAAAGTAAAAGGGAGGTTGTAATGTGAAAGAAAAGCAAATACACCTTCGGTATCCAAAAATGATCTTGATTTTGCAAAGAGCCTGATATATTCAGGCTTAACTATTTATAATATTGTGACTCCAAGACTTCACAGGAAAGGTGTGCAGATTCACACTATGATTGCACTGTCCCTGGCACTTGGCTGAGCTGTGGTCATGGGGCTGTGCTGTGGCTGGATCTCATATCCATGCTCCTGCCATAACACTTAGGACTATATCCAAGATATACCCCATAGAAAGATCCAGGTTTGTCAAGTAGAGGATTAGACATTAGGTGTTGGACAGTTGCACCAGGCAATTTCTTCTCTTGGCTGTAAATGAGGTGTAGACAGCCTCAGTCTGCTAGATACAAGTCAGTGCCATCAACTGCCTCAAGACCTGTGCATTCAGGTGGGCTCAGTACAGTTTTTTTCTCTTACCAGAAAACTTTTGTGGCTGTCATTGGTCACTCTTCTCATCCTCTGAGTCACCAGTTCTTAGATTTTGCCATGTAATTTGAACTGTGTTCCTGAGACAAAGCATGGGACAGCTGGGCACTTCAAACAAGGTGGAGAGCGTGTGAACTGTGTGGTTAATCTGTCTGAATTTGTGGTTAATCTGTCTGAATTTGACTGAGAGCTAAATACAGAATATTTATTTAAAATATACTTACTGAAATAAAGTTGCAACAAAATACAAAGACAAACCTTAGGCTTCTAATAATGATGGAGCATTTCTATATCTGCACCCAAGCTACCTTTTAATCCTCGCTTAGGTCTAACTGGAGCTGTTCTATGTTCACTTCTTTGCTTTCATTGCCTTGTGTCTGCTGCATCCTTTTGTTTCCTCATGTCCTGAGGAGGAGGAAAGAAGCACAGAATAAAAGTCTTTGCTAAGATAGAACACCTTTATTATCCTCATTTATGTCTTACAAGCCTTGACTTTTTCATTTCATGTTATCTGACATTGGGACACTGTGTGACACAGGTTTTTTTATTTCTGTCTTGCTCTCTTCTGTAGAACTTTTAATTAAAATTTCAATCGTATTGTACAACTAGCACATCCTGTCTCCAAGATGCTTTTCTCTGTTAGGGGCTTCTGAAGGCACAGTGGTAAAATGTACATTTGATAACTGTGAAAATATAAATGCACAGTATTTTCACTTAATTTGTAACTGCTATTACTAAGCAGTCTACATATAAAAAAATAGCGTGGCCAGCAGGACTAGGAAAGTGATTGTCCCTCTGTACTCAACACTGGTGAGGCCACACCTCGAGTGCTGTGCCCAGTTCTGGGTCCCTCATTGCATGGAAAGCATTGAGGGGTTGGAGCGTGTCCAGAGAAGGGCAGTGAAGCTGGTGAAGCACCTAGAGAGTGAGTCCTATAGGGAGCAGCTGAGGAACCTGGGTTTGTTTATCCTGGAGAAAAGGAGGCTCAGGGGAGACCTCACCTCTGTCTGCAAGTGCCATCAGAAAGGAGGTTGTAGCCAGGTGGGTTTGGCCTCTTCTCCCAGGCAACCAGAGACAGGACAAGAGGAAATGATCTCAAGCTCCACTAGTGGAGGTTCAGGTTGGACATTGGGAAGAATTTCTCCACTGAAAGAGTGGTCAAGCATTGGAGCAGGCTGCCCAAGTAGATGGTAGAGTCAGCATCCTTGGAAGTGTTCAAGAAATGACAACATGACACTTAGTGCTATGGTCTGGTTGATGTGGTTTTTGGTCAATGGTTGGACTCATTGATTCTTGAGGTTTTTTCCAACTTCAATGATTCTCTGATTCTAAGGACAGCACAAGTAGGAAGACAGGGACTAGACACATTACAAGCCTGTGCCTTCTCTCATAGTCAAAGAACATTTTAGTGTTGATTCAAGACACAATCCACAGTACCTAGGCTCAATTCTAGTAGGTAGTTAGCTTTTGTTCTGAGAACCTGAATTTCCTGTCATTAAAACTCACTGAAAGGATGCTCACGTTACATATGCATACTGCAGGGAGGTATTAATGAGGTGTTACTCTATCTGACCTTCTGTAAGAACTGGAGGTGATAAATGTTCTCAGAGGTCCCTAATAAGTGCTGGGTAATGATGTCTGTCTGAGGCTTGTAGTCTAACATCTCACTCCTTGAGACAGGAGATTTAAACTCCTCTCACTGCACTCCCAGGTGTAAACCTCAGCTGCTCACCACTCAGTTTGCTGACTTCTATGAATCCAATTTTTGTAAGACCAATGGTGTGCTCTGTAGGAACTATAGACACCTGGTGTGGCATGATGGCTTCCAGCAGGAGCCAGGTCACCTTAAGGGCACTGCCTGAGCTGTGTGACACCATTGTTGATCTAAAGTCTTGAGATTTTCCCTTCTATCAGGTGGTTATCAGTGGTTATCAGAGGGGAATAAAGGCATTATGGCCTCCAGTTCTAGCACTTCTAGAGATAACTCTGTTTTCCAGCTTGAAACACTAGCAATCTAGGCTGACGGCTGTTCTGCAGACTGCCAGAAGTTCTCAGGAGTTTTGTTGGCACCCAGGGAGTAATTTAGATATAAGCCTGTCATAACTGTGACCTTCTCGGTTGATGATATCTCTGAACCTTTATCCAGGGTGTGGAGTACCCCTGCAGTGCATCTGGGCACTGACAGCCTTTTCCTGGCTATTTATTCCGAGCTAGAAAATGCTTTACACCAGAGGATTCACTCAGAGTAGCCTTAAAGGATGAAGGATTCTAAGAGTTGTATAACTTTTTGGCAACAATCAGAATATAGGCATTCATCTGTGACTATTAGTCATCAAAACATTCAGCCTGCTGATCTCCAGCAACCAAAGCTCCAGATGTAGCTTGCCGAGATGTACATGTTGCCAGAAACCCTGCTGGCAGAAAATCGCGAGTGAAAATACTGACATGGAAACTAACTAGTTGGTGCAATGAAAAAAAGTCTGATCAAAAGGAGCAGTATATTCTATGCAAAGAACAAGTGGATGAGAGATCTCAGATCTGCCTTTCATATTCAAGGAATGACGCAAAGCTGTGCACAGCAGACACACTTCCATCTGAAAGGGATGGATGGAGATTTCTGAAAGGAAAAAAAGGAATGGGATGACTTTTCATAGCTTTTTTCAGTTCCTACCTCTAACTTTTTGCAGATAAATTCTAAACCAAAATAGAACCATACAGAAGAGTAAATATGAATACTGCAGTCGCAGGCACCAAGAGGCAGCAATAACCAAGGCATTACTGTATCATTAGGAAGTGCAAACTCCTACTTCAGTGTGAGTTGCCTTGAGAGAGAATCATGATAGGTGTGGCCAGGTAGATTTATGTTTAATGCACTGATAAGTAAGATCAGAATTTACCTTGCATGCAGTATGTATGATCAGATTTCCACAACAGGAGCCTGGCTGGGCAGACAACAGGCCTGGTGACTGCTTTCCATCCTTGAGAAGGGATCAGTTGGGAAGCAAGCTAGGGACCCTGTCAGCAGCAGTCAGACTCATATATGAAAACTCTCTGCATGCAATCCCAAAGCCCAATCCAAATGTGTTGATGGATGATGCCTACTGTGTGTTTCCTGTGATAAGCATTTGCTGCCTATCCAGACTACTCACTGAGACAGAAATCTTCTGTTGTAGTCTAGATTCTTTGCAGGACAGTAAATATCCCAATAATAGGAACTGGCAACTGAATAGAGCATATGAGTTCTTGAAGGTTTAGACAAGTGTCTTTGACATTTGTTCATACTTTGCCAACTCCTGACTTTTAATATTCTGGTTTGTACAGTATTTTATCTCCTTATTTCGTGATGTGTATGCTCCCATTCAAATGGTACAGACATTTGTCAATTCAGCTGTCTTAACAAAAGCAGGTGTTCTTACTCTCTGCTAGACAATGATTAATGATTCAACTAGATTTGGAAGCAGCTAGAATTCTGCCAGTTTCATTTCATTTGTGCTGAAACAGTTCAAAGAAACCCATGAAATAAAGATGCTTAGAGATGAAAAACTGGAACAGTTTTTACCATATGCTAGCAGGATTTTGGTCTGAGCCCGAGTGTCTTTAGAGCATCATCTCTATAGTTATAAAAATTCCTTTGTATGTGTCTAACAAATATCCTTTGAAGGAGGCCACTGAAAATACAGATTTACTCCTCTAGGTTGCAGAGTTGTCTTAGCAAATACCAGCATTCAGCAGAGAAAAGTTAAAGCCAGCAGTGTCCAGCTATTCAGTATACTGAGGAAAGCCTTTCTGTTGCAGGGTTCTCAAAAAACTTGGACTTCTCCACGTATCAGTTTACTCCTTCCTGGCTGAGAGACTAAAAAATTTACAGTTGAATTTGTGCTGGTGGATACTCATCCAAAATTAATTTTAAAAAACCAAAAAAAACCAAACAAACACCAAACGTCATTGTCAATGACCTGTTGCATTATGGATTATTGAGAACTGAAACTCAAAGAAACCCTGTTGCTGATGGCAACAAGAGCTAGGCTAAAATGTAGAGGGAATCCTCTTAGCGATAGCAAAAGCCTTCAGTCTGAATCCTCAGCCTGAATTGTAGAGATACTGAACCCTGACTCTCTTGATGAGCAAAATTTCTCATTTAGAGCACTAAGCCTGTGTAGACACAAGGAAAAGTGAAACAAACACAGGAAGAATTAACTAAGATTAATTAATCATTTTTTTTGTATCAACAAAAATTAAAGGCTCTATCTTTATTTCTTTGCACTAAACATTCTACTTAGTTTCACAGCCATCACAACCACAGTACTCCTTCAGCTATTGCCATTTTTTGGTCACTACTGTCATTCCAGCTAGCCCTGCTCCCGATTTCACCATCAGTGTTACACCACCCCAACATCTGGGAATTCCTTTATTCACACAGACATGTTGCTGGCTGATGGGAATGCTCAGCCTTACCCCACTTGTTTCATGACACTTATAGCGAATTCACAGAGCCATGCTTCTCTGTTCAGGAGCTTCAGCTCAAGGTATTTCTTTCCCTCTAAAGTCACCTCCATATTTGCTCATCACAATCTTGAAGGAGGTTTACAATTTGCAGGAGTCTTAAAGAAGTCCTTGTTCTCTTTCTGTTCTAAACTCTGTTCTAGTCTGCCTCCATTTCAGCATGAGCTTCCAGCAGTTATGTAGGTGATTCTGGATAGCACTAAGTGCTATGTTCAGTCATTTCTTGAACACTTCTAGGGATGGTGAATCCACCTCCCTGGGCAGCCTGTTCCAATGCTTGACCACCCTTTTAGGAAAGAAAGTCGTCCTGATGTCGAACCTGGACGACAGGTCCAGCTTGAGGCCATTTCCTCTTATCCTGTCTCTGGTTGCCTGGGAGAAGAGGCCAGTCCCACCCGGCTACAACCTCCTTTCAGGTGATTGTAGGGAGCAATAAGGTCTCACCTGAGCTTTCTCTTCTCCAGGCCACAACTCCAGCTCCTTTAGCCATTCCTGTTCCTCGTATGACTCACTCTCTAGACACTTCACCAGCTCTGTTGCTCTTCTTTTCCAGCACCTCAATATCCTCCTTGTGATGAGGGGCCCAGAGCTGGAGGCATCCTCGAGGTACAGCCTCACCCATGCCAAGTACAGGGGTAATAAAAGCACTCTGTTCTTCTCCCTGTTCAATAATATTTCATAAGCTTCTCATAGGTGGAGCTTGCGTTCTTTTTTGTCTCCATTTACAAACATCAACTAGAAGCAAAAAGCCTTTATTTCTTTAAGAAAACCAGAAAAAATGTGACTAAAAAAGTAACAGATAACCATTCTATTCATCTGTGTTGAGTTCTGGGACTATTTTTCTGAATTCCAATCAAGTAATGGCTATGTGATCAGATAACGATGTATTAGATCCAGTTTATTCAGTATGTGGTGCTATTTGCCATGGCTCCAAGAGTCACATCCAATGCAAATTTTAAATTGCTTCTCAAAACTAAGCTGTCCTTCTGGGTTAACAAACACTGCTATTTACGAAAATCTGTTAAAAAATAACACTTTTACCTTATATGAATATAGAAACACTAGCTTACCTGTCAGCCAAGGATAGGTGGGTAGTTGAGGCCCAGATGAGCAGTCATGCTGATTGATTTTCATGGCACACACTATCAAATTTCATATGTATAAACACCAAATGATTTTCTGAGGCAGAACATAAGGCCCTTAGGACCTTTACAGTCAGTGACTTAATTTTGCATAAAGAATGTAACAGGTGCAAATACTTGGCATAAGGCATGTCTGAATATTTCTAAAGCCAGTTCAGTAATCTTGGAAAGGGGCATGAAATGGAATAGTTCTCGCAAAAGAAGTTGTCTGTTTCCAGAACAAATATTGGTACACATGACAGAAGTAGAAGCACTTTCATTTTGCCCTGCAGCATTGTCTATCCTATGTCTCTTCAAAGGCCTGGTTCTCATGGTAAAGAAATAAGATGCAGGAATTTTTTTCCATAGCCAGATGTGAATTTAAAGTTTGTGGTTCTCTAGTGTGTGGTATTTCTTGTGGAAATTAGCTGTATTTATCTAATTAGATAGATAAAGTTAGAATAATTTATTTTTCTTCTTTTCTACTGGTAACTATTTTGTAGTTAAACACAACAAAATGCAGAAAAGTGTAAGTGTAATTTAAAATGTTTGGCACAAAAAATTTGTGTAAGATAGTCCTAGTTCAATGTAGTCCCTGCAGTCATGGACTACATTGAACTAATCCATGTCATAATCATCTAATCCATGTAGTCACTGCAGCTATTGTAAAACATAATTGGGTTTTGTTTCTAGTAGAAATATTGCAGCAAGCCACGAAGTCCCATAGAGGTTATACAGCGTAAATGTAATTCATCAGGTAACAAAATATCTCCTGACCAAATGGTAATCCAGCCTGACCATAATTCTGTTTTAATCAAGTCTGGTCTCATATAATTTCCTGGGAGAATTTATAAATTTGACACTATGTAAAAGCTTTGCTGAAAATGGGCCTAATTCATAGCAATCTTTGGTCATGGTGCTGTTACTATTCTGTACTGAATCCTGAATGGAAGTTGAGGGTGGAAAGTGAGACCTACACAGACATCAGCTCTCCACTGTGAATGCATTGCAGTTTGTGTCTCCAGGCAGCACAGAATAGCTTAGAAGATGAAAGGAGAACACAGAGCTCTTAAGGAAATCAAAACTGAGCCCAGAGTCTAAGATCAAACCCCTTGCTACTCCCACACGGATCTATAAAGCACCTGGGGGCTGGGTATGAGGAGAGCTGATGGGAAGGCAGCCAGTGCTTTGCTGAGAGCTGTGTCTGCAGTCAGAGCAGTGCACAGCTGAGAGACCCCGGGGACTTGTGCTCACTGCGCCTCCGCAGCCACACTTTTGACCAGTCCAGTCCCAAGCAGGGGATGAACATCCTTGCTGGAACCTAAAAATGGCATTGTCACGCTGATTAACCTCCATAGTGAAACGTGGTATAATTTAGGATGTATTTTTCTGACTTCCACGACATCAGAACCTTTCTGATGTTGTATATAATTATAAAAATGTCTCTGTGACTTCTTGTTGCTGAAAATACATGGGCTGTTTTGTTTTCAAAAAAACAACATGTCCTTTCCCTCTTGTTTGTCTATTTTTGGCAGGTTCTACCATGAAAACTGTGGTGATTATTACAGCTGAAAGCTCAAGTAAGACTTAAGATTACACCCTCTAGCCTGAAGTTTTATAAAGGTATTGAGCTTTTAGCTTTCTTCCCTGGTTTACTACAGGTTCTCTTTATGCAGTATACTCCAAACAGATGAAATAGGTTACTTATTTGTAACTGGTTCTGTCTAACATCTTACTAGCAGTATCCACAGAGTAAACGATCACTGCAGAGGGAGATACACAGCAGCAGAAAGGGAGTAGGCACTGAAATACACCATGCAGAAGCCTGAGTAATGGGCAAAAAATGGGAGTGTAACCCTATGACCATATTTAGTTTCCACATGTGAATCTTGGCTGGCTGAATCCTACCCCAAATGCCAGTGAGGCCTGAGAAGCTGGAAATCTTTTGCTCTGTGCATACAAGCAGAGTCATGACTCATGCAGAAGAGAAACAGTTTTCTTTTGCAAGTGGAACATTCTTCCTTATTGACCAGGGAGACACCCGAAAATAGCTTTGCTTTCTGAGTGATTCTATCAATTCACAGCAGCACTGTGGAGGTAAGAAAATCAAGAAAAGCATTTACAGCTCCAGGAATTTGCTAATAAGAAGTGGAAATCTCTGTTTAAAGACAGCCAAGCAAAATCCCTATATAAGTCAACTCACTGAAGACAGTGAATTAAATTGAGTCTAACTTGGACTGTTCAATATATTTCAAATGTCAGGCAAAGAAATGAAATTAAGGACCAAATAATTATAATGCAAGATATTTAAAATGTTGTGCAACTTAATCTGAGTAGGGAGCTTGGTGTATAATCGCATTTGCACTGGGCATTATTTCTGATGTGCTACATTTTCAGCATTAAAAGTGATGCATTAAGGTTCTGCAGATGATAAAGCTCTCTCTATCGCAGAAGGATTGTGTTTCCTGGAAAGGAAGGACACTTCAGAGAATCCGAGATTATGGGAATTTGTTTCCACCAAAGCTGTTGGAATTTTCCGAGTTACTTCAACGGAAAGTCAAGTAAGCCAATGAAAATCCACCCCGTAGTGAGAGAGAACATCATTAAAAGGTGTTAGCAATCAGAGAGCAAAGCAAACAGGACTGATTTTAATGCCTGCTCTTTTTCTGTCCTGATTTGCTCCAGTGACCCTCTTCTTCTTACATTTATGAATGACACTGACCTACACCGGATGAAAATTAGCCCCTCCTCTGCCACTGAGCTCCCCAAGCCTGGCGCGTTTCCCACCGTGGTCCCTCGCTGTCACCCCGCTTTCCTCACGGCCCCGCGATTCTCCCTGAAAGCGGCCGCGGGAACCGCCCGGGCAGCAAGGCAAAGCCTTTCCCTGACAATACCCCTTCGGTTTTCTTTTAAATCCATGGCAACGCAGTGTTTTATTTTTGTGTCTAAGGAGGGGGAATTTCCACTCCAGCCGGGAGCGCCCCGGAGCCGAGGCGGCTCTGCCGAGCCGAGGCTGCCACCTCCCGGCTTCCCCCGGCCGGAGATCCGCCTTGGGAGCTCCAGAGGAAATTATTTGGTCCTGCTGAAACCCTTCCTTCATTTAGCAAAACACCCCGGTGTACACCATCTAGCAGCAGTGCTCTGCCGTGCTCTCTGGAACTTACGAGGTGGTAAGGAAGCATTTAAAGTTACCCATCACTTTACAGTATGTCTGAGATAAAAATGCTCCAGTGGCTACAGGAAAAATCCTAATGTGAGAAATCAATTTAAATATGAGAAATCAAAATAAATGGACTATAATGTATCAGTTTAAGGAGACAGCTTGGTAAAAGCACATTAGTGAAGTTACTTCCATTTATATTTCATCTGATAAAATAAAGTTTGTCAACCACTTTGTGGGTAGAAACATACCCTCTGCTTTCATTTTAATAGGACTCTTTCAAAAAGTCATCTACTGCAAGTGTAGAGGGGAAAGTAATTGGAAAAAACCCCAACATAAGAAACACATGGAGCTTTTGATACAAGTCCTGAGGAGGGTCGTGAAGATAATCAGAGGCTGGAGCATCTCTCCTATGAAGACAGGCCAAGAGACTCACAGATGTTCCACCCTGAGAAGAGAAGGCTCCATGGAGACCTTAGAGCAGCCTTCCCGTACATGAAGGAGCCTACAAGAGAGCTGGAGAGGGACTTTTTACGAGGTCATGTAGTGACAGCACAAGGGGGAATGCCTTAAAGCGAAAGAGGAGATGTTTATATTAGATATTAGGAAGTTCTTTACTGTGAGGGTGGTGAGACACTGGAACAGGTCTCCCAGAGAGGTTGTGGATGTCCCATCCCTGGCAGTGTTCATTGGGTGAGGCTTTGAGCAACCTTTTCTAATGGAAGTTGTCCCTACCCATGGCAGGGAAATTAGAACTATATTATCTTTAAGTTCTCTTCTGACTCAAGACATTCTATGGTTCTGTGATTCTATGGAAAGTCTCCCTTGAGGACAGCAAAAATGAATCGAGCAGTGTGAACCATTGACTGACTGAAATCAGTACCAGGCTTTCCACACCAGGAAAGTGCAGCCAAAAACAAAATAGGGAAGGCACGAATTTAGACAAGCAGACCTCCCACCTGTTAATCATTCACAGCAGAGAGATAAAGCTAGAGCAAGACTGAAAAAAATATTTTTTTTTTCTGCCTGTCTTTCCTGAAAATCTTTGTTGGACTTGAACTGATGCCAGGTAGTGCTGTAGTGAAGACAATGAGGTGAACCCTTTAATACTGTGCTGTGCTTCTGAGTCTATATGGGGTTAACCCTGGCTGGATGCCAGGTACCCACCAAAGCCTCTCTACCACTCCCCTCTTCTGCTAGACCAGAGAGAGAAAATACAACAAAAGGCTCATGGCTCAGGATAAGGACAGGGAGAGATCACCCATTACTGTCATGGGCAAAACAAGCTCAGCTTGGGGAAATTAACTGTATTTCTTACCAGTCAAATCAGAGTAGAAATATAAGAAATAAAACTAATTTTTAAAATACATTCTTCCCACACCTTCCTATTCTTGGGCACAACTTAATTCCTGAATTCTCTGCCTCCTATCCCCAAGCAGCACAGGCAAATGGGGAATGAGAGCTGTGGTCAGGTTATCACATGTTGTCCCTGCCACTTCCTCCTCTGCTGAGAGGACTTCTCACACTCTTCCCTTTCTCCAGCATGGGCTACTCTCTCCACAGGGCCACAGGTCCTGCCAGGAGCCTGCTATAGCAGAGGATTCCCATGGGATCCTGTGGAGTAGATAAAATATATTCTCTAGGGGAGATAATAGTTTTACCTGTAATTGCTATTTTTTGCAAGTATATGAGATCCTTTAAGGAAACAACAGTGTTCTGAGAAGCCCAGTCCTCTGCATCAGAAATACTGGTGCTGCCACTAGAGGACCAAGCTTGAGTAGTTGCTAGTTAACATCTGGCTGTTTCGTTCTCCTTCCAATAGCACAAAACAGCCCTAGGTCTCAACTCACCAGCTGGGTTCAATCAAGCAAGCAGATCCTCTGTTTTCAAAGCCACACTAGGCACCAGGAGCAGATTGGTGACTCTGGCACAATATCTATTAATAAATAAAAGCATCAGGCTTTGCATTTGAATAGGCCCTTTTCTTTGGCAGAGCTCAAAGTAATTTCTAAAGAAGGGCAAGCATTATTATCTCCATTTTGGGGCTATGTTATATGACAAGCTCTCAGCTGGGGACTGGGCAAGGTCTTGATTCTCCAACAAGGAACAGCTGCTCCCCTTGGTTAAATGCCACACACCAGCAGTCCTGAAAGCTTTCAGGTTCTGGCCAAGCACACAGAGCGCCTCAGCCAGATGGGCAAGAGCAACTGCTGGATGGCTGGTCCTGTTACCCAGTCGACACTTGAGGTAACCAAAACTTCAGAGAAGCCTTGTCCAGAATTCCAGACAAGCAGCGCTAGTTTTTAACGTGACTCACCTATTTAGATTTTTGCTCCCATACAATCTGTTTTGAAATAGTCCTCACTTTTCCTTAGGCAGGGATCCAAACTGACCTCCTGCACAAAGGACATAGACATTTTATTTGAAAATATTCTGTTAGGGGAAGTTTTAAACCTGTTTCCATTTTGTGGGATTGCTACAGGCTTTAGAATGTTTTACAATGCTTGAAAACATGGTGTCCTTGCAGAAAGACTGCTCTGCAGGTATCCTGCTTCCCTTGCATGCTTCTTATGTAAACATTATCTATACACATCACAGCTGATGTTTTAGCCATTGGGTCATATGTTAAACCAAGGACTTAGCACAGTCCTTTTTGATTCTTAGTTAAGATATCAAGTTGGCTTCTCTCCCAGATCCCTTTGCAAAACATAAATAATGTGTATTTCCAGTTAATAGTTCATTAAATTACTTTGAGACTTACACATTAACTTGGTCTTTTAGCTAGTGAGCCAGAGCAATGCAAGCTGTGGTTTGCAGACCACAGCACAGGGTTATATGTACCTTTACGTGAGGATCCATTAGCAAAGAGAGGAGCTGCTTCCCAGCACAGAGGCGGTTCAGAAGTTGCCCGTGCACAACACAAACATGTACACACAACAAAACCAGGCTCCTGCTGTCAGATACTGGCATTCGTTGTCTCTGACAGCTGCTCTGAACCAGATGGGAAACAGCCATTCCAGTTCTGCTGTGAGCCACATCCCAACACCAGCATCACTGCAGACTCCCAGGCCGGCATCTCAACTGAAAGGCAGTGCGGGAAGTGGGTAAAGAAGCCAAATCCCCCCTCCTTAGTGCCAGTGTCATCTCTCCAGGAAAAAACTGAGGCATATTTGATGTGGACAGGAAAGAAGCAGAGAGCAGTAGTCTTTTAGATGCTGTACTTGGAAAGATATGACCACATTTGTTCTGAACACAGAGAATGTCTGGGTCCAGTGTTGACAATCTGGCAGTGACTGAATGCTGTCGAGTTCACTCAGATGTGATAAACAGAAGAAAAAGAAAAGTAACAAGTCATCACCAAAAGCAGTAGTGTCCAACCCATGAGTCAAGCCCTCTTAGTGAGGCATGACAGCATTAAAGATAAGATACAGAAGAGAGAGCAGAGGTACTGCTGACACTGAAGAACAGAAGTGAGAGAATTGTTAGGTTATGTGTCTTTACTTCGTTTTACACTCTCAGGTCCAAATCTAAAAGCAAAAGAACATGCTGCTTGGTAGGAAGGAAATATAGTGCTATAGATCTCTGAGACAGGGACACCAAGGAATCAAGGGTCATGGGATGTTGGAGGAGGGGAGGAACAAAGAACATAATGAAAAGCTACAGCTATAAGGCATGCCTAACACCAATCAACCGTTACTGCCCTGGAAAAAAGTAATAATCTGAAGCATTTCTACATTTATGATCATAAAATCAGTGAAATCTAATACAGTCTTACTAAAACAGTTGGATTCAGCTCCACCCAAATCCAGTGACATTCTTAAAAAAAAAAAGAATAAATTCCCAGTCCTTTAAATTAGGTGTTGGCAGTTATTTTTCCTCAAATTGTGTCATTCTGGGACCCTGCACAGAGGTAAGCTGTAAACTGATCACATATTAAAAACCCACTAAAAAGGAGAGGTTTGGAATACATAAGCCCACTTCTGTAAATTTTTATGTATATCAGCAACCTGATACTCTTAAAAACCTTTCTGTTCTATAAATAAGTGGGCTTTCCTAGATCCATCAAATTACTGATTGTCTCAAGAGTATCAAAGCCAAAAAAGAGAAAGCTCATATCTTTCCATTTTGTTCAAATTTGAGTATGTTATTAGACTTTTGAGACCCTTTTGATGTTCCAGTTCCACTGCATAACAGACATCTCGTAGTTTTGTTAACTGTGTCTGTTTTATGTTTTAATAGCTACAAACATTCAAAACTGTGTCTGTTTTATGTTTTAATAGCTACAAAATGCAGCAGGTTTCACCTTAGAATTTTTATATTTCCCCAGTCCTCTTGGAGAAGTCATCCAAAATTGGGTATTAATTGATCATTGCCTGGATTGTACTGTTTTTACTCAGCATCTTCAAGCTTCCTTGGGGATAGCTACTATAAATTCCATGTCAGGCTCACCAGTGCTGTAGTACTGATGACCAGTTTGACCAGCAGTTACAGTGTAATACAAACATTAGCTCTTGGTCTTGCCCTTCACTAAAATTCAGATGATTTCTACATTTGCAAGATAGTAATCTATTATTATCTTTAAGATGAACCCATCATTCACCTGTGGGATGATACTCCAGCTCATAAATTCAAGGGGTTTGGTTTTCATTGGCTTTGGGGTTAGTCTTGTATCCACAGTTCCTCTGCTGAAACTTCCCTCCAGGATCTATGCTTTTAAATGCCTTTGCTGTTTATAGGTTACATATTCTAGTCCAGTCCCTTTAATGCCTTTCATCCAGTGTGGGTCATGTCTAGACTTGAAAAACCTCCTTGCAAGGACAACTGTAGTCATGAAACATATAAAGAGTTAAACTGACACATTCAGTTCAGCTAGTTTTGCTTTTCTGAAGTCCCAGGATTATCAGATGAAGATGCAAGTAAAGCTCTCCTCCTACATAAGCAATGCAAACCCCAGCAAGTTTCAATGGGCTACTACGAACAGCTGTCCCTAGGCAGTGGTCCTGTCACAGCTTTAGACATCTGTCACAGGATGGGCTGTCTACAGAGGGAGTCTATACAACTGTATGTTTTTTTCACTGACTACGGAAGGAGCCATGATGATGAGCTTGGAGTAGCCTGACTTTGCAATGGCTATCAACAGGTGAGGTGGATCCATCCCCACTGGATCCAGAAATGTTCTTTAGTACAGTGGGAGCATAATACTGCTCCCAGTATGAGTAAATAGCTTAGTCTAGTGGACTACTTTTTTTTCCCTTTCATAAAGGTGGAGCATCATCCTGAAATAATTTCTGAAAATGGAAACTTAAATATTCTCCACTGGGAAGCAGTGCTGACTTCCTTCCCTAATACATGATTAAATCATCAGGGTGCAGAGAAATATTAACATGCAGACAGAGATGTGCTGCGTGCAGAAGAACAAACCACAGCATTGGCTCATCTTTGTGTAACACAGACAGGAACCTGCTGCACATACATGAAGAGATAAATACAGTAAGCTGCTTGCATACACAGACCCACACACCGTGCTTGTACAGGGGTGAATGATACCACCCTCAATATGCAAACCACTATGCACAAAGTTAACATGCGGCCCACACAGGAATGAACAAGTAATAAAAATGGTGATTGCATACTCATACACACCAAAGACACGTACATGAATAATAAGCTATAATAATTTTAAGTGCTGATAAGTAAAAAAAAACCCAAATGTATACAGACACAGAAAATAGCCAGTGAAATTTTCTGTGGGCTGGTGGCTGATGTGGTGACACTTTGGGTCCCAGCAGGTGGAATTATAGAGGAGGAATCAACAAATGGCATAGGAAAATGCACTTGTCAAAGGTATCACTTTGATGTGTATTAGGCAAAATGAGATATGACAGCCATGCACTGACCGAAAACCTTGGGAGGCTTCTTCTGCCTCAGAAGCCATAAGAGCAAAAGGGGTGCTGGAATAGCAGCCCTGGCAGGGCAGAGGCACAGAGCAACCTTCCCCAGGCTGCAGCTGGGTCATGGGACTTGTGACAGGTAGGAAAATTATTGCTTACACTGCTGGAACTGTCAGATACAGGGACTAGAGACATCATGCAGGGGAAAAAAAATCAGAAAATCATTAGCCATGACATTACACCCACAGCTTCTGGGGCAGATGCAGTGTTAGGCTCCCCATTGCTGGGGGGAGCTCAGCTCCTGTGGCACCAGGAGAGGAGGGGCAGGGGGCAATAAAAACAGGGATGATAAAATCAGAAAACAAAGCTGTGTTCAACAAGCTATGCTGACAATTTACTTTCCTCTGGAAAATACAAACAACACTGGGAGGAGCAGGCTGCAGACCTGCTGTGCTCTCAAGAAGGATGCTCACCCTGGGGTAGTGCTGCTGCAGTGAATGCAATGGGGTCCCTGGCAAGGGGTCCCCAAAGCTGTAGGAAAAGACCTCTTTGTTCTGAGAAGATAAGTGACCACAGTAAGCTGTGTTTGTGCAAAATTATGGTACTCAAAGGTGAGGTGTGGAGAAAGTGCTGTGAACCAGTGTTAATTCAACCATTTGAAGTTCAATTAACACTGGCACAGGTTGCCAAGAGAGGTGATAGGTGTCCCATCCTGGGAAACATTCAAGGTCAGGTTGAACCTGGAGATGTCCCTGCTCAGGGTTAGACCAGATGACCTTGGACAGTCCCTTTCAAACCAAAGCATGCTATGATTTATATGGAAAACCAGCTGCATCACACAAAATAACCATGGATGGGATTTCTAGGCCCAGAACAAAGAAAACTTAAGGAGGTTTGTCAGGGAAAAGTGACAGATGTTTGTGGACAAAAAGCAATGGAGAAGTAATATTTTCCACATCAATAATAAAGGACTTTTACTCTGTGCTTTTACCTGAGTGGATCAATGAAGGTTACAAATGTTATGGATAAAGCAATATATTCACTGTTCAAAATGCCAAGAGTTTAGGCAGAGAGCCAGGTTTAATAAAAATGAAATAGAAGCCGTGGTTTGACTAAATCATTCTTTTGGATTTCTAGACAACATTATAAAGTGTTAGCGGCTGTGGTAAAGAGCACTTTGAGGACATGATTCATGGCTGTTTTACTCCAGTGTACACTGGCTGAACACCCCTGGACTCAATAAGCACCCTAGTGAATCAGATATGAAAGCTGTCAAGAGAAAGGAAATACAGAATGCAATGATCTTTATCACTAATCTGGTTATTATTGTGGTACACTGATCCCAAAGTCGCGAGAAGGGTCTTTGTGTCAGGCACATTGCTACCAGCCTTGAGCTCCGATTGTGACATTTGTTTTCCTTGTTGCTCTACCTTAAGCTCCCGGGTGCTCAAGTCATATGATTAAATAAAAACTGTTGGCTTTGTGTTGCTATTTTTTAAAAGGGGCTTTCTGGCCCTCACAAGGCTGCTGGAAGGGCCTGAATAATAAAGTTCAGAAGTTCAAGACACAAATAAAAAGGAACTATGTTTCACTGTCACTGTTTTCAAATACTTCTGATTTTAAGCTACTGTAATCCTGGAAGGTCTTGCTACATCATTTTGTAGAGCCTGGAGCACTCATTTAGCATATGTGTGGTTCAGATTTAATATTTCAGAATTAGATATCACTTGTTAGACTCTGAAACAGTTAAAAGTTAAGGGAGAATGACCTAAATAAAGGTAGCAGAGGTCAACATAGAAAATAACAAGACAAACCAGTAGCACAGATCTACCTTGAAGCTTTAAAATCTCACTTTGCAGGATCTATTGTTGAGGCCATTAACTGCTGTGCCCAACTACAAAAACTAATGAGACCATTAAGGGGAAAATTAATGAAAGGCGGAGATGACTTCTTTTGTAACTTACTGCTTGTAACTAGATTGTTAAATTGTTAGCATTGCTATTTAGTACACATTTACTGGGTTTAGGTAACCACACTGATAGGATTTTGGAGGTATTAATCCAAGGTAATGGAGGGATCTGCTAGTTAACACAGCAGAAAGCTGTCTGCTAGGGAGATATAAGAGACTGATTCCTTTGATAAGAACGGCACTAAAGGCCATAATTCCCATGTTGAAAGAAATCATAGGAAACATTCAGCTAAATAAATTCAGATCAGTGAGCTATGAACAGACAGTTTTGGATATGTTGTTTGTTGTTAAGTGTAAAACACATTTGACAAATAGTTGTCATCAGCACTGATTCATGATGCAGCCTCCAGCTTGTGACCAGCCCTTTTGCTCATAATATCCTCACCTTCCCAAGGTACAAGATGTTCTGCAATATCAGAACTGAAACAGTTCAATGCGAATTGTAGTTTTCAGGATGGGCTCATGCTTAGAGGCTTTTCAGTGATGTTGTCTGTAAGAGGTCTGCTTGAAACACCAGCAGTCTGGGGCCCTGAAGACTCTGCAGGTGCTTTAAGAGCCTCATGATTCTGAAAAGATTTGCAAAATGGGAGCCACAGAGAGAAAACACTTTCTGTTTTATTCATTTAATTCAGTTCCACAACCAGGGATGTGTTCAGTGCAAACACTGTACATTCAGCACACACATTTCTAGGTGTGTGTGAATCAGTATTCTCACATGAGGCTCGATATCAATTTTAATGTCTTCTTATATATTTTTTTCAGATTAATTTTAAAGCCAGTCCTAAGTCCAAAGCTATGTCTGTAAGCTCCAAATAAGACTCATTTTGGACTCCCTGGCAGCAAAAAGTGGCATAGTAAGTAGTTTTGTGCTGGGTTTCCTCCTTTGTTAATTAGGAGTGGGATTTGGAAACGTTACAGTGATGCTTCCAAATCATCAGGTGTGTAATGACTCTTTTCAACTAAGTAAAAATGAGGGCTTAGGGTAATAAGATATAATCATCTCAGAAGAACTTAACACAATATATGGATGTTGAAGAGGGAAGGAGTGGGCACATAGACCTGGGGCACACTTCCTCTAGCACATCCAGGTGTGCCTGCTGGTTCAGGTGGCTGCTCACCAGTGTAGCCAGCAGTGTACGACAGCAGTGAGCAATGCTGGAAGCTGCACAGTCCCGTATTCCCCCACACAGCTAAATCCATTGGTGCTACTCTGGTACAATGAGAGTACAACGTGTCAAATAAAACCAAAATCTTACCTGTATGGCTCCAATATTTTGAAGAACTGAGTCCCAAATTCTTTTTTCAATGACAAAGGCATTATTAGTATCCTCTAGAGTGTATTGGTAGCATAGCAATGAAATGGCCAGGCTCTGTCAAACACTCAGAACACATCCCCTCTAGAGCTTCTCTCCAGTGAGCATTTTACTTTTGGTCCTTGAGCTGCAAAGATGAGATGTGACAGGAGCAGCTGTCACTTTTGGTTGACAGTGCTTTGTCAGGTCAGCAGCTTCCAGCTCACTGGGGAGCTCAGGCTCTGTGGGTGCCGTGGGCAAAGTCAGGGCCGTTCACTGTGTCATCCCATCTCTTCATTAGAACAGGGTTCAATTGCTCTGGTGGATATTTTCCTGCATCTGGATCAATGTCTGTGTACTCTTAAGGGTACTTCCATTTCCTGGTGTCAGTGGGAACTGTGGACCTCCTGTAGCCAAAGGAAATATGTTTCATTGCAATTGTGCCATGGCTGTGTTACAAAGATCAACAACGTGATCATAGTTTCTGGGACAGGCACATTGTATTTTTAACTCCTGTTTAACACAATCCAATGTTGTTTTGTTGTTGATACAACTGGCAGGCCTTCAAAATGTGTTGGGCAAAATGGAAAACTTGCAAGAAATGCTTCTTTCCATGAGACTTGCTAAGGAACATTTTGCTTCTGTGTTTCCTTAAAAGCTAGGCATTCAGAAAGTCATCCATGCAGATGGGAAAAACCAGATGTACTTTAGAGATAAAAGAAGGAGAAGTTTTGAAAGGAAGGCCCACCCTGTAAGTTACTCATCACCTGTATCACCATAGCTGACTAGGAAGAAGTGGGTTGTTTGGTCTTTAATATTACACAATCTGTAAGTCTGTCGATGTCCCTTATGTTCTGTTACTTTCTTCTGGTCATCATAGTAGAAATTCACAGCCTTCAACCTCTCCTCTCTCAAAAAAATCAAAGAAAAACAAAACAAAACAAAACACTAAACCAAACCAAACCAAACCAACCAACCAACCAAACAAACAAACAAAAAACCCACAAAAAACACACACAAAAAAAAACAACAACAAAAAAACCCCACCAAAAATCAACCAAATAAAAACAAACAAAAAATGGCCAGCTCTGGCCCACATTTTAAATTTCATAGAATTCAGCAAAGCACATAGGCACTTAGGACCTAAATAACTTTCATAAAGAAGCAAAATCCATGTTAATTATTACTTTCAGAACCCTCAAAAGCTATTTCAGGTTAACAGGTAACAGATATGTAAATCAAGTAGGAGTAACTATAGCCTTTCAGCAGTACTTCACATACAGATTCCTGGCAAATAAAGTTTTCATTCTGGACTTTATTTGCTTGCTTCCAGTGCACATCAAGCATCTGCAATTAAAACTTATTATTTATCTTTCAAGTATTTATACCCTGTGGCTACATGGTAGCCCAGTAAATCCTGTTTACCTTTGTAAACAGAAGATTTTTTTTCAAGCAATTAATGAAGGAAACATTATAGGGTAATCACAACGTTCCTTCTGCCACACTAAATCCTCTGCTACTTTGCTTATCCTCTCCTTCCTATTGCAAAAACTGATTATGTGAAGTTGAGAAAAATCCATGTTGAAGTGTTTTATTTACACGTAAAGAGAAGCCTTACAGCCTCTAAATCGGGTGCTTGCATTTACAGGCTGTCTTTCCCAGGCACCCTGCCAGGGGCAGAAGGGCTCAACTGGAGGATAATGCTACACACCCAAGCTGAACTGTCCTTCTGCACTGCTGTGTGCATTACCTACACCCAAAACAGCCTCCTTGAAAAAGATATTTTTAAGAAGAGTGGTTCAAAATCAAATAGTCTCAAAAATCAACAGCAGAATTCAGTATTTCAATTGCTATTGTATTTTTCCAATTGGAAGCAGAGTTTCAGATAAATCAAAATATTCAGCAGCAACTTATTAATTTCACTGGCATTGTGAATTTAAAATCTTGTTGCAAATTAGTTTCTACAATGTTGAAACAATTCACTGTTATCATTTTGGCTTTTCTGTCTCATGTAACATGTATTCTCTAATGTTTCACTAGGATCAGTCAACTGAGAATATATTAATTCCTACAGAGCAGGACTTCCCTTTTCTAGCCTGCTTTAGAGCTGGCTTTAAATATGTATAGAATAGAAAGGAAACCTTTGCACAGATCCCTGTGTCCATAAGGCACTTCCTTGGGGAATCTCGTGCAAACAACACTAACATCTGTAAGGTAGTCCTAGGACTGCAAAGAAGCAAACAAAAAAACCCTGTATATAACAGTATATAATATTTTTCATGTGTTTAAGTTCTTATGAATAAAGCCTGGTGTTAAAAACTCCTGGCCAACAGCTGTCTCATGGGATTGCAGCTGGTCCACTTCAGGAGTCACTGGAAATAGGTGATAACTTTCTTAATTGAGACTGAGGAGAGAAGAAAATGGCTGCTCACTCAGAAATCATCATTGTGGGAGGCTTCGGGCAGCCCTGTGCATGAAGAGGGATAAAAATCAGAGGCAAAGCTGTGTTATAAAGAATTTAATTACAGAATCTCTATCAGTGTCAGAATTTTGATTGGCTTGTCAATGGAAAAAATAAAGTTATTGCTATAGAATTAATGCAGTTTTAATTAGAAATAATGCTTAAACTAAAAATTATTAGAAATTCCTTAATGTAAAGATGCCATGACAGTTATACTCTGTCAAAATATTTGTGTTTGTAAGTGAATAAATAGTATTATAATACTACTTGTTTTTTACCTTTCATTACTAGATCACATTAGTGTGACCCACTATGAATAGGATGATCTTAGATAAGTATTTGAAAGTGTTTATGAAACATTAATGAGTTCTGTCCACAACCCTTGGGGGGGAAAATGTGCTCTTATAACAATTTAACAGTTGGATAAACTAAGGCAGGTGGTTTATGCAAATTATTAGAGGTCAACACAGAAAAATAGCACCTCTTGCATCCTGAATGCTCTTGTTCTCCATTAACAGTTTCTGCACTTTTTCTGTTTCTATTTATTTTATTTAATTACAATTTTAAAGACTCTTCTAAAAGGCTGCTGCCATAGCTGCAGGCAAGGTAGTATCTGGAAAAATACACAGTACCCTGATTAAATATAAATACATTCAAACAGGCAAAGTATGAGGCAGGCATCACAATGCTGTAAGTTCATATTCAGAGCCACTGTAGATTGTACATATGTTTTAAAAGGTGAATTAGCTGGTGATAAAAAGAAAATTCAGTTCCACGTCCACCTCCTTATTTCTTCCCATGTTCCATCTTCCCTTGTTTGCATAAGAAAAAGATCAACACATTAATGGAAAAGAATAGTCTGTCACCTGAGCTTAAATGGGAGTGGGTTAGTGGTAATCTACTGCCCAATCTATTGCATCTGGAATCTGACTGTACATCAGAGCCAAAGGGCAGTTAGACCATTTTGCTGCTGTACAACAATATAGATAGGAAAGGCTTTTCAGATTATTATTTTTTTAATAAATAGGAAGAGGTGTGGATGTGTGTATGATGAGTTTTTTATATATGAGCATTTTTAATAAATAGGAAGAGTGTGTGGATGCCTGTGTATTTCCCTAAGTGGAAGAAGCCCTCTCTGAGGAGGAGCTCAGTAGAGTACTGGCACTCATGGCAGGGGCATGGAGGGGCTGCAGGGGGGGAATCCCATGGGATCCGCTGCTCCTCTTCGTTTTTCTGAGAGCATCCCTGTGCCTCACAGCTCATTTAATAGTTTGTAAAATCACCCTGACAGAAAGTTAGCCTCTTCTGATCTGTAAATGAAGCTATACTTTGAAGCCACTGTTTAAGCTGACCTAACAAGCCATGTTGCTATTGGCTGGTTTGTAAACGTGCTGAAGAGTCATTTGACAAGCAGGAGTGATGACATTTCTGAAAGATTCTCACAACATTAGTTATTTGATACTGTACTGAAGTTAAAGACACTTGCCTGTGTGGGGAAAAGTTTCTGTCACAGATCCAGCACACTGAATGCTGAGTTTTGGCTAGATTACTAACAGTTGAAAGTAAGAATTAATGTATGCCTTGAGCACTGAAGTAGTAGGCTAGAAAAAAAATCTTGCTGATATTTTGTTGAATATTCAGTTGTAGATTCTAAGCCTGGAACAGAACCAACAAGTGATTAAAGAGATAAATACTGCTCAATTATAGTCTCAGCAGTTATGTTTTCTGGTTATTTTTAAATTTACTTTAGGAGTAAAGATATATGTTGTGATTTTGGAACACAGCTCAATTAAACCTAAATTGATTAATTTTAATGTTCATGAAGCTTTAGGTAGTTGTCTGGAAAGGATTAAATAAACATGTAAAATACCTGGAGATTCGCAATCACTGCAGTCCTCTTTTCGGGGAAGTAAAAATCAACATTCATATGTATGTTGGACAGAACAAGCTAATAAATGAAAACCATCTGAAGGGTTCATTTGCTCTCCAAACTGTGACTGCACAGCAACCAAGGCTTTTTATGCAGAAGGTGCTGTGGTCCTTTATTTTCTAGTCACGGTATGCACTTACTGCTCTTTACTCCATGTGGTTCTGCAGAACCATTACAGGCACTTACAGGGACACCCATCTGCCACAGCACTGTCAGACACGTTACACAGGCAGAATCCACACAGCTGAGTCAGGGAGAAGCAAACTTCTAGGCCCTTAAAAAAGAGCATCTCTGAATCTGAGATTTGGCCACATCCCAAAGAGTTAGCCAACATGGGAGCTAATGCTGCAGTTCAGGTGCTGACATTTTGGAGTAAAACTGCCAGTTTGGTTACTTCCTCTCAGCCAATTCAAGCTCTTTGAATGAAAGGTAGATCTTACATGATATAGTCATGTTTAACAAAGGAAGCAAACTGACTGCATGATAGGTAAACATGTTTTCCTATCAGATTATCAATCAAAATTAATATTGTAGAAGAGCAGCCTCCAGAAATATCCTGAAGACATTTTTTTTTACTAGGCACAATATAATTACAAAATACCATTATGAGAAAGACTGATGTTGTATTACAATTATCTTGGTAGCTGTAGATTTGCTACAGTAGCTTTATTAAAGCAATCAGAAAATACACCATGTAATCTTGAAAGCTCACAGCCATATTTGGCTGTGACTTTCATCCCATTGACATCAAAGGAGCCAGTCAATGAATTGTGTCTGCTCCATCAGTCTCACGGGAGCAGGAGAGAGCGAGACAAAAGACATAAGGTATCTTGGAAGACACAATAGTTTGTTTTTAGGATAATAATCAACTAATGTGCCTAAATAACAGCAATTTTCTGTGAATCCACTGTTCTTCAGTACTTGCTACTTTTGAAAGAACACAAAAAGTCTTTAATTGGCCTGAAAGACTGAAAAATTTTTGCTTGACTCCTAGTACCCAAAGAACAATTGTTTAGCTGCTGTGTGGTTAAAAAGGTGTCAGAAGAACGGACATAGAAAGAATTGAAAACAGGGAACATAGAAAATGAGAACATCTCACCAAGCAGTTCAGTGACATAAAAAGCACAAGTTTAATACAGATCATAAATGCTGAAAGCATTTGAGACAAAGCCATGAGGACCAACAAATAATTCTATTGTAGGTGGAAAATGGTCAGTTCTCACAAAGAAAGCAAACTTGACACTGAGTATACCATAAACTAGTGGATTTATATCCATGGTTTGGATAGAAGGAGACTTCTCCCCAACCTCATTTTGTGCTGCAAAACCTGTCTGAGGCACCGCATTGCAATAAAAAGAGAAAAAAAAATCTTCAGAGATGTACTCAGGAAACTCAGAGACCCATGACAAAGAGGACAAAAGCATGAGAAAGGCCCAATTGTGCAAACAGCAAAGTGAGGGAAGTGAAGAGATGGCTGAAACAGGAGAGGAGAGTGTCTGAGAACAGAACAGCAAGACCTGCTGCTGCTATAGGATAGCCAAAACAAAAAGCCAGGTTCTGACTTAAAAAGACAATATATTTTCTTTACAAAAGATCTAAGACCATATAGTAAAAATGAGAACACAGACAGGAAAACAGATGACATTCAAGAGGTAGTCATGCCAAACCTTAACAAACCAGTACCCAAGAAATTTTAAAAACCTCCCTTGCAAGACCTTCCAAATACCTTGAAAATCAGCCTGCAATAATTTGAAAGCAGTTGTAGGCAATGTAGAATGCTCAGTATTTTTAGGTGCTACAGGTTTGTTGTACAGCAGGAGAGTTTACTCCCTCAAGCACAGATGGTCAGTTATGTTTCCTAGTTTCCTTTACGTTCAGCACTTTCTGATAGCACATCTGAAGTGCAGCCATTTGCAATTTCATCAGACATGTGTCTTATAAACCTTCCTCTGGTGCAGCACAGATCTGCTCTCTGGCAGATACAGCATTATTCTTTAAAAAGGGAAAATAGTTAATGATATGAAAATTCTTTTTATTGTACCATTTTCTGATAAGTTTTCAGCTAAATTAAATTCTTGGTGAGAATTAGCCATTTACCAGACAGTTTCATCTTTTTTCAAAAAGCAGGTGTATTAGGTTTGCATGACCAGATTTTGGTAGGGAGGGGGCTACATGAGTGGCTTCTTTGAGAAGCTGCCAGAAGCTTCCCCTAGATCTGGTGAAGCCAACACCAGCCAGCTCTAAGATGGACCCTCCACTGGTCAAGGCTAAGTTCATCAGTGATGGTGGCAGCACCTCCAGGATCATGTATTTAAGAAGGGGTAAAAGAAATTGAGCAGGCAGAGAGAGGAGTGAGAATATGTGAGAGCAACAGCTCTGCAGACACTCAGGTCAGTGAAGAAGGAGGGGGACGAGGTGCTCCAGGCCCTGGGGCAGAGGTCCACCTGCAGCCCATGGAGGACCTCACACCAGGGCAGGTGGATGCCTGTAGGAAGCTGTGATCCTGTGGGAAGCCCAAGTAGGACCAGGTTCCTGGCAGGACCTATGGCCACATGCAGAGAGGAGACCATGCTAGAGCAGGCTCCTGGCAGGACTTAGGACCCTGTGGGGGACCCACGCTGGAGCAGCCTGTTCCTGAAGGACGGCACCCCATGGAAGGGACCCACACTGGAACAGTTCATAAAGAACTACAGCCTGTGGGAAAGACTCAGGCTGGCAAAGTTCATGGAGCTTTGTTTCCCATGGGAGGGACACAAATGGGAGCAGGGGAAGTGCATGAGGAGTCCTCTTCCTGAGGAGGAAGGACCAACAGAGATGTGTGATGAACTGATGACACCCCCTTTCCCTGTCCCCCTGCACCACTGGGGTGGGGAGGGAGAGAAAAGCAGCAGTGAATTTGAGTCCAGGAAGAGAGGCGTGGGGGGAAGGTTTTTTTATAAGATTTGGATTTATTTCTCATTACCCTGCTCTGACTTGCTTGGTGAAAAATTCAATTAATTTCTCAAAGTCAAGTCTGTTTTGCCGGTGACAGTAATTGGTGAGTGATCTCTCCCTGTCCTTGCCTCAACCCATGAGCTTTTTCATTGTATTTTCTCTCCCCTGTCCAGCTGAGGAGGGGAATGATAAAGAGGCTTTAGTGAAAACCTGGCATCCAGCCAAGGCCAAACCCTCACAACAAATTGCCAGAAATCTAAATAATCTAGTGTTTCTTTCTGGCTTTTCGTTTGGTTGTTTTTTTTTTTTTTTTTAATTGTCATCGTGTTGGCTTTTTTTCTTTAAAAACCCGAAACATTTCAGGATTGTCCCTGTGGTGGTTCATGAAAGCTGTAGCTGTCTCCATTCCCCTCTGTTGCCCAGGTTTTCTAGCTGGATTAGATATCCTATGACAAGTCCTACAGCCGGGAACTCACACGGCAGGTCAAGGGAGGAGCAGTTTGTTTAAGAAGCCCCCACAGCTGAAGGCTTTGGAATATGAAGCATGCAGACTACTGCTCCCATGAGACGCTTGAGGTATAAAAACAAAACCATTTTCAGTTGGAAACATGAGCTTCATTTTTCATCATAAAGCATAATTTTCATTAAGAAAAATAATTTCTGAGCAGCTCCAAAAACAACAGTCGAGTGGCATACACAGTTCAATGGCTTATTAAAACCAAAGTGGGGAATTTGCATGTAATAAAGTTGAGGCACAGCCAGGATATTCTCGGAAAAAAAAGAACCAGGAGACCTTTGCAGATTATTAACAGTCACAGATGCCAGTGAAAACACATTATCCAAAATCTGTTACCTCCAAAGTCCTGCACCTCCCTAAGACTCTGTGAAGGAAGTAATCAGGAAGGATTTGGGAAAACTTTGCATCTAATAAATGCCTACTTTTGCCAAAGTTGAGTAAAACTCCTTTCTTTTGCCAACAAGTGACTGATTCAACATGTGTACCTCTTTCTCCATCTGTATTAAAATGGAATGGTCTTTCCTGTATTTGATTGCTGGTATTATTAGAAATACCAAATCTACAGACAGGATGCATATTACCAAGAAAAGCCTCCGACATTTTCAGCACAAACTGATGCAAATCCCCCAAGTGCATGTTTGATAACCCAAGTGTGGCGTGGCAACTCCAGGGTCTTTCAGATTACTAACTAGCTCTTGTTCTCTCAGTGTCAGGCAGCTGGCCTTGTTTACCACTGTGGGATTTCTTGGCAGCTGTGAACTTGTAAAAGCTCTCAGAAAGTGAGCACTACCTTAGGGTCATATTGCAACATTTTAAGAAGTTTTTCCACCAAAACATTTTTTGCCCAATGGCTCTAACAGTCAGGACCTTTCTTTCCTCTCGGTGATTTTCGGCGCTCTCAGAGACCGTGTGAGAGGCAGGATGAAAGCAGTGGCTTTCACAGCTGTGAAGAGCATCACCAGAAGGTGTGTGACTCCCAGCAGTGAGCTCCAGCCCTGTGGGCTGGCACCCTACCCCAGTGCTGCCTTTGCAGAGCGGGCAAAGGACCATGATGGACAGGCAGCTGCAAAGCAGCTGCAGAGTTCATCCATAATTGCTACAACCGTCCTGGCGCTACAGCTGCCCTGGGATGGAGGAAGGCTGGTTGAGGTAGATTTAGGAAAGGTTAGACAATTAAGATGGTGGCTTGCCAAGAGTAGAAGAGCCCAATCTGAAAAGGAAAGCTTTCAATAGCTAGTCAAATCTATACAATAGGTCAAAAATCTGCAGGGAAAATCCCTCATTAAGATTATAGTGAAAGAGCTGCCTAAAAAGGGGGAATATTTGAGCCTTCCTACATTGTTCTTTGCTACAAACTTCATATTACTTTTTCTAGGCTCATATTAACTCTCAATACAGCATTTTTTGTTCAGTTTTCTTGGTCTTCTTCTGTACTTACAAAAAAGAAAAAGGAAAAAATCAAATGAGAAAAGGTGCAAAAAAACCCGTTAGAATGATCAATGGTTCATTACAAGCTGTCTAGTGTTTCCTGACTAGCATTTTTTAAGCAGAATTTAGAAAGAGCCTAATGTATTTATAGTTTACAGTGCTTAGCCCTGTCTTTCTATATTCATTCTGCCTTGGACTCAAAAATATCTGTTGGAGTCAGACTCCTTTCCTAAAAATTTTAATCTTCACTAACTTACATTTCCAGTGTTTCTTCAAATAAAAGCAAGTCCTGAAATACAACCGTTTATCTCCCAAAAGCTACATTTGAAAGTATATCTGCACACTGTTCCCTAAATCTGTTTTTTAAATTTTCAGTCCTTTAATTTAGTTATTTGCCAATGGCTAGGAAAATCATCAAACCATACGCTATTTATGAATTCATAAAATGGTATTTGGCCTCTGCTTATGCTGTAAGATTAAGACAGGCTTGCAGACAAGCACAAGGACATCAAGCATCCTGTCATGCTCTCCATCCACGGATAGAGCTATCCCTGCCTAACAGTTTCACTCAAAGCACCTGAGCTTAGGGAAATCCATAAATAAGCTCTGGCTGGAGCCCAACCTCCCCCACGCTCACCTATTCAAGTCATCCAAGAGAGAGCAGGTGCCATGACAGTGACCAGACCCAGACTTTCCCCCCCAGGTATATACCAAATACCTGCCTGAGCCCACAGCAAAGCACGTACCAGCTCATAAACAGCTTGGAGTCTGGGCTTGAGCAAGGGCTGAAATTAAAATATCAGGTTAGACATGTCAACGGTGCTTCTTCTACACAAGGTTGCAGAAGTGTATTGCATGTCACTCATCCATGCCTACAATTACAGGAGCAGAACTCTGTAAAATTATTTTTATTTGTGCATATGAAAAAGATCAGTCAGGCACAGTAGAGAAAGGTATTATTTGGATTCAAACTGTTGCTTGTATCTGCTGGTGACAACAATAAAAAAATACAACCCCTAGGTGGAATTGCTGACTCTCTAGTCTTTTGTTTTTAAATATATTATTGATGTTGGTGTTAGATCTTGCCTGATTTACTTTCATTTGATCCAGGCCTCTACAGAAATCTGTTGCCTAGGTAACAAATGCTGTACACCATAATAAGGCAAATTGCTGTTGAAATAAATAGTAATTATGGCCCTGGTTTCAAAAGTATTATCTTTCTCTTTGTTTTAAAGTATCCTTGGGTACAGCTGTGGTCACTGGCTTTGTTCACTTGCATCGTCTCCTTGCACGCAGCCAGGGGAAGAGAGAGTGCCCACTCATCCCTGCATCCTCTACCTCTGCTCCCTGAGCAGCACTAAGTGTGTTTGTATGGATATTTTCAAATGCTATTTAATTCCTCAGAGGTACATCAATACAAAGTGCAAAATTCCCGTCAGAAAGAGCAGGGTTTGATGCTATTCTTGTTCAACATCTCCTGCAAGGATGCTTACATGTGAGTGCCGTCCCACAGTCAATTCCACATGCCCTGCAGAGTCCTGCCCTGACCTGGGGCCTTGCAAGCCCATTCATATCAATGAGGTGCTGGATTTGCTCAGCATATATCTCTCTTCATCTGATAGTTTGGTGGTTCAGAAACAAGTATGAGCTTGAAGGAATCAATAACAATGTCATGCCTAACATTCCTGAGTTTGTACTCATAAATTATTTGCACTGGAAAAACAAATATGGAAGGGAATAGTGATGGCTTCCACTTACTACCTTATTCATCAGTTTTTAGTAGAGTATGGTGGTCTCAGCTCTCATGTGCAATGACCACCTGTAGGGAAGCTTCCCTGTGGGTGCCCTGAACTAGTCATGAGAGAGCACTGACTCTGGGGAGTATTCATTCCCCTGTGTCCAAGGGTTCCAGTCACAGTCAACTGCAGCACACAGCTGAGACAAAGTTCCACACTCCATCTTTCTGCAGAGTAATCAGGTCCCAGAGCAAGGAAAACTCTTGCTAAGCAGATATGTGAGGAGCAAAACTCAATGAAACCACTTGAGAGACTGTAACCCCATTGCACATGGGAGCCATCAGCCAACACCTCTGCAGGAAAGGAGAACACAGCCTCCCTACTTGGTCCTACCACCCATGCAGTGGAGGAAGGATGCTCAGGTTGTCACTCCACATGACGGCTTCTCTGGGTGCACCTCATGTTCCCCTCTGCAGGAAGCGGGGTGCAGAAGACAAATTTATTCAGATGTGGAAGACATCTGTCTGTAAAGAGCGACTGCAATTCCATCCCTAGATATACTTTCCATTGACACCAGATTTACTGGACTGTAATGAATTAAAAAAGCTAAGTGACGGTCCTCCTGACTGGCAGACCTCTGGAGTGGTGGCACTGTCTTCAAATCATTCTTCATTTTAATGATTTTCTTGTGATTTCCCTGGTGTTTCTACCTCTGTAATACCTTTGCTTACCAGAGCCTTCAAAATCTCTTTCCTCCTCCCCTGCCCCTCCTTTGCTGAAACTTAATCTGCTAAACTATCATAGATCCCAATTCAATAACATTGATGTGACAGCCCTAGGGACATGAGAGGATATGAATGACAGAAATGTTCAAAATACCACTAAATTCAGGAAAATTACTTTCCCATTAGGAGAAGGCTTGGGATGAAGGTGGGCTTGGTTTTGGACAGAAAGAGTAAGGGTGGTCCCCCTCTTTGCTTCTCTTCATCTGTCAAAAGGAGCTGCAGCTCATGCAGACACATCTGCATAATCACATCACTGCATCAGGTTTTTGCATGGCTCAGTTTGGTCGAGGTTCCTTTTAAATGGAGTCAGGATTACATTGTGGGTATCCTTATACACCTGTTGCTGGTAAGGTTTGTATACCTTTTTTAATATGCAATAGGAGCTGAAGCATCAGCAGTCATTGTGGTGTAAGCTCTGGGACACTGCCCTGGCAATGGAGGTCTAGTCAGGCTTTAAAAGCTCCATGCTGAGCACAAAATGATCAGTGATGGGAAGTGAATTTTCTCCTATTTTGGCTACTTTTTGAGACTTCAAAAAATGTGCAGAATATAGATTCACTGCCCCATTGAGAAAGAATAAGGGGGTGGGAAAGAATATGGGCCTGGCTTCTTTAAAGAGCCTTGAAACCACTTAAAAAGAGTTAAAAAGATAGTGAGTGTGTGTGTGTGTGTGTGTGTGTGTGTGTGTAAGTGTGTGTGTGTGTGTGTGTGTGTGTGTGTAAGCATGTGTAAGTGTGTGCATACATGTATGTACTGAGGGGCAAGGAGGCAGAGGGAGTCAAAGATATTTTACTAACATAACCTGTTCTTTACAGAGTTTGACACACACAATCTTATCTAATTATTGAGAATATTTAACATCACCTAACTCCAGATAAAAATCTCTTTCCTCCTCCCCTGCCCCCCCCTTTGCTGAAACTTAATACACAGAGACTAATACGGCACAAAACCGTCTCACTGAGCTTTAAAATGTAAGACGACAATTCATGACCTTTGCCACTGATTGCCAGCCAAGTTACATATGGCTCAGGGGCTCAGTGGGCCACCATTTGTCACCATGCTGACAGTGAAATACAGCTCAGCCTATTGTTCTGCTGAAGCACCCTCAGCCCGGGGAAGTTTGCAGGATGTTGTCCTGTGTTCCCTGGGAGACCCTGCGGTGCTTCATTCCCTGGATAATCCAAGGGGTTTGGGAAAAGTCACAGCCATCAGGGCAATGAGAGAGCTATTCCTTGGAACAGCTTTGGAAACTAGGGGTTACAGCATTGCCAGTCTGGAAAGGGCGAACAAGCGTCGTGCTTTGGGAAAGATCATTATATCTTGGATGAATAAAGAAAAAAATCGCCTTCCTCAACAACACAGTGTATTTCTACAGTAAGCTGCTGTTTGTGAATACTGTGTTCTGCACACTGGGGGTTGCTGCTCCCTCTATGCACGTTTCATTTAGGCAAAGGAAAGAAGCTGAATCAGACTGTTTACTTGGGTGTAGCTACTCTCCCACCGTGCTGGCCAAATTTGCCATGTAGGCTTAGAAAAACAGCTAAGGGCCAAGCACGCTGTCAGACAGCTATTCTTTACAATTTGATGCCCACAACTGCACGGGTACAATTGTGAGGCACTTTGCATTATGTGAAATACATACTCACACAATCTGAGTACCTGAGCACTGAATATGTGTGAAAAAGCTCTTTGCCTCCAATTACCACCTTCACAACAGGAACTAAGTTTTCCAGCTGACTCCTGAAGTTCCAAATTGAGATCCTTAAAACCTCAATTTAACACTAGAGATAAACACAAAAAATCTTCCTGCTTTCTACATTTCCCAGAACCATCTGCATCTTGGCAGCACTGAACTGTTTGAGCACACATTTTTCATTTAAATCTAAGCAGCAGTGCTCCATACCCAGCACCACAATAATGTGGCCTTTGCCCATCCTTTGAGAGCTAACCTGGTAATCAAAATGCCTTTAATCCTAAAAACCATGCTGTGATGAAGATGCTGCTATTCTAATTAGTGTTCTAATTAAGTACCTATTTTGTATCTATTTGGGATGGCAGGGGTGCTTTCCTGTTAACAGAAGTGAAACTGGAAGAAAGCCATATGCAGCCAGATCTATGGTCCAGTTCCATCAGTATTCTCCCCAGCAGCAGGAGCCTCTGACCTTCCAGCTTTATCAACCACACTGCTGGGTCATCTACATAGAGGCACTCGCAGTTCTTCCCATCTGTAGATGCTTCTGATCACATGCATAAATCATTCAGAGGAGAGAGACTGCCTTTCCTACAACCCACATGAAAGCTCAAAATGCTGCTCCAAATACCTATTTGATGCCAAACAGAAGCAAAAGCACGATGAAACACCTTGGAAATGGGAAATCTGAATCTCCCAGGCAAGTGGAAGGATCTAAGTGTTGACCCACTCCCTCAGGTGAGCCCTGGACTGCCAAGCTGCCAAACAAAAAAAGAAGGAAAGATCTCCAGATTGGTTACAAGAAACAAGATGTTGGGACCCCAGCTCTCAGCATAGCCAAGGGTTCCAGACTTCCAGCCCACAGGGTTGGAAGTATTCTGGACATGTTATCTTCCTATCTTCTAGCATCCTATGCTTCCATGTTGATCTCATATGTGATTCTATATTTTAAAATGTAGCAGCACATAAGCTTTGGTAAAAGAATACAAGCTTTAATTCTAAGAGCAAATATTTGTACCTCTGCTTCTAAGCACTATGGTATTTGACATTGTTCAAATTAAAGCTCCAAATGTTAATCTGAGGCTTTAGTTGGAGTACAATGAATACAAGCTTTCTTATTTGCTTGCCCAGTGACCTTAACCATTCTCTCTAGAAACAAAATTCTTCCCTAGGATGCCTCCATGATTTCAGGCTCATCACATAAGTATTGCTGTGATAAATCCAGTAGGAACTTGCTTGACATGTGTAAAAAGACTGACCGTTTCCCTTTCTTGTGTTTAGCTATACATCATTTCGGAGTAAAGAGGAAGGGAGTTTGGTGGGGTTTTTTAATCCTGATCACTGATCTTTTACTGTGAAAAAGACCCATAATTGTTAATTATGCTGGGTTTTGTTATTCATGCTGGTATTTTCAAACTCTAAAAGTTAGTTTAATTGGATTAGGCTCCCTAAGGGAGGATTAGAATAATTTAACAACAGAGTTGCAATCACAAGAATACAGTAAAGGCTCTAGCATGTCAGATAGATAGGTCCACTCAGCCTAGTACTATATGTGATAACAAGCTAACTTCAGAGGCCTGTGAAAGGATGTTGGAACAGGGTCAGCACCTAGTAATACCCCTTCAGCCTCCAACATTTTGCAGATGCTGAGCTTCAGTTTGCATATAATAAAGAAACCTTGGCAAGTCTTTTTCCTTGGGCTTTTTAGAAGAGAAAAGTCATGCTAAGACTGGAAAATACACTGAGGAAATGAGATAAATATCAGAGTTCTGCTAAAGTCAATAGATTTACATTTGAATAAAGCCAGTAGTAGAGAAAAAATAAAGGTACATTTTAAAGTAGGCTATGGATAAGCAGAGGAAATAATCTTAACTGGAAATAACAGGAATATGCCCTGGTATTGTTTTATTCATCTTCAGGTTGACTCCCAGCTTCAGAGTGTAAACTCCAAGCACTCTATATTCTTCACACTGCTGAACATCTGTACTCTTCCTTCATTTCAGCACATGTGGCATTGTTATAATCACATAAATAGTAACATCCACAGCTGTACAGTTTGCAGTTATATTCAGTTTGAAATCAAGCAACTACTTCTTGGATATGATGCACATCCTATTAAAAAAAAATACTGCCATATATATATATACACACATATAGTGGGTAGAAATTATAGTAGAAAAAGCCAAAACATCTCATTGTAAGTAATCAACTGACTTTTGCCTCCCGTCTACACAGGGACACACCAGCAGTGTGTAACACCCCCAGCGATGGGGTCCATGGGTCTGGAGGATTCTCTGCAGTCTGTCTCCTCTTGATGATACAAATGATTATTTTCTTACCCTTTTTTTTTTTTTTT
>VXAX01007706.1:176995-187283 GCA_013399835.1 Leptocoma aspasia
CCATTCCTGGGGCTATTTAAAAGTGTAGCAGTGGTACTTAGACATGTGGCTTAGTGGTGTACTTGGTAGTGCTAAGTTAATGGTTGGACTCGATGATCTCAAAGGTCTTTTCCAACAGAAATGATTCTATGATTCCATGGCACAGAAATTAATGTTTTAACTGTCACAATACAAGACCAAACTTTATTGTCCTCCTAAAACTCTCTGGATATGCATTTGATCAAGCTAAATAAACATCCCAAGAAAGAAGAATATTTGAATTTTGAATGTCTTGGGAATGTTATAATCCTAGGATTTGCCTCCACTATAGTCCCTGTGTTTCTAATCCTGAGAGGTGTTTCCAAGCTAGATTTAGCTTAGTTATGCTGAGTACTGATGACAGAGCTAAGGAAGCATGGACTATAACAGGTCAAAATACTTAATGTTCCTGGCAATCTTAAATTCATAATGAAGCTTATTACAAGAAGGGCAGTTCCTTATTGCCAAGAACACTGATAATTAACTTGTTTGGTGGAAAACATGAAGATGTTCAGTACTGGAACAATTCATCAATTGCTGTCTTCTGAAACCATTTCAAGAGTCTTAGCCCAGTTTCCACTGAACATGTTCAGACCACAGAAACAGTCACACCTTGTACCTTCTCATATCTCCCTTGACCAGTTCCACAAGGGTCATCCTTCTGCTGCAAGAAATTTCTGTCAGAGCACCTCAGTTTATTGGTGCAACAGTGTTAGGGAGAATGTAATTCTTCATTAAGATAAGTTCATACTTAGAGTGACATTGCTTCAGTGAGAAAAATTTAAAACAACCCCTCCCTGAATGAAGATTACAAATAACTAAAATTTCTAGACTTCTTATGCTATGACTGTCTGAAATAATTCATGTTCACATCCCATCTTTCTTGAAGTAAAAAGAAAAATGCTTCTGTAAAAAGCAAGACAGAATAGGGAATCAGAAAAAGTCTTATCCATGAACTTACAGCTGAAACTTAATCAGAATTTTAGCTGTACAAAAAGCCAAGAAAGAATAATGGCAGGGGTAGATTATGTACCTGGATAACATAAGAGGTTCTCTAGTCTTCACGTTCAAAGACAAACTACTTAAGCAGCCATCTAGCAGAATCCCTTCCCTTCATCAGGGAAAAATGTATATATATATGTGTGTATGTGGGTGTTTGGAGAACTAAGCATAAAGGTAACTTCAAATAATGAAATACTGTCTTGTTCATGTGTTGATGATAATGCCTCTAGTCCCACACTGTAGTTTATAACACTCTCTGTGAAACGAAGTATTGTGGTAGTTTCTTCAATTTATTTGAGCTTTGCATTAACCAGTGTATTTTTATTTTGCAGTGCTGGGAGCAGCTAGCCTTGAGATGCAAGGCCATTGCCCAGAGGAGAAGTCAGCACCACAGAGACTATTTCCCATGCTGTGACACCTTGCCTTGCAGCACAGCCACGAAGCCTCTAAGTGCCTTGGACCAAACCTGCTCCTTGACAGGTAAGGTGTGCTCCCGGGGGAAGGTAATGAAAATGGTGAAAATGAAAATGAAAATGAAAACAGCCTTCTGAGGGTGCTGTTATTGGCACCTCACTTCATCCTGCCTGGCAAATCAGCCACACCAGAGCAAAGGTCCAGGCATCCACCCTGCTGCTGGGAACTAAATACATGCCAGTTCTGAAAAATGCCAAGGGAAAGCTGAAGCTGCAAGACAACAGTGCTGTGAGCAATGTTTGATATCTGCTCTCAGAGGATTACTGCTGACTTCATCTCTTCAATTAACACCTTTGTGGGTGGTACGTTTTTTAGGACTTTGAATAATGACCATCCTTCTACTCCTAGACTTTGTGCTTTGAGCAAGAAGTGCAGCCACAAGCTGATTCCAGCTGCCTTGAAGAAAATAATGGGACCAGTCAGGTTATCTGGCAGGTTTCCCCTTGGGTTCCTTATTTGCTGTTCCTTTATATGTAAGTTTGTTTTCCATTTAAGTATCAGTCCCTGTGGCTCTCAGGATGGGATTCACCTAGCAAGAATGCTAAATTTCTGCTGAGAACATGCTAAAAAGTGGAGTCTGAAGACGGCAGAATAGTTGTTCTCCAAAAGGCCCCATCTCTCTTCTTTGACTACAGAGAGGATTTGGCTAGTTTGTATTACACACCAGGCTTTTGAACTCTCAGAATTAGGAGAGGTAAATTTCATTTTCATCAATTACAGGAGCTTGAGCTATATGTTTTGAATTCTGAGGTGATGAACTCTATGGAAAGCAGCTTATCAATGAAATCTGGGGGCTTATGTCATCTTAAAAACTCTAGTGGGTATCAACAGGAGGCAGATCCAAGTCCTTGGTTTCTTCTGAGCCCTCTGCTCTGTTCAGAGGCGTTGACCAGCAGCTTCTGTCATTATTCCAGGTTTTGAGCTAAGCGTGTACTGGGCAATCACTAATAACTATTTCAGCAAATACTAAGCACATAAAGGGTAATAATAGCAGAATTTTTACAAGGTTAGTAAAAATGTTTACCAGAATATCCTGTGAAACCACAGCGGTATAAACCACAGCTCTTATTCAAATTTTAACCCCGAAGTCCACCTACACAAACCAACAAAAAAAATTACCCTCCTTTGGAAGTACCTTGAGAGCAAGTAAATTATCCAACTGAAGACTGCAGTTAGACCTGTTCTGTTTTTCTTAACCTGGTATTTTGCAGTGAGGATACTGACTAACTCAGTCAAAATCTGATAGTCTGCTACTATTTTCCCATAATTTCCCTTGAGGCATAAACAGATTTTTTCCCAAATTGACTGGGAAAGCACAAGAGTTAGGAACTTCACAGTCAAATACCTGCAATAAATTTTAAAAACAATGAAGAAATCACTGTGCACAGATGGGTGTGCAGTTCACAACCAGCTTGAATTAATTTGGCTTCTGAGACCTGAGTGACCAACTCTCAGGCTAGTTTTCAATGAAACTAGCCTGAAATGAAAATGAATGAAAACAAACTCCAAAATAAATTTGTATGTTCTCAAAATGTGAAATATTGTATTAGTATTTAGAAAAATTAATTGTTTTTTAAAATATTTTTTATGAGCTTCTGGGACTGACATTAAGACATGGTGGAACTACACAAATGTTTTGAATACACTAACAAGGATGATGTTCAAAAAAGAGATTAAATTGAAAACTTTTTCAACTTGAAAAAGTGGCAACCAGGAGAAAATGTAAGGCTTACAAAGAAATCAAACTATTACAAGGAAAAAAATGTAGGGAAAAGAATATTTCTTAAAATACAGGAGAAGAAAACAAACGGAATGACAAGGCAGAGAGGTTAAAATGTACAGGAAGTGTTGAAGGGTTTTTTTCCACACAGATTTTAGTTAAATAGTGGAATTCATTGGCAGAGGACATTTAAGGCCATATGTATATGCAAGTACAAAAGACGACGGGAAAAGCAGATGGAAGAAATGCCCATCAAGAACAATGAAACAAAACTCTGAGGAATCAGAAACTGGCTCAGGAAGACTTCTGGGTGCAGACTGTTGGAAATTGATTAGGAAAACAGGGAAAATTGTCTTTGTATGTTTGCCTCGTTCTTGTGCTTTTCCCCCAGACATATGTTTTGGGTGACTCAGAAGTTCGATGGGTTCTTCTTGGACTTCTCTCCTGGTCCAGTGTAGTAATTTTTGTACACTTATGTAGTCAGTGTCTCTCCCTAGATTTCCTTCATTCCTATGACTACAAACACTTTCTAAAATTTCCCAATGAAACCATAGCTTCCAAGTGCATTTTGTCAAAGCTGGTGAACTTTATAATATGGCCCAGGTCCATTCTTCTCAAGTTATCTACCAGGTCTTTGTCTCAAAAAATTCTCCGGATTGGTCGTATTGAGAACTCTGATCTGTATTTCTTGATATAAGCTTTGGATATAAGAAGACTTCCCCATCACATGTGTTCTTCCTTAAACACTATCAAAACAAAATCTTATTTTTAACAAATACAAAAAATGTGTCTAGTGACATTCTTCCAATATCAAACAATCAAACTGCAGTAATGAACATGCATTTTGTGAATAACAAGTATGGTGAAAGCAATTATTAAAATGAAACAGAAAACTCCTTTTAGCAATTTTAAAACCATATTTGATGGAATGCATTTTTAACTAGCCAGAAGTGTGAGTATGAGAAAGATGCAAGAGCTAAAGCCAGAACAATAAGTCAGTGTTCAGCCTTACAGATGAAGGAAGTATGAGCAACTTAAAAAGAAACTGAGAACTGGTAAATAGAAAAAAAATGCAAATAAATCACAGCTGCAGAGGGAATTACAGAAAGTTAAATGTTTGATTATGTGAAATCTAAGTAGTTTAATTCTAAGTGTTAATTATTTCAAGTGCCTTTTGCAGCATGCTGAGTTTAGTGAAACAGTATGAATCACTGTCTAGCCTTAAATATGAACCATAATGGAGTTTATTTCAGTGATGGTGTCTGTTTTCTGATTTTTCTACTACAGCAGTCCTCAGGCATTGTTTATTTGGGAGGTTTAAGGCCCTTTCCCTAGCTTCTGTACAGCACAACAACTCATCTTTCACAAATGTGTTCATACCTGAGTTTAAATATGCGGAAGTGCTATCTTTCATTCCCCTAAGGAGAAGAGCTGCCTTGACACAAATATTGATATCACTGGTTATTACAGCTGCCAACAGTTTGGTATCAGAATGGATCCATGCTGCACATCAAGCTGCAGCAATGTTTTACTGGAGCTCTGCTTCAAATATTGGTTCCTACATGTATGGGATTTGGGATCCTGGTGCTATTCTTGGTAGACTCAAAAAGCAAAGACATCTCTGAAGTTGCCATATGTCTGGGGTTTTTTCCTCATGCCTTGACACATTAGGGAGTCACTGATGATGTGCTGAAGGAATGATTCAGACCCTTCAGAAAAAAAGAGAGTATTTGGCTTTTTTCACTTTTCATTGATTCATTGGGTCCAGTAGAATAGAGCACTTCAGAGCTCACATTCAGAAGAACACAAAAGATTCTCCTGATGCACATACCCAGGCTTTCTCAGAGGTGAATTATGAAATTCAGTTTATATTACAATGAACAATTACATATGGAGTTTTTCATTCCTTATAATAGCAGCCTTCAACAATTTACGAAAACCTAAATTCCAGGCATAATTAGCAAGTATCACTACATCTCAACTCAGCATTAGCTTTTGTGGATGCTGTACAGGGAAGGATTGTCAGATTTAGACTACTACACTGCTGATGTGAGAATGTCTCCTAACTTTCAAACAGAAAGTCTTAGAAACTTATGGAGTTCCTTACATAAATCACAGTAAGATCATGTCTATATCAATAGAAGTTTAAATGTTAACAAAAATTCTGTGGTAAAAAATGAGCTATTTTTTGCCATGAAGTGCAACACACACTTATGCCACTATGTAAATAAGGATGATAAAATATGATCTAGATATTATCTCAGAATCCACGAGGTGGCAGTGTCATAGTTTTCTTAGTATTGCACGCTAAAACATTAATAGTCTTTTAAAAAACGTTCTATTTTATGATATCACATATCATTATAATATTTATCACCTCAGGCTGAAAAATTGGGAGAATTATTTGACACATCTCCTTCATTTCTAAAACCTGTCAAGGAAAAATTATTTTCATAAGAAAAGGCAGAAACTGCTGTATAAAGATATGGAGCTGGCTTTCTGTGAGGCATCTGTCATGGTCTTGGGTGTTCAGAGCTAGGGTGTCTACAGAAGCTTGTGAAGGATTCTGAACTCAGATGTTATCATATCCTGCAACCAGAACATCACATCCAAAAATCAGACAGTCTTCCAAATCAACTTCCATTTACAGTGGTAGAAGTAAAGTAAAAAACAAATGGCAATTTCTCCCTATTTAATTTTTATTTAGGAAACATTGACTTCGTTATTTAGCAAAAATATTAAACCTTAGGCCTAATTTTGCAGATATCAGATCTCTTTAACAAAAAGCTCCTTATCCGGAAAACACAAAATATGTGTCCAGATATATTACATGTACAATGTACATGTAATATATCTGCATTATGTTTTTTAAAATAATAAGACTGCAGAACTGCTAAGAATATCTAAAGGGAGAAATATGCTTGTCCTATTCTACTCTTCCCCAGGAAACACCACATCCCTATTGTAAATGAAGGAAAAGGTCATGAAGAATTTAGCAAGTGGTTTCCTTTGAATTCCCTGGCTACCACTGCCTTTGCACCCGCTGCGAGGCTGTTTGCAGGCTGGTTTGCTCAGTCCCAGGGGCTGGGGTTGTGGCCATCTCCCAGCTGCTGGCTCTGTGCCGAGTGGGGCCGGGTGGCCCGCGCGGAGCTGCCGTCACTTCGAGGAGATTAATGTGATTGGATAGATCACATCCGTCAGGATCCGTCAGATTCCCAGGAGGATGATTAATTAGTGTAGTCTTATTTAAACTCAGTATGTCAATTTCAATCTTTTCTACGTCCAATATGAGCTTTCCTCCCTTATTCTAGTGAGCCCTTCAATAAACACCAGGCCACGTGGGGCCATGAATACACATAGCTGTTATCAGCAGAGCTGGCGCTGGGATTTCCTAACTGCTGGGATTTCCTAGCTGCCGTGATTTCTATCTGCCTCTCAGAGCAAGAGCTGCACAGTTGGCTAACTCAACTTGTCACCACCTTCCAAAACAACTGGTTACGCTCTGTAGCAGCTATAGTGCTCTTCTGAAAAAATCAATGTCTGTGACTGTACCTCTTTCTTCTCTCCTGACCACTCCTCCATGTGAGCTTCACCTCTCCATCTCCAACTCTCCACATGGTTCTGACTCTTACTGTCTTTCACTGTTCTCTCTCCTGGAATAATCTTGCCCACGCATAACATCTCAGCTGTGGTCCCAGCTCTTTTGCCATCCCATACTAAGTTGCATGATGAAGACAACCACCTGGAGGTGTCCACATGTGAGCTGGCTGCTCAGGTCACACTGTGTGGTGGTGTAATTTATCTGGTGGTGTAATTGTTATACCAGCAGCCAGGTCAGGAAACAGGCAGTCATCTAAAGTGAGTCCCAGCGTACATAAGACACACTTTACCCTTCTGAGTCAGTCTTCCATCTTCTCTGAACATCTTCCATCTGCAGCAGCTCAGGTCAAACCTGGTTAAGACAGAGCTTTCAGCTTTCCTCAAAGCTTTGTCACCTGTGTACTGCTGCAAGCCCAAGTCATGCTGCCACCTCAGACCTACCTGCAGATGCCCACACCTGGCCAGTCTCTAAATCAGAGGTTCTGTCTGAGGGAGATCTCTGTAGCCTTTCAAACCCACCTGTAGCCATTCAGAGCAGCTCTTATACTGGGCAGGAGGATCAGGCAGAACCAGTTCTGAATCCCTTCTAAAGGCATGGAGGCAGCTTCCCATCCAGGACAGAGGCATGCAAGGTTTACACCCAAGCTGGTGAAAAATACATCAAAGTTTGATTAGGAAGTCCCTTACACTTAAACTTTCAGATTTAAATAGCACTCTGCTCCACACAAAGTAAATGTTTATAGGCTATTTGAATTACCAGGATATGAACAATAGAAGAGAAACAAAATGTTCAATGATCCAAAATGCTGCAATCTCTTTGTATCCATTTAAGAACTATCTTCAAAAGTACTGTGACAGACATAGATCAGGAGGTCAGCTAAATCAGGTATCTCACTAGCCATATATTAAATGAAATTTTAATAAAGCTGTTAATTATCACAACTAGTAAAAATTTCCCTGTATATTTTGCTACACTTTTAATCTTAATAAAAAGACAGACTTTTACTGTGTGGTCTAATGCTACCTTTCATAATGAGAAAAAAAATCAGAAGCCCAGAGTCAAAAGATTTAGGATAAATTTAGGAGCTGTGTAAGTGTTGGGTTTTTATATTTTTATCTGTGGATTTTGTTTGCTTTCTTCATCAAAAGCAAAGTGGCCTGCTTCAAAATCTCTTGGACAACACTGGAGATAACTCAGCAAGAATATTTCCATTGAGAGTTGATCTATAATTATTTTGTTTTGAAAATTCCATCTTTTTCATTTTCTTAGGTACTTCACTCATAGCACCTCAGGCAAAAAAACCCCGGATTCTTCTTGTCCGACTACCTGTCTACAACTGAGACAGAATAGGAAGATGTCCTACATTTTGAATCAAGTGTATGAACAAAAATAAAGTGATTCATATTTTAGATGCGTTGATTCAAATTCTCAGAAGTTTTTCTCTCTGTTGCTGTTTACTATAAAAGGAGACCAGACCAAGATCCTTGGGCATCTCACAAGGCACATGAAGTGATCTGGGTCTTGTCTGGGTGAGAGGATGGCTGAGAGCCCACCTCTGACACTGAGGCCACCCCACAGTGCGGTGATGGGGCTGGAGATCTTCCTTTCCTTCCTAGAAAGCAGCAGCCTTTCCTTTTTATCTCCAGTCACACCTCCACCCCAGCCACTCCCCTGACATGTTTGGGTTGAGATTAAGCTTGTCTCCTGATTAATGCCAATAGGATGTGTGCAATGAGACACATCGCAGCCTTCTAAGATAATAACAGTTAACAGTTATTACATCATAATTGTCATTAAAAAGCACTAACACATTCCAGCAAAATGTTTGCAATACATTTTAGCTCTCAGAAAAGCATTAAAAGCTACTTTAAGATGTAAAAGGGCTGTCGAGCTTGCACATTCAGAGGAAATTGAAAATCCCCAACAAATGGCCATTCCCACACTGCCCTCAGTGCAACTTCTGAGAGTTTCTCAGCCCTGTTCCTGTTTCTCTGGGGGCTGAGAGAACAGGCTGAAGTGACCTGGATGCTTTGAAGCAGCCAGCTGACCTCACAAGCTAGCTGGACCAAGGTGACCAAGGTGACTTTCACATGGTGACCAGGACGCTCAAGGTAGATGATCTAAATAATTCTGATTTTTTTTCCGTGTTTCTCATTAAATGTTTGCAGACAAAAGTCACTGGATTTCACAAACAAGCAGCTATGTGTGCAGCCAGATAAACAAATAAGTTACTATCGTATAGATTAACAACAGAACATTGGCAGAAGGAATATTTTCAGAATTAGCGTCATAGCTCAGGGTCACAATTTCAAAGCAGTGATTTTAATTTTATTTTCACATGAGGCTTAACCTCTCTGACCTATTTAGGCATCCAAAAAAAAAAACCCATTTCCTCTAGGATTTTTGGACATTCAGAAAGATAATTCTACATTAGACTTACTTTCACCCCTCAGCTCCTCTAAATGTTTCCTTCCTATCTTAGCTTAGTCAAGACAGTGGTTTTCTCTGTTCCTTAGTTCCCCACCAGCAAAATTAGGCTAATAGTAGTGACTTTTGGGGAAGACTAAGACAGCAGGAGTTTGAGATGTTCTTCAGTATGTTAGCATGGAATACAGTAATAAGAGGGAAGAGCCTATGTAAAAATGAAGAAAAGAAGCGTAAAAATCTTTCTAGTCTCTTAGTTCAGAGTCAAACTTTGGGAGCAAACGTGGGAGTCAATCAGAGCTGGATTTGTCCTGATGGTAATTGCAGCTTTTTATACGATCATTTAAATTGTCTGTCAAATGAAAATATTTCTGTATAATGAGCATGCTATTAAAAACACCCCTGCCAAAGTGAGGGCAGACACAGTCACCATATCTATGAGGGACTGGCACAGATTCACAGCTACCACTGGGCCCGGTGAACACCAGAGCACAACGCCTGAGCCTTCCGCAGCCCTCCACAGCAGGGTGGGCAGGTATTCAGAGTGAGTACCACGATTTAATTTGAAAAAAAAGCATCAACTTCCAGTCCCTCACTTCTGATGTACTCATTATACAGCTAAATCTCCTGAGCTGGATAGATTTTGTCCTACTGGTCCCCTCTTTCCTGCTGCCCACTTCTTGGTGGGGTGCTTTTGTTCCTTCTTAGGGATAAAATTAAATCTATGAAAGTGACCAAAATCAGTAAGGTGTTCTTACAAAACCCACGTTTTGACTTTGAATTTTGCCTTTGTTAAAAATCTCTCAGCAGACAGAGGGAAGTGAAACATAAAATTACCAAGCTGAAGTAATCCTTTTTGGTTTGGCTCAGTATTTCCTCTGAATTCCTTGTTTCATTTGATTTGAAAATGTTCCCAAACTCAAAGTTAAACTTTAAGCTCACCTGAGTACTTGCTGGTATGTTTAAACATGTGTTACACAAAAGTGCTATTAGCTCCCAAAGGAGTACAAACAATAAAATTGTAATAATAGTATAAAGACACTCTGAAT